>SEMN01000886.1:0-163890 GCA_005408345.1 Macquaria australasica | reverse complement strand
TATATATATAAACAACATTCAGGAATCAAAATGGGTTAAAAAATTGTAATATATATATATATATATATATATATATATATATCAAATCACGATACTTAAGTGAATCGTTTTTTTTCCTTTTTCTCCCCACCCCTACAAATTAGCCTTAGACTTCACAAAGGCCTGTCATATAAACAGGATAGTGACAGAAGGCTGGTGTCATGTAAAGTCCATGTATGAGGTCAGTCGCTGTCTGTCTGTAGAATCCCAACACAAGCTCCTCCTCTGTCTCCGGTTGCTGAAAGTTCTCTGTGCTCATCTCTTCCTCCTGCAGAGGTTACATGCTTTAGGTGGTGAAGTAGCAGACAGCAGTCAGAAAGTCACTCACCTGGTGGCCAGTAAGGTGACTCGCACCGTCAAGTTCCTCACTGCCATGTCTGTGGTCAAACACATTGTCAGCCCAGAGTGGCTGGAGGAGAGCTGGAGGAGCCAGACCTTCGTGGGTAAGTGTGTGTGTGTGTTTATGTTTATATCAGGGCTGAAACTGCAAGAACTTCACTTAATCAAAGCGTAATCCTCAGTTTCAGTTTTACTCTTTGTTGTTCTGTTGATCCTCCTGAAAAGAATTAGGATTTATGAAAGTATAAATTGAAAATGTGTTTTATTTTGTAATTACATTTTTCAGTAGGCCCTTTTCCTCATGTGTAGTGTTTCACACAGTAGTCACTTAGTCAAATGTGTGTGTGTGTTGCAGATGAGCAGAGCTACTCTCTGAGGGATGCAGAGGCGGAGGTGTTGTTTGCCTTCAGTCTGGAGGAGTCCCTACAGAGAGCCCACAGTGCCCCGCTCTTCAAGGTAGAGCAGCTGGACACGCTGTCCTTTACAGAGTCCATTCTGGTTCAAAGACCTTACACTGGGGTGGGAATGAGGCCTTAATCTGGCTAGCTGTCGTTCACTGTCCGACTGTCTCTCTGTCTGTGTCGTGACGGCTGATGTAGGGCAAGTACTTCTACCTCACCCCGGGGATCTGCCCCAGCCTCAGCACCATGAAGTCCATCCTGGAAAGTGCTGGAGGAAAGCTGCTGGTCAAACAGCCCTCCTACAGAAAGATCATGGAGCATAAACAGAACAAGGTCCTTGAACATACCTACAATGCTTTACTGCACCTGTCCACTGTCAAGTTCATGTCCTTAAGAACACTGACTCTTCCTGGAAAAGTTTTTAATATGAAACCAAATCAGTTTGGTATAATAACTGTTAGATAGTTTATAACTCCCCAAAATAGTTTTATCCAAAGTCTTCAGAGCTGATGGCAGGTGATGGTGTTCATAATAAATAATCCAACAAACTCGTAGTATTAATAAAGATAAACAACCAGCAGATGCTAAAAGACCTCAGATTATTTGACAGAAGTCTGACTGTATTCTGTTTCTTTACAAAGTTCTAAATACACCTTGGTCTTTTGATGCAGAACCTTCCAGAAATCATCTTGATTTCCTGTGACAATGACCTCCACCTCTGTAGAGAATACTTCCTGAAAAACATTGGTAAGACACACACACACACACACACAGTCTTACTCCTGTTTAAGTCCTGAGTACTGCAAACTGTAGAAAGCAATTGTATGAAGGAGTTGATAGAGACGTCCTGAGCCTCTTAATGATCGCTATCTAGACCAACTCTTTATATTTACAGAGACCCAACAGTTCCCACCATGAGCAGCACTAGGCGACAGTGGCAAGAAAACTCCCTTTTAACAGGTAGAAACCTTGAGCAGAACCAGGCTCTGGGTGGGCGGTCATCTGCCTCGACCGGTTGGGTTGAAGGGGGAGGGGGGGAGTGGGAGAGAGAGAGCAGGAGGAAAGAGAACATACAGCAGCACAGTTCCACATAGAGATGTAAAGCAATAGCTGTGGTAATTGATGTTAATATTAACAGAAATAATACTAAGAGCAATATTATAATAGTAATACTAATAATAAGAGCAATAACAGTAATAGCAGCAGTGGGTGCAGAGCAGGAACACGGGGGCAGCAGGTGGCTGCAACCATAGATCCAGACTCTACAGCTCCGGAGGCAGAAATACCTGCAGAAAGCAACAGAAGGAGAGAGAGAGAGGAGAGAAAGCACACAACTGCGGGAAGAAGTTGAATTAGTAACAAGCATTAATGGGATATGAGGGCGTACAGATGGAGAGGAAGAGGAGGAGAGAGGAGCTCAGTGCATCATAGGAAGTCCCCCGGCAGTCTAGGCCTATAGCAGCATAACTAAGGGGGGGCTCAGGGGTCACCTGAGTCAGCCCTACTATAAGCTTTATCAAAGAGGAAAGTCTTAAGCCTACTCTTAAATGTGAGGAGGGTATCTGCCTCCCATACACAAACTGGGATCTGGTTCCACAGGAGAGGAGCTTGATAGCTGAAGGCTCTGGCTCCCATTCTACTTTTACTGTGCCCTACTGTATTTCTTTACTGTTCTCTACTGTGTTTCTTTACTGTAGTTTTGAAGCAAGACCTTCAGTATTTGGATCTTGTATCTGGTGTAAAATGTGTGCTGAAGCAAATAGGCTCCACCTGTGATTTCAGTGTGCAGTGGGATACATGTTTACTCAACACTGCATATGTTCATCAGACTTCGTATCAACAGCCAGTATGAAAGGACAGTGGAGGCCAAAAACCTTTGGACAACTATAGCTGATAGTGACATAATGTTGACCATCTGTAAACTGCTCAGTGTTACTCAGCAGAACTCAGTGTGTTTCTTTGAGGTCTAACAAACATGTTGAATGGATTTCCTTCCTCAAGAAACATTTAGCAAATGAAGTATTCTTGGTTACTAGCTGCCTGTCTTCTTCTCTGCCTTTGTTGGCACATTTCCTGGTGTGTCATTCACTGGGCTACTGTGAAACCAGGGGCAGGACGTCCCTGTGCACACGCTAAATACAAACAAAACAGGGAGCTGCTGGTAAAGACATGGTTCCATAGTACTACTAGTGATGCTCCATTAGAACTAGTGCTGATGTGTCTGTAGTGTGTGTCTGATATTGTCTGCTGTCTTTGTGTCCAGATGTCCACAATGCTGAGTTCATTCTGACAGGAGTACTGACCCAGAAACTCGACTACGAGTCATATCCTTTACAAGTGATAGCTCAGGACTAATGGCCTCTTATAGGACACTGACTGACACTGACACATTTCTGCCTGTCGCACCTGTGGATTACACTGACGGAGAATCACAGTAATAGTCTTCTTAACATCACACCATGATGACCATGTCAGCACACTGATGGGTGGGTTTTTATTTCACTATGGGCCTGACATCAACTTGAAACCTGTTGGAGGTGACCGTGTTGCAGAGTGAGCACAGTCTTTACAGTGGTAATGTAGTACAGACTCACATGCTGTCCACTGTGCTGCTCACTTCATAACTGTGTGGAGGGCAGGAACATTGTGAACACTACAGCATGCTTTGGAGAAGAGTTAGGAGTAATGTTAGACACACTTAGTGTCCCCTGGAAGCTGAAATGAATGTAGTCCACCCTTCAGGAAGGTTCTGATGTTCAGTTTGTGTTGAAACTGTTTTAGAGAGACATTGATTCAACTTCAGGTGTTTCTAATATTGTGTTCACCCCATTGAAATCAATGGGTAGACTAAATAGAGGCCAGGGGCACTTGAGTAAAGACGCCTTCAGACTGCATTAGTTGTATTTACTGTGACAGCAGTGATATGTGGACACAAGTCACTTTCCTTGACAGTCACACGTATAAGTTCACTTGATGGTGAAGCAATGATGACATGAGGAGGAGGAGGAACAGACCAGGAAGCCACCTGTGTACAGCCAAGCCACACTGACTTTTCTATGTTTTTATTTCTCTGCATAGATCTCCAGTCATTTTGTAGCTTTTGTTACCTGCTTGAGAAGAAATAAATGGATGTTATTTTTGTTAAATGAATGTTTAAATTATGGAGGATTTTAACCATTTTCCTGATCTTCAAATAGAATGTGTAAAGGCTTCAGCTCACAAACACTGCTTTTTGGAATAAAAACTGTACATTTGTTTGTGAGAAATGGCTTTGGCTCTGTTTCCTTTCTGATGTTGTGGGTGAAAAACTGTGATTCTTTTATTTTTTAGGCAGTTAGTGTCTTCAGCCTGTGAAATGAAGCCTCGAGTAAGAAACTTAACAAAGAACTCAAGAATTGACCATGAACAGACGTTTTGGGAATCAATAATGGAGCTTTGTTCACAGGTCGAACTTAAAGAAAAGGACACGTTTCGGAACAAAAGCTCCTCAGCTTGTTCTCACTTTTGAAAGCTGCTTTCTTGAAGGTATTCCTCCCAGGATTAAGCAGCTAATTCCTGATAGATTTGATTTAATTAACTGTTAATGAGGGTCTGGGGTAGTTACTGGTGAAGTTCTAATTGCTGGCTGTCAGACAGATAGCCGGGGGTCATGTGTGGGTGGGGGTGTGTGGGGGTGCAGCGTCGCCTGTGGTGCTGCCCTCAAAACTACAGCAGACTGAATTAGACACAGCCTGAGCCAAGGTCATGTGCTACATATTCCATGTGTGTGTGCTGCCAGTGCTGCTCAGTGTGTGTTTACACGCAGCAACATGACGTGACAGCAGAACTGGGACTTCAGAGGAAGGTGGACACAGACGCACCATCCTTTCTTACAGCTGTTTGACTGGTTCCTTTAAAATAATAAATACCCTTCTAGGAATCCTTTCCCTGTGCAGAGGACATTTCAGACTTCAGGAAGTCGCCCGGGTTCAGATAACTGAAGTGACTCTTACATGTGGGAGTAAAAATGTGCTAATTGTTGAAACAATCTGTTTGGATGGAAAAGCTAAATATCACCATCCATTGCACAGTTGGATGTGAGTGTGTATAGATGTTGGATTTGTAGTGCAGCTGCACATACTCTCCCTCTGTTTAGAGAAAGCAGGGGCCCAGTGTTTGGTGCACAGGTTGTAAATACCCGACTTAAAAGGGATTTACTGTAATGTTCCATCCAGTGGGGGGACAAGTTGAGACATCCTGACTTAGAATCCAAAAACTCTACACTTCTCATGATGCAGCGTAACAGGGTCTTTACATTGGACCTTTTTAATTCTACACCTCCAGTTTGTATCATAGGCTCCTTTATACATTTTCATCTCCGAAATCAAGCTGAGAGATAACACACAACTGGGAGAACAATCTATATTTTAAAAAGGTAAAAATGTATTAAAAATCTGTTATAAGCTTAAAAGCATGTTTAAACAGGAACTTTTCAGACACATCTAACCTCCAGTGCAGTACTTTTCTTTGTAACATAAAGAAAACAGGCAGTAAATGAGAAATATAATATACAATATCTTTCCAGTATGAGTAGACGGTGAGGTACCTGCTTCCATTTACCTCCCAGTTTTATGGTGTGTCTGTCTGTGCAACCAGGCCCAGTTAGAAATAATACTAACAACTTTATTGAATACCTTTCTGAACTGTTACAAAGGACTTAACAATGAAAGAAGACAGTAAAAAATACATAAGAAAAAATAATTAGACTACTCGAAAAATGTAAAAGGAAAACAAAAAGGCAGTAAAACAATGAGCATACAAAAATAGAACCTACAGAACAGTGAGCTGGTTTAAAATATGCTACAAAGTGGATCAGCACAGTGTTCTGTCCTGCTTCCTTTCTGCTGCCCACGTGCTGTTGATAATGCCATCATCGGATGAATGAAGAAATTCTCTCTCTCACACTCACACACACACTCTATTTGGGCAATCCTAATTAATTCCAATTAGAAATGCAAATCAGGAGCCACATCTTTGATTAAGCAGCAGGCTCCTTGTTGGTTTGTGATGTCCTCCTCTGACGCAGCCCAGTTGTGGGGAGAAGGAAGAAAAAAAAGTATTGGGACACAGTAAATGTTGTAATTAATGTAGAAATGCTTCATGTGAGATATTTCTAATTAGTCCCCCGTCCCTCCCTCTGTTGCATCAGATACACTTTTGGCCTGCCAACTTCCCCGTGTTCCACAGGATGCAGAGGAATTACAGACTAATTACACAGAGACGGGTTCTGGGATTCATCTGGCCCCGCAATTTACATATGAGCTAATTAGCATATGATGGAACTAATGACTAATAATTTAGCCTATTACAGGGCTGGGCTATCTCATTACGCTTCTGGAAAAAGGAAGCTTGGAGGAAAATGTATTGTTTCAGACAAAGAAGAGAGCAGGAGCTTTCTGGATCCAGGTTCACTGGAGCAGCTCCTGGACCAGCTGGAGGGTCAGTGCCCTGCTCAGGGGTACCTCAGTAGACGTGGAGGTATTTCAGTATTTCAGCCATGCAGGCTTACACCATCGTCACAGTACTGAGAGCCCGACAGCACAACATACTGACAGTTCGTGGTTCTGGTCTTAAATGGTTTTTCTTGTAGCACATGGTTGCGAACTAGTCCTCTTTTGTCCACCCCAGTGTCTTCTGGGAAACCCCAAGGGTCCATGCTTGGTCCTATGTGTTAATCTTGTCAGTTGTTTGTAGATTTATTCTTAGTTGGGAGATCAAATGTCCCTATTGCCAGACAAGAACGCTGAATTGGGCAATTTTGCAAAACCCTGGATTCAGTGACAGGTTTTTGTGTTTTTTTATTTTTATTTTTTACTTTCAATGCCAATGTTAATTCATTTAAAAAAAAATTTGTAATTTCAATCCCCGCTGACGTCCCTGAAGTCCGGCCAGGGGACCTTTGTTACACACATCCTATCCTCTGCCCAATACAGACCTGAAATGGTTAACCCTGTCTGCTACAACTGTTATGACATTATAGGCAGGTTTTTACCACTTTCCTTTTTTTTTATGAAACCATATGCAGTTATTATATTATCACTTTCTGCAATCCTCAAACTGAACCCTGATCTTTTCAAGCATTGCTCCTAAACTCTGTGGAACAGTGAGTGCACCATATCATGTTAGAATGGCTGGTCCCCGTTTGTATACTTTGGCCTTTTGTCACAAGTTTGCTGTCCTCTATTTTGTATTTAGCCTATATTCTTGTCTAGTAGCCCTTTTTCTATTCTTAATGTGTTTTATTTGTTATTTCTTCCCTCCTGTAATTTGAAATGCTCACTTGTACCATTCAAAGATCAACGTTTCCCGCATTTACATGATATTTGCATATTGCATATTGTATGGATCAAATGTGTCGTGTTTCTCGTGGATGTCTCATGAGACATCCATGAGAAACACGACACATTTCATTCAAACACGACACATTTCAGCCCACATCTCATTATAAACAATTCTAAAATCCAAAAATCAGCACAATCAGCATCACAGTAATCACACACCTTTTCTTCAGAAAAGATTCACTCGTTTATTTCATGACTTTTTTTGGACAACTGTTTCATACTTTCCTAAGCAGACACTTGGTCAGCATGCCGTTTACTCTGTTTTGTAAAACGCGTGATACAGATATATTTTTGTTACTATTATTAAAATGACTGTTGGCATTACAAAGAGCCATTGAGTTCAGTCTTGGGATTACAGTTTTTTACAATAGCTTAAGCACGATTTTGAAAACACTACACACAATTCACACAAGCACACACACAGTAGCAGAACACCTCAGATCTTTTGCAAAATGAAACACTTCATTTAAAACTATACAATCATTTAAAAAGCTAATTTTGTCACCTCATGGCACACACATGGTTCATACGATCTGATTCAGTTTGAACCAGTTACACACTGCTGAGCTCGATCTAAAACACTTAACATTTTTGCTTTTCTAATGATATAGTCTGGGTTTGATTTTTTCAGCGATATTGTTAAAGTACATGAATATACTGACTAAACACAACACACAAGACCAGTACTGCACAGACTATTAATTCTATTTCTCTCCACATTGTAAAATCAGTCAATGCATCCATGCATTTCCAAAGGCTGCATTTTGCACTGAAAATCAGAACAAGAACATATTCTAAGTAGGGTATAGTACATAAACACAGCAAAAACATTTGTGGAGACAAAAAAAAAAGCATACATTTTGTAAAAAACCTAAGCATCATCTCTTTGCCTAGCTGGATCTGGCCATTGCACTTCATCCACATCACAGGCTATGTCCTCCCTTGTAAGACAGTGAGGGAAGAACCTTCTTGAACGGTGAATCCATCCTTGTACACAGACCCTGCATCAGTTTGGTCACAGGCCTCCTCCATGGCTTGAATGAGGGGTATCCTGACATGGAGATTGTAAACCTTCCACCACCATGCTGAATGAGGTTACAATAAGGATTTTTTTCAAAATTGTGGATGCTGATGAAACCAGTTTTGGACCAGAGCAGATTGGTGGAAAGATACATTGTCCCAGATGACAATGTCTCCCTCTTCCTCTTACTGCAATGTTGCCCTCCATTTTTGTTGAAGACAGGTTTTTATAGTGCTTACTCCTGATTGGTGAGCTTACAATTACGCACCTAAGTGTCTGTACACCTGACAGCTGTGTTTGATCAATTGGTTATAGGTGTGGTATTTTCAATGGCAGTGCCTTGAAATGGCAAACAAGTGACATCATGTTAGATTTCTGTGTCTAATGTAGATAAGTGTGTGTAGTGTTTTGCAAAAAGTGTGAGGCTGAGAATGTGCTTATAGTTGTGTAGATCTGGGCCGAGGTTTTGCCCCTTGAGTGTCAGGTTTCACTAACTGTTATTTTTAATTTTAGTGTGTAAGCAATCGTAAAAATCTGTAATAGTGAAGGGGTGTGTAGTCTACTTTATATGTAAATGTGAAACATGAACCAACCCTCTACTGGCACAACACAACACTGTACTGTGAAATAAAGCAGGACAGCAGGAGCAGCTGATTTCTCAACACGCTGGAAGCCCTTTATTAGTTCTCCAACCTCCCAGGATGCTGAAGTCACGGTTATTTACAGCGGAGTAAACGCACAAAGAAACTGCTGAAGGCATGCACAGGTTCAGCTACAGGTAAGATAACAAAACAACAAAAGAAAAAACACTATTTGCATGCAAGTTATATTAAAGTGTGCCTTTAGGTTTGAAGAATACACATTCAAAAGGTTTTTTTATACACAGAACACAGTAAACACATTGTCAAACCAAACCTATTGGTGTTTTTAAGCCTCAGAAAAAAACAGACTGACATCTTAGGAAATATACTTGCAGTCAGATAAGAAGACGAATAAATCATTTATCTCAGTGTTTATCTCCAGGATGTGTTTACTCTAGCTGTAAGCCCCAGCGTCAGCCACACTTCCAACACTCTCTTATTTACAGATTTAATCCTGTCTATTTGACACAACAATAGAAGACATTGGCGAAAGACAGTGGAAGCCAGTCCTTTCAGGAGCAATTAGTGTCTGACCTATTTCAAATACTTTTTCAGTGAATGTTTTGCAGATACACTAATTTTGTTAGAGGATACACATAACTGTGAGTGTTTGTCTGCAATTGAAAGTTTGGGAATGCTGGAATGGGTATTTTTTCACTTTTGATGGATCTAAGCTAGACGTTTCCCTGATTCCAGTATTCTGTATCTGACTCCGACAAGCAGATTTCCCAGAATGGTCGAGTGTTCCTTTATTCTTGATGGATTTAGCCCCACAGACTGCCTGAAGGTGCCTGTGACAATGAACTAATTCGGCAGTGCAAAGACACTTGACACAAAACACCAAGTTCTTTCTTTTTGGTGAGTCACTCAAACAACTCATTACAAATGGAACAAAGGGTTCTGCATAAGCACAATAAACAGCAGCTGTGCCAAAAGAAGCTACATATAGTAATGTCTAATATCATTTCTATATTATACTTCATCTACGTAAAAACTCTACACTGACAGATTCGACCTTTGCCGAATTTCAAACAGTTTAGTCTGTACAGGATTGCCTGTGGGTAAACTCTGCATATTGATAATCACAACTATTTTTTCATAGAAATCTATTAAACAGTGTTAAATGAAACCACACACACTGTATCTCATACAGAATAATGCAGAATCAGATGTTCTACTGCATTTAACAGGACTGATGGAGTGTGTGGCCATCACAGCTGAAACCATGTAAAACTAGGAATGAAGAAAAATAAACACTGTTCACTCCTTTATTCAACAATAGCTGCTGGAGTACATGGCACCGCATGTTGTGCTTTTATTTCTGTCAATACCGAATTATGACAGATGGTTAGATTGAACAGTTGTTTGACATAGCCTTAAATTTGGTTATTAAAGAACTGTGACCAACTGTGACTGTGACTGTGATGTACTGATTGGGATATTTTACAGGTAAGAAATAAACTAAAATAAGCAGAGCTCTCTAGTGGACAAACTATGTCATGGTAACACTAGTTGTAAATGACCTCAAACATATCTTTGGTATGCCTGTGCTGCAGTTGGTTACTTATCGCCTGACATATACTGCGACAGAGAGTCAGATCTGTGATAAACTGAAAAGAGCCAATAATCTCAAGCATGCCAGTGTACTGGTCAGGCTCTAGCGGGGACTGTCTTGATGCACAGCGTATGGCACTAGCATGGTTTGGACTTAAAAGGATATCAGGACCGACTTTCTTTTTTTGAAGGTTTTACAAGCCAGATCTTTTTCCACAATGATCCAAAAATAGCAAAAGCAAAACATTACACAATATTGCTGTAGGAACACAGTGCAATCTTGCTTTTTTCTCTGAAGCACATCAGTTGGGCATGCCCCACCCATTTCTGTCTGCACTTACATGTTTTTAAAGCCTAAATATTGGGATGAAGACTTCATGCTGCGTCCTTTGAGGCTGCCGGCGTGTGCAGGACTCGGTTGGGTTGGCTTCCGGTGCATTTCTTGCTGCGGCTTGGAGAACTTGGATTGGATGCTGCCGTTCGGATACTCCTCACCCCATGACTCACCATGGTGGGGAGAAGGGAGGAGGACGGGGAGGGAGGGGAGGAGGAAGAGGAGGTGGGGGACAGGGAGGAGGAGGTGGAGGAGGAGGAGGAGGGTGAGGGTGAGGATGAAGAGTAGGAGGATGAAGAGTAGTAACTGTGTTGGGAGGTGGACGTGGAGGTGGAGGCGAGGACGAGGCGGTGCTGGCGTTTGCTGCTGCTGCCCGGAGGCCCGTGGTGGGCTGGGCTGACGTTAGCGTGGGATGGCGACAAGACGTGGCTAGACGAGGGGAGCAGACGACTCAGATTCAGAGACGGGATAAAAGACTTGTGAGGAGGGTAGGACGGAGAGGGGGAGCGAGGTGGGGAGTTTGACGGAGAAACTGAGGAGAAGTTTTTCACCAAGGAGGAAGAGGAGAAGGGACATGAGAAAGCCTGTTGCCTGGAGCGCTGGGTGGAGGAAGGAGAAGACGAACGGGAAGGACACTTTGAAGGAGGAGACAGAAGAGAGTGTTTCCTGGAGGAAGAGGTGGAAGAAGCTGAAGGTGAAGAAGCAGAGGAGGAGGAAGAGGAGAGGTTCTGGAGGCTATCAGTGGTGTCTGAGCAGTGAGGAGTGGACAGAGCAGCAGACGGGTGTTTCCCAGAGCTATGGCACAAGGATGGGATCTTAGAGGCACGCAAAGCAACGACAGAATGGTTACTATCCCCAGCTGCTCTACTGTTGCTGCTGTCCGCCTGTGAACAGACAGCACGCAATACGGCAAGTCAAAGCCAGCAACACACAGCCCACATGAAAGGAGAAGAACACTCAGTTTGAGCACTCATATATGTTATTTCTATGGCTTGGTCAGCTGATCCCCTTCTCAAGGCTAGAAATGATATAGTCTACTCGTCTGTTTTAGTGCCACAGTGAAAGTCATCCGCATGTCCTTACGAAAGAGGTGGTGCTGGAAGCTTGGTGACACACTGAGCACTAGTGCTCTCAGTCACTCTGTTGTTAATTTAAGGGAATTAAGACATTGTGGTGTCTGAAGGCCAGAATTTACAGCTGTTGGCCTAAGTATTATTGGAAAAATGTACTTAAAATATCAAAAGTAAAAGTACATGATGCAGAAAAATGGCCCCTGTGGTACTTTTTATATATTATATTATTGAATTCTTATTAGTGATGTATATCTACTGCATAAAGAAAATACTCAAGAAAAGTACAAAAACCACAAATTTGTATTTAAGTACAGTACTAGAGTAAATACGTACTTGATTACATACATTCCACCACTGTAATGGTACAAGTGAAGATAACGGGCCACACCTCTTCGAAAGCATTAATAGTGTTGCAAAAAGTTGTGTGAGGAATGAAAAAATCCTGCCTACTTTGTGGGCTTCTGAAAGTCACAAAACTTGTTGGATGCAGTCCCCCTAAATTCCGCCATGGAAAAGGTTTTTCAGATGCAGTTTGACAATCTGATAAGAACTTTGTGAAAAGCATACTGATGCATTTATTTGTACCATCAACTCCTGTCCCAGGGCTGTCAGGAAACCGTGGCAAAAAAGCTAATCTGATAGCTTCCTCCCTTTTGTACTCTCTGGTTTAGAGTAACTATAAAGCTTCTTCAACCTTGTTTCTACTGGCTCTGGTTCTCTTAGCTTCACTGATGAATGCTAGCAAGGTCAGCTAATCCGCCCCTGAACCAGAACAGACTCTAGTAGCGCTTGCTCTACTGATGTCCAGTGTGACCACCACTGCAGCTGACAGCTCTCTCAGAAGCCATGCACGAGAGGCAAGGTGTAGCGCAATAGGGATTGACACTGTGTGTTTGGCACTGAATAAAGCTGCCGCACTGTGAGCTGCTAACTCAACAAGGGACCTAGAGTGGCTAATATTAAAGGTGCTTGAACTGATGAAGTTTGATGGGTGGCTGCTCCTCTCTACGATTGCTGCATAGGTTCATTTTAAAGGGAACTCAGTGGGACTGTGGTAGTCAGCTCATTTAATGCATGCTCCCATTCAGATATACAGTATTTTGTCCAATATATTTCTTCCACAAAAAAGGCATAAATACATCTCCTCCTTTCCCCTTGTTGAGAATTGTGGAGCTACCACCTCCACCAGTCCAGTTACACTATGCTGTTTGTGCTGCTTAGTTATCATGCTCAAATCAAACACAGCCCAGGTCCACACATATTTGAAGTTACTATGTGATTTGAAATGTTTGACCTTTTTGTTGCCATCTGGTGGCTGTTATTAGCACCAAGTGCTAACAGTAGCACTAATACTGCCACTAATGCTTTCAAAGCCACCTAGTCATGTTGTTGCATGAAGGAAGCTTTTTTTTGGTGGCTTCCATACTGACTCCCAGAATAAACACCTTGCATGGCATTAGGCCATGGGGACATAGTGTATTCTGAAACAGATGGCTGAGCCCACACATCAACTGTTGTAAAGTGAACCATTTTTCTACAGGGGCAGGATCTCTATATTTTTGGTCCTTGGCAGTACTAAGGCTCACAAAACCAGCCCAAGTACTGCCACATTTTCTGTTTTTGGCTATCTGAATCATACTTTCCATCACATATAACACAGATCACCTCTCTTTTTGTGGATAAACATAATTCTGAATGCATGTTCATTTATATTTACTATACTGGCCAAAGACATAGTAGTAACACACATGACTGACAAAATTCAGTGCTATTCCTCTTAAATTAATCAGGATCAGTTTAGAAAAAGTAAAGTTAATGTACAAACAAACTGTCTATGACAGAAAATATTAACAGACATAGAATAACTTAATAATTGTTTTGTAATCACTTCAACATGTCATTAAAGATTTGACAACAAATTTCACTAAACAGTGGTGCCACCAACCACAACATACATGCAGTGCTTAAAGGATGACAAACTCTTTTATTACAGCAATGTGAGGGTAATCAATGACGGATGTTTCAACTGGATTATTAATATTTGTTAATGATGGCTTCTGTGTGTCCTTGTTTGAGTTTTTGACACCACAACTCACTGCCAGATGAAGAATGGTTTACATGCAGGTCAAGATCCACTCTCTGATCTCGAGACTCAAATGTCAACAGCTAATTTTGGATATGGGGGCATTGCTGGGTACTATAACAAAATCAGGGAGTGCTTCTTGAAAGAAGTGTGGCAAGGTGAAAAGGAACGTGAACACAACCATAAACAGGCAGATAGAACTTGAGGAAGACCCACATCTCCACAAAATAAGACGGATACGCACCACCACAGAAATGACCTCAACACATTTAAAACGCACTGCAAACACAGTAAAATCACTAAAACAATATTATTCACTCTTTTTCCAAAATCTTGACATTGTAATTATTGCATGTGACACTTCCTAAAAATTGTTCTACTGTTGCTAATATATAAAAGAGACAACTGATGGTATCGGGTTCCCTCTCATCTAAGCTATTTATTTATAGATAAATAGACTTCTAGCTAGTTACCAGTTTGTTAAAATTAAAAACGTCTACTTTTCTAAACTTATTACAATATTTAGATGTGATTTCAGAGGACTAATTCTCTAGTTTAGTTTAAGCAAATAAGATGGGAATTACTCACGTTTATTCCACATGACTTAACACTGACTGAAGCTACTGCTTGTATGTTTCAGGGACAGATAGAGTAAACCCACGTTAAGTCAATATGATTCTGAGTTATGAGTCTACCCAGATTTGAATATTTATACAACTTCATGGTAAGCAGTATCCATCTGAAGTTTCTGAGGATTTAAAGTGGTAAAAGTATTAATTATTGCTTTTCGGATTGTTTGTCATTTGGTCATTTACATGATGATGATCTCTGATGGGAGGGTTAAGTTTGCCCTCTGCTAGTGAGCACTAAGTAGTTGAATATACTGATACTTGACAAGGTTAAACGTAATTAACCTGCTATGTGAAGAACACCAATCCCTTTACCATTTTGTGGGTCTTTACAGTAATTCCCCTTCAGTTAACCTCAGGTCTCTCAGAGTTCATTTACCTGGCTGGGCCTCTTCTGGATGGCCTGCTGCTGGCTCTTAGGTGCGTTCTCTAGTGAGCCAGAGGAGGACAAGTGGCAAGACTTGGAGTGGGATTGCTGAGCAGAAGAGCTGGAGCTGCAGCTGGAGGTCTAGCAAGGAGATACATAAACAAAAGGTTAGTTAGTACAGACTGGCTGGGACTATGTTATCATTGGAAAACATGTAGGACATTCAGTATTTGTATGGTAGCAGCACCATCATTAAAAAACAGTCAAAATCATCAGATTCAAGCAGCAAATTAAGACCAAAGATGACATCAAACATTGTATTCCAAGTTATTTAACCACAGTAGCACGTAGAGTAGTGGGGTATCAGTCATCATTGCTGGTATCTTCAAAAGACACTTTGATGATGTCCACGACTATGTTAAACAATATTAGACGATATTGAAGAACATTATCAAAGATGTGATTTGTCTGTGTGAGCTGAAAATGTTTTTTTTAAACACAGACTGCACAGTCCAGTGGTCGGATTTTGTGCAGACACTTTATAATCTTGTTTACTGCATTTGTCATTGAACCATAACCAGTCTGTTTCAAATGACCAGAGATAACTTAAAATTGGAATCCATTCTTTGTAGAACGTGCCAATACATTAAACCTTCAGGCTACACTGGCAAATGTGGCCAGTAAACGTCGCTGGTAAGAATTACTACTTACTTTGCTTGAAGACACAAAATGACCACTGGCTATGAGAGAAAGATTCATGGAACACAAAACGTATGTCAGAGTCAGTCAGAGTAGAGAGCCCACCAACAGCCCAGCACCACTGAAGCAAGCGAGCTCCACAGGCAGAGGAACATCAGACCTGTTTCTTGGTGGAGGTTTTCCCTGTGTTGTGTGGAGGCTGTGGTTTGGCCCTCTTACTCTGAGGTGGATTTGGGCCCTTGAGGATCTGAGAGGCTGGCCTCTTGGATGGGCTTCTCTCCCTTTCCCGTTTGACTTTGCTTTTAAACTGAGCTCTGTCAATGGAGTCAAAAGAACAATCAGGGGACTGAGGAGCTGAAGACACAATGGAGGAGGGGGAAGAAGGGACAGTTATACTGTCCACACTGATTTCCAACTGTTTAAGGGACTCTTCTAGACTGCCAATAGAGTCAAGTGTACTCTTACAGAGCTCCTCTACCCGGCTATGTGACTGTGAGTGCCTGGTATCAATGGGAGATGAGACCTTGATGTCTCTATCACAGACATTGCCTTCATCCAAGTTCAATTGTTTGGTACTGTTGATCTCAAACCTCTTGGATTCCTTTGTCTGCTTCTTGGTCTCCTTCACTGGCCTGCTGTCCGATGCTATCTCCTCCTCTTCCTCATAGACAACAACCTCAAGAGTCTTCTTTCCGGTTTTGGACGCCCCTGTTCGAATGGCCTGGCTAATTGCAGCCAGTTTGTTTTTGGGGAATTTGAATTTGAATTTCCTTTTGGTCTCTGAATTTCTAAGAGAGTCTGGTTTACCCTGGTCTTGGCTTTCAGGAATTGAACCATTATCTGCTGAAGGTCTTTGATGCTGTATATGTAGAGAATTCTGACCATTTCCTGGGATGCCTTTAAAGCCTAAACCTGTATTTATTTCAGTGATACACATTCTCACATCCTGTTTCTCTTCTTCCTGCTTTGTCTCCTCTTCATCCACAATATTTTCAGGAGAGAGAATCCCAGCAAGATCTTCCTCACTTTCAAAGATGGTAGACAGACGCTTGTAGGCTGACTGAATGTCCATAGGCTCATTCAAGATAACAATAATAGGTTTCTTGTCCTCGAAACCTTGGTTCTCACATGCCAGATAAGTGGGTTCACCAGTGCTGTCCCCAGCTACAGTCTGTATGTCAGAGCCACTCCTTTTAGCTAGGTCGTCCTCTTTGGACTGTGTCCTGACTCTGGTCTTGGAGATTCTAAGGCTGATTTTAGCAGTCGGAGGTGGTGGAGGAGGAGGTCCCTCATCGTCCCAGATATTGGGGCTCAGGCTACCTCCTTCTTCTGTGTATTGTGATCGGTCCCTGGACACCTGCACTGTTGCGTCCTGGTTCTGCTGCTTGCTACTGTGGCAGTAAGTCAAGTTGGGTGGAGGGGGGGTACATTTTAGGATTGAAGTAGAAGCTACACACTCCTGATCTGAGCTCAGGGACCTATCCTGCTGGAACTTTGGTGACGACTCTATCGAGCAATCCTTTGGGGTGTTTTCTTTTTGTAAAGTTACGACTACCATCAAATTTGACTTCTTCTCAGCTGGTACTTCTTTGACAACTTTTTCATTAGTCTGGTCAGGGCCTGTGATGTCAGTTGTTTGAATGTTTTCTTTTTGTACAACAATTGTTGTAAACTTGACCTTCTTTTCAGGTGTGGTTGGGGAACACACCTGTCCAACAACCTCCCTGTTAATCTGATCAAGAGTGTTCACAGTAAGATCATTTTCTTTTTGTGAAGTTGTAACTGTAAGTACATCAATCTTCTCTGCTTTCTTTTGGGTTGGTGTTGTCACCTCCTCAGTCTCCTGGACAGTCTGAACATCTTGTAAAGCTACATGTGGCGGTACCTCCACCTTCTCTACTGTTGCACAGTTTAAGGAAGGCACTTGTTTAGCCACCTTCCCCTCTGCTTCCTTCTTCTTATCCGGACTTACACTGTCTTTACCAACTTCACAGTGTTCTTCCAGTCCAACTGCTGTTATGAGTTTATGAGGGCAGCCAGCTGTCATTGCTGGCTGAGGAGCTGACTGGTGGTCAGATGTTAACTCAGAAGGGTTCAGATTGGCCACCTGTGATGTTGAAGATGTCCTCCCCTCTCCTTTCCATTGCTCATTTCCACCTGGCAAATTATTCTTATTTGACAGTTCAGTAGTCACCTATAATTAGAAAAGGCAAGATTAAACACTTCATCAACATGAAATTAAGAAAAAAAGGTGTCTTTTATATCCCATTATTACTCAAAATACATGTTGATTGTTTCTCCAGTATTTATTTACACAACTAGCATCATTCATGATTATTTACAATATCTGATTAAATCCTAAACTAATAAAATATCTTCATATTGATATTTTGTGCATCAAGTACATATTGTTTTGAAGGTTTTTAAATGTACAAACTGTATTAAATGTATGGTATTCATTAATAAAAATCAGGACTTTATACAATGAGTGACTCAAAATATTGGGCAATCTCCAAGAAGCACATGCACATCCTTACAATATCTGCATGAGAGATGAACAAATACCTGCACATTGCTGGCTTGTCCCTAAAACTTTTTTTTTTGCTTTAGCAGGTGTTCACACCGAAAACAGCAAGACACCGCAGGGGGCTGTGTTGTTTCAGGTACCACTGAGACAATGAAATCCAGTCCAGTTCACCTATATACACGTGCTCACACTCTCACCTTTACCCTTTACTTCACCTTTTTTGTCTTTTGTAACTTATTGTGTTTACCTCAGTATGTACGTTTTAAGCTAATTTTGATATAATGATTGATCTTAGAAAATTGGTTTACTTTATGTGCTGCTTACTCTATGTCCCCATGCATTCAGTTTTGATTAACTACTCAGCTGACTAACAGCAGTGCCTCATGTCATGTTCACTCCATGTCAGATTTATTGTACATTTTACCAGCCTTACAGTAGTCATTGCCAGTGGAGCTGCTACTAAGTGAGTCAAGAGGTTAACATAGCTGTTAAACTTGAAGTAAAGTGGTAGTAGCTTTACTGAAGAAAAAGGCTGGTGATAGACATATTCACCTTTGTTAACATACAGATTAATGTAGATATGGTTTTCAAACATGTGCAATGGGGGTTAAGACTTCACAGGTTTCCATTCTGACCAAGCTCTACGACAGCTCATTTCATTTACTTCAATTAGAGGTCTCGGTCTTATTATAATGAGCTGAAAATGTGTTTTATTGGAAGGAAAATCTGCATAGACATGGAGTTTAATGACAAATGGGAGAGAGACACGTATGCCTACAAGGCAGCCTGTTACTTTGAAGTGGGAGTCGAAGAGAGGTTAGAGTCTTATGGCCAATGTTCACAGTATCCTGCTATATCACGGTCCGGCTCCGTCACGGGCGTCTCAGTCATGGCTCTTTCCCACGCTCTGCTATCTTTACATGTCTGGTCTATTTTTTTCTGGAGTGGCTTCCGTCTCTGAAGCATGAAATTCACTTGTGAATGTATATAAAGGTATTTATTTATTAGCAATTGACTTAAAATCAATTTTTAATGATGCATTTAATTTGTTTCTGACTTTGTCTTATATGTTGATCAGCAGTCATTACCAAGCTGCTGGGCTGCAGATAAAATCATTATTTTATGATCACGACTGTACAAGTTAATGACAGAAGCTTGTGCTATATTGACATTTAAAAGGAGATGGTGAAGACACAGAAGGTTAGAAGCAACTTCAAGTACAGCCACAAAGCTGATGCATTTATGCTGCAAAACACAAAACATGTCAGCAAAACAACTCTTAGCTGTATTAGAAATGTATCTGCTGAAGAAGAGACGCTCCGCTTCTGAAACGTTTCCAATGGACACTGAAACTGCAACAGAGCCGTGACAGAACCGGAGAGCAGCCGGAACACGAGGCAGCAGGATCCTGTGGACATTCAGTGTTACCAGAGTCTGAACCCTGAGGTGGAGCCCTGCTACTGTCAGCTGTGCTGAACAAAGGATTGTGAACATCGGATTCGTATACAGTTGAACAGGAAAACAATGTTATTGTCTGTGTGTGTGTGTATGTGTGTGTGCTTATAAGCATTCTTGTGTCTTTATACCTAGGCAAGGCTTATGTATGTACTGTACTTATGGGTGGGCGTGTGTGTTAGTTTGAGGCTGAAATCAGGCATAGTGTGATGGATCCCAGTTACAAGGAAAGTAAAGACGTGAGAAGCAGGGTGGCGAGCTGAAGTTTATTCATCCAAAAAGGTACAGTATGTACAGTCCATATGACCAAAGATCCAGCAAAGACAATACAAGAGACACTGCCAGGAAGAAAGCTGTTTAGGACAGTAATGGAAGAGTTCTCTGGCAACCCAAGGCTACTGTGTTTTCTATGAAGAGAGAGACATGGAGGTTACAGAAAGCTTAACATCAGCTGTAAATGTGATCATTAGCAAATTTTGTTAAAGGATAATTATTATTCTTATTACGAATGTGGTCTTATTTTTGTAGTTATCGCCATTATGAGATTCCTGAAAAGAAGTCAAGCAGTCAGACGATCAGACAGGCTGGAAACAAACCTCCAGGTCAGTCAAACTTATGTGGAAAAGAAAACATCCATTGTAGTTTACAGGCCCACTCCCTGCTTCCACTTTGACCTATTGGATCTTTGTGGTGCACACACAAGGCTGAACCAACTGCCCTGGGATCCCAAAGCCTCAGGGGCCCCAAAGGTCCCAGGTTGTCTGTGTGTAATTTGATTACTTACAAATTTGCTTGGTAATGTGTACCACTAAAGCACAATGCAAACTGAAATGGTAAGGGCCCAAAAGTGGCTCCTGTATCTTTATTTCTGTTGATATTATGTGTACATGGTGCATAGCCCTAAACACATCTGTGTTTAATCAAATGATCACAAACTAACTGACATACAAACATGGGGTAGGCAGGGTAGTGTCCAGTGTTGGTTTCTCAGACTCCCTGCATAAGAAGTTGGGAGAATGTGTGAGTATGGTAGGGCTAAATAGGGGCCCCTTTGCAGGTTAATTTGGCCCTGTGTGCCCAGTTTTCCTGTTCAGTGAGGGTTAGCTTGTTTCCCACCTGTCTGATGGTCTGACTGCTCGTGTTTCTTCTGTCAGACTTCCTTTTAGTTATATCACCGTGTTCCCAGATATCAGCTATTACTTTGGTGAGTGCAATGTTATTATTACTCATACTACAAAAATAAAACTCAGGTTGTAATAAACCAGAATTATCCTTTAAGATGTTTTGGCCATTTTCACCTCCTTGGACATTACAAAGAGAAATGAAAGTTTCAAAGAGAGACTGAAATGAAATGTGACATCTGCCTCACTGGACATGACCTTGGGTTGACACGGTAGCACTGCACACACCTTAGCCAAGTGAGCCAGCACTTTGTGAATGATGATACTGTATACGTATGGAAAAAGGGCTTATTCTGTATTAGGTTGTTGGGTGTTGTAGTTTGAAAACATGTGTCATGGAAACCAATAAAATAATTATTAGAGAGAGACAGTGCAACAGAGGTAATTAGTCAATGTAAAGGCCTCAATAATGTTAATCCACAAATTTTAGCTGTTGTGAGTTAGAAGCAGGAAAATATTCATTGCAAATCACAAATCAGAAGAGAAGTCAAAGCAGTACGTTTTATATAACTAATTGTAATGTATGAATAGTTTATTATTACGGTAAATTCCATCACAACAGCTCCATCTAGTGGACAATTTCAATATTTACATATTCTGTAAAAGTGATATTTTGGTCTTTAACCTTGCTAGACATGAATGTGAATGATGAATGAAAAAAAAAACAATGAGTTGTGTACATCACTAGATAAATAAACAATAGGTTTAGTTCAGTTAGAGTTAGAGAAATTCAGATTTTGAACTCATTGTGGATTAAAACAGATCTTTTAATCCACTATATATATATATATATATATATATATATATATATATATAAGATATACAGTATATATATATACTGTATATCTTTTTACCAGATGTCATCATGAACACATCAATGGAGCTACTTAGAATACAGGACTGTTTTCTCACTCTTCCAGAAAAAGATCTGTTTTAATCCACAATGAGTTCAAAATCTGAATTTCTGTATTTAAACTGCATGATATTGATCAAATCAGCAGTGTGCCATACTCACTGGTCTCACTTTGAATAAAAGGCCACGGTGACCCAGGAAAACTTAAGATAGTATCAGATCTGGTGTCCTGGTAGTTTCCCTGGTTGAATATTTGAGCTGCTTAAGTTTTAAGAAACAGCAAATTACCAAACATACCTGCAGCTCTTTCATGAATTTGTTGTCCTCCTCCTCTTCCTCCTCATCCTTCCTGTGTGCTGAGGCTGTAGCAGGGGTGGAGGTGGAACCAGCCAGGGGGGCAGGAGCACACATCTGGGGTTTGGGTTTAACCTCGGATGGCTGTCTTGGGGGTTTGGGCTGAGGAACCACAGGCGGCCCTTTCTCTTTCTCAGCCTCATCCTTAAACAGATTCATGAAGTAAAAACACAGCATAGAATATGTGAACTACTTTGTTGTTGTAGAAGGTTGTTGAAGGGGCACAGCCTTTAGTTTGATTATTTTCTGACGTGTATCTATAGATAATAACTTTATCAAAGTCTCTGGAGGCTTCAAAGTCACTTCAACTGATCAAGTCTACAAGTGCTTAGTAAAGCAGACATGGGGAAGTACACTGTACTAGTAACGGGCTGGGGTGGTATGTCACTTTTAAACATGATCATCAAATTATCTTAAGTATTAATTCAAACTCATGTATTTTGAGTTTGCATCACCATAGGGTGTCAAAGTATAATCATAAAAACTTCATTTAGAGAGATAATACATTAAGTATTTAAGATTAAATACTCACTACTTAATCACTTAAAATAATTGTGTGGTTGTCTACTAAGCTATAGTAATAATGCCAACTGAATGTGAGCTAAATCTGATAGTGTTACAGCTAAAGCTATGTGACAAGCCCGAACTGATCCTGTGGAGATTCCAGCATACTGTTGACTACTCCTTAGCTTTGGTTGCTGGTCAAAACTTGTCTGCTATCTGTGTAGCTAGCTGCTAATTCTGAGAAGGACCCATATAACCTGTTTATGACTCACCGCTCTCTTGTTTTGTTTTTCAAAAGGTGTCCCTGAGGAATATTATAATCACTACATTTAACTAACTAACATTAACTAATTACTAATAACCATTTATTAGGTTAAAGATTCAGTTGTTGCTGTGACTTTATGCTCTGTTTTATTCAAATTCATCTTTTTCTGTTTTGGGACACTTAGATATAATGTAAATATGCTTAGATTTCTAATGATTTCTATATATAGTATTCTTATCTGTGTCCATGTGTGTGCGCCCTCACACACATACCTGGGCTCCAGCCGGCTCTTTCCTGGTGGTGAAAATCACCTCTCCTGACCTTCCTGTGGTAAGACCTGAACTGACACAATGGAGCCTGGGCAGAAAATAAAGAATATAATAAGAATAAATAAAGAAATAATGCATTAGAGGTGATTCATAGTTTTTAGACTTTAGAAAGTCCAGCAGAGAGCCCGGTCTGCAGGTGATCCTCAGTGATGAACTGACCTTCGTGGGGGAGGAGGAGGAGGAGGAGGAGGAGGAGGAGGAGGAGACGACTTGCCAGCCCTGTCTGGGCTCTGCTTCATCTCCTTGTCCACACTGGAGCGGCGGGGTTTCTCCACCTGTGGCCGGCTGCTGCGCTCTGTGCTGGGAGGAGCTGAGGGTGGAGCTGCTGGAGCAGCTGAGGGCGGAGCTGCTGGAGGAGCTGAGGGTGGAGCTGATGGAGGAGCTGAGGGTAGAGCTGATGGAGCACCTGAGGGAGGAGGCTCCACAGCGGAAGCAGGAAGCTGCGGGGCTGCTGCTGGAGTTTAACATATTCAAACATCAGAGTGATGTCATTTAGTCATTTAGATTAGTAAGAAAAGAAACACACCCTTGTTCTTTGTTACACTGTTGTTTTAGTGTTGGAAGTGAGTGAACCACTTAGTGGCACAAACAAATAAACAGCAGCCAACAACAAATGTATCCACAATGTCAGTGTGTGTCAGCAGGCGGAGTCACTGCACTGTCAGCTGCACCACGCCTCTAAAGTGCTGCTGTTGGCTGAAAACTGCTCATGTCAGTATTTTGTTCAAGCTGTCAAACACAGGAAAAATATAAATACTGGATCAGGACTCTCTAACGGTAGACACTGAGTTTGATTTTCTTTGTTCCAGCTGGAACTATACCTGTGTGTGGGGGCTTTAACTGGGTGGAGTCCACCTCATCACTCAGCTTGGGAGGTGTGTCTTCCTGGGTATCAGACAGAAGTGCCTGCTGCTCCACTGAGGCTGCAGCACAAACAACAGAGCCGTGTTTAGGTCCCATCTAAGAAAAATGGTTAAGTAGTATAGTTTTCCCATGATACTAAAACACCAAACACACTTTTAAAGATAACAAATCTCAAAAGAATCCTTCTGCCCTATAACTGCTATGGTATAACTTAATAATGGCCAGTATGATCTGATGGTTTTTCCAGATCAGTTTGATGAACAAACTACAACTGTTTCATACATTATCTCTCATGCATCCCAGTGTTCATACGTGCCATTGTACACTGATATTAATCACACTATATATCGATCGTCGCTGCCCCGTAAAAAACATTTATCGCCAGATTTGGTGATTTTGAATTGTTCTGATAAACTGAAGAAGAAAATGATCCTTCTTGAGTAGAATTCTACTGCTTCTTAGGAGAAAGAAACCCTTTAAAAAGGATTGTTTGTCACAAAGCTGAAAACAGGGCTCTCATGAAAAATTTACATTTTGGAGATGCATGGTTTTCACAGGACAGTAACAATATATTATCAACTCAACCCTTGTTATCATCATTTTTACTCTACTGTATGTGGCTTCCTTATGTACTGCAGCTTTAATGAAGTACATGACCGTGGAAAGTGTAAAACAGCTGTGAAGTTCCTGGGTAAGCTGCTTTAGATCCAAATCCACATCAGTCTGCCTCTCTTTATGGGGGAAATGCTTTTTTGACTTTGAGTTGAAATTTGAGTTTACATATGATGCTGAAATCAGTGCTCTCATATTATGGGCATGGACTGCATTGCTTTAGCAAGATGTTCTTTAGTATCTAACTTCATGTTAAACCATTCCCTCTGTATCTCTGTCACAGTACAGCTCTGCTCTGACGACATGACAGCTGCATTCATATTTACTAACTGTTTTAGGTCCCTTAATATAATAATTAATATTATCATTAATATGACTACTGACTATTGATTATGTACATTTCCAACAGCAGAACTTTTTGTGGAATCTGCCCACAAACAGAGAGAACATGCAGCCTTAGATAGCAATGCACAGTCCATGTCCAATGTGTTTTCAGTGAATGGGATTGTACAGGTTAACCTTGCAGTGTCAGGTCCAGAGGGGTGTCCTGCTCTGACTTTGATCCAGTAGAAGTGATCTGTCCTGAGGCTGAATCAGAGCGACCCTCTCTGTTTTCTGACACATTCAGATCAGGGATGGACTTCATCAGGCTGGCCTTGGCCTCCTGGAGGACCTGGTCTGTGCTGGTGTTGGGGGGTGGAGGCTGACTGGAGTCAGAGCTGGCTGGCTGGTTGGCTTGGCTGGTGCTGGGCTGGTTCATATTGCTGGTTTCTACACTCAGGCTGCCCTCTGGAGTCTGTCTCTGTGTAGTCTGTGAGGGACACATACAGAGTCACACACAGGCCTAAAACTGTAGGTGGAAGGCCATCTATAGATCAGGAAAAACTCTGTCACATCTGTGAAAAAACATTTAAATGTCTACTTTAGAGGTCAATGTGGTTATAAAAGTAAGTTATATATAACTCCAGAGTGATATATATATAAACTTTACATTCTGTTGAAACAATGCCTATATGTCTAGCAAAGTTGGCAGAGCCAATGGTAGTTTACTTTCAGCAGTAACCTGAACGTTCCTCAACAGGAAAACTCCCTGATCAGTTAACAATATGGGGTTATGATGTGGCAATTGGTTCTAAACATTTCAACTTTCTTTCAGAGAAGTACCATTTCTTGAGGTCTACAATATACAGAAAGCTCAAATCAAACTGAGCAGCTAAAATGGATCCCAAATCCAAACAGTGACTTATTCAAGCTGCTGAATGTATTAGCAAGTTCTAACATCAGAGGTGCAGCAACAGAATGCTATGCTCACTAATGGGATGTTTCAGTGCTCTCTAGGATTTGTAGTTGAGTGCTCTCCTCTTTTGAGGTTTTATGTACACAGCTTTGTACCTTTGATGTATTATCATTGAACCACAAATTCAGCTCAGTTGCTTACTGCACACACTGTCATTCATTCATTAATGTCAAATGGGACTTTCCCACAAGACTTCGGCAGCTAATTATGGCAAAACAGTTTGAAATGTTATTAAACAAGTGAATACTTCTCCAGATACAGCACATGATATAACAAATGAGGTGAGAAGTAGACCAACTTGGTGTGGCCTTCATTATATGGATAGATTGGTCTACATGTTTGATGCTTTAGGAGTTACGAGCAATTTGTGTTACTATTTGGTATTTATTTTATTAAAATAAATATGTATAAATATAGAAAAATCAATACAAGAAAAATGCAGGTGAAAATGGGCTTTTGGGTGCCTAGAGACATATCATGGTGAAAATCATAGAAGCCTCTCTGCTCTTTCAAAAAAACAAAACTATGCTAAGTATGACTTCTGCAACATGTTCAGTCGATGAGCCTCTCTTAACACTGACCTCAATATGGGTCTGTGTGTGTTTTATGGAGGTGTGGCTCTCCTGTGTTGGTGTTGGTGCAGGTTGGCCGGTTCCATCAGACTGCAGAGGGCCAGGTCTCTTCTGCAGGGTGGGGCTGTCCTCTCTGCTGCGAGGACTCACCTTAACAACACAGCAACATTTCTCACATTCTACACTACAGAGCCTTTCCTAACAAAAACACCTGTTTATATACACAGGCTCACATTTTGTCTTTTTAGAATCATCAGAGCAGTACCTTGGCCACAGTGGGTGAGTCTCGTCCATGGGTGGGTGTCAGTGGGGGGCTGGGGTGGTGGTAGGAGGGCTGAGTCACTGTAGCTGCTGTGCTCTTCATTCTGCGGGTCATGATGGGGGAGGCTGAGCCCGCCAGGCAGACGTCAGCCTGACTCCCAGAGAGGTGGTGGGTGGGCAGAGGGGGTCTGACCGAGGATCGAGGCTGGGGTTTGGGGGAGCTGTGGGGGCTCTGGGTTTTCAGGGGTGCCTCCTCTGTTTCCAGAACCTTTATAGGCTCCACCTGGGCAGATCTGGCTGGGGGGGTTGACTCTGACACACACCTGTTGATAACAGGGAGGATAAAGATAGCCATACATACACCAGGATTATTTTCCTGCTAAACAGAACTATTTTACTTCTGAGTGAAGTTAATGAGTACCTGCGGAGAGAACTGAGGGCTTCAGTCAGGGCTTTGACCCTCTTTAACATGGAGTCCATCTTATGAGGCTCCTCCTTCAGGAAACGCACCGCCTCTACCTCTAGCCTCAGAACTGAGCGCATCTTCACCTGCAACTCTGGAAACTCACCTGGAAGACAACCAAACAGTAGAGACACAATGAACTGAAAAATAACCTTTACTCTGTGTAAACCTCAATGAATCCTGGGGGTCCTGCAACACTGAACAGGATAAGGATAAAAATAATATCCACATCAAGGCATGTTGTCCCTAATTGTGATGAGACCTTTTAATACAGAGTGTCAGCTGAAGCTGACTTTGATACAATATTTAGATTGTCCTACATACAGTTATATAGCTGCACAGTGCACCCTTCATCTAGAGAACAGCTAGGCGGGCAACTGAATGTATCAAATTACAGACATTCTCAATCTCTTACCACCAGAAATGTACTCTCAGTGCAGTCTTCAGTAAATAAATAGCCATGTAAATAACAGTTTGCTCATGTGTTTTTTGTGTCCTCCTGTAAATGTGTTCTCCGCATTGTGTGGAAGTATACTGCCAGTGACTGAGAACAGGGCTCAAGTTTCTTGATGTGTGTCAACATACAGTCCTTGGCCAATAAAGTTGATCTTATTCTGACTGTGATAAATAGTCTGAATCCTATATAATTCAACTACAACAACTAATGACATCTAGCCAGATGTTCAATCAGTCAAACATCCAGTCCGTCCCGAAGCCAGAGGAAACGTCTTGGACAGACATCTGATTTCCCCTGATTGTTTTTTCTTTTAGCATTCATTAATCATTAAAAACAATGATGGGAAATAATACCATCTAATTTCAATGATATTGTTGGATGGAATTCAGGGATAAATTGTTTAAGAAGAGATAAAATAATCCTTTATTGATCTCCCAGAGGGGAAATTTGGGTATTACAGCAGCACCAGGACAGAAATAAGTAAAGATAAATAGAGAAAGAAAATATAATAATAATTATAAGTATAAAGTATAAAAAATAAATATAAGAATAGAATAAAATAGTAACTATACAAGAGCAGTTAAACTCAAAACTCAAATTACAGACAATGGCTGTACACATACAGTACCCACAACTTGTACTTGAACTAATAGTGCAACACTGTCTTGAACTAGATGAATTAGAGGCTGCTGCACCTGTTACATAAGATCCTTATACAAGATTCACAATATTCTTTCAACATGATTGCTACATCTTGCTACATTGCAGCTGCGTTTTTTAATAGCTGAAGATGTGAGGTAGATTATTGTAATGCGTTGTATTCAGACTAAGACCTTCTTCTTCTTAGATCGGCTGGTTTTTGAGACGCTCCTCAGTTGACATGACCTCTGTAACTTGTTTTTCAGATGAAAGGTCACTGTCAAATATGACACCCACGTTTCTGGCTGCAGGTTTGACATCAAAATCCTCCTCTTGGTTTATAAAGCACTTGCTGGTCTGGCTCCACAGTACGTCTCAGACATGCTAACAACTCTCCATGTGCCTAGAGAAATTTCAAAATCTGGTGAGATGGCATTCAGTCACTATGCACCTAAAGAATGGAACAGTTTGCCTGTTGATCTTAGACTTGCCCCAACGCTGTGCTCTTTTAAAACCAAACTAAAGACGATTCCTTTTTACCAGAGCATTCTCTTAAAAGAACACACCATATCTGTACAGTCTGCTTGTTTCTATGTGTGTACGTATATGTATTTTTATGTGTATGTATGGATGTGTTTATTTGCTCACATTTTTGCTCTTTATTCTGTTTTTATGTAAAGCACTCTGAACTGCTTTTGTATGATATGGTGCTATACAAATACATTTGAATTGAATTGAATTGAATTTGTAGACAGGAAGCCAAGATGCTTTTGTTTGCTTTGGAGGACCAAAAACAATGACATCGAGCACAGTGGGGTGTTTAAGGAGTGCTCTCATAAATGGAGTGCAAATGGGTTAGAACAAATTGAATGAGATATGGATTGGGCTTCAAAATAGCTAATACCGATCCATTACAGGAAGTATTGATTGTCATAAAACATTCTAAATTAATGCTGAACAATTTGCAAAATGTCTATTTTCTCATTATTTTTACAGCAGATTATGGTAAACAGCCCAGAAGTCCAGTCAACGTGGAACAGTCTATACACAATGGCAGCCCACAGACCTCAGTGTCAACAGTTTTTAGTGGAACTACTCTCTATTGAAGAAGTAGTCTCTGTGAGCACTGTTGACAACTGCTGTTTTAATTTGATCCAGTCTTATTACATAATCAGCCAACAGAGAGATACTATTTGATTGAACCCTGTGATGATATAACTCAAATGCACAGACCTTTAAGGATGGCCAGAGCTTCTCCAACCCTCCGCAGGTTGACTGCTCCCTCCTCCACATCTCTCAGACTGATTGACAGCTGGCTGGGGCTAGAGGCGGAACTTCTTTGCAAACGGTCCACAAAGTCTTCCAGTTCACTGCAGGTGAAAAAGACATGTGGCATTAACAGCCGACACAGGCAGGAAAATCAACTATGTGATATCCTACTGTAGACATAAGATGGCAGTAGAGAGTAGGCTCTACATTTGAGGAGTTCCATAGTCCTGTTGGTGGTCCTCAAATTAAAATAATGAAGGTTTAGACATAATAATGCAATGACTCTAATCCTTGTAATGAATGCTACATATATGGCCTATGAGTCTGCAGTATGATGTGTGTTAAAGTGACTGCTGAGTTTTGACATGGAATCTTCCAGCCTGTTGACAACTTTACCAAGTAAACCAGTTTGACAATGTCTATGAATTTATGATGCAGATTATGTGTGTGTGTGTTATTTTAATAGCCAGTTCTGGCTCGATCCCTCCAGACAGAGAACCCTTTTCGTGCAAATGAAACCTTCACTATGGGTCCCCAGCCAAGTTCTAAAATGATTCATTAGCTTTATTTCATTAAAATATCCAGCCTACAGATGTTGAATGGAGTACGGAGCAGGGACGTTCAAAATGCTGTTTCAGCCTGGTTGGTGTACTGCAACACTGACCTGTGGTACGGAATTTCTTTGAAAGAAGACTGGTACTGTTGCTTTATGAACTACCCCCAGGACCTGGGTTTAGGGTTAATGTACACACTTGGTCCTCCTGAACCTGGCCAGATACTGAAATCTCCACATTTGTCTGCAGGCGCTGTCACATTCTGCCTCACTGTCCCTCCCTCCTGTCACATGGCCACTTCCTCAGGCCCCTCCATTGCTATTCCTTACCTGTTCACCAGATGCCCTCAGCCTTTTCCACCTGTCCCAGACAGTCACCTGACTCCCACGTGCCATGCTTACCTGTTTCCATTTTCCCTCATCAGCCCTCCAGTATATAACAGGCCTATTTCCACTCATTCCCTGCCAGATTGTAAATGTTTCCATGTTGTTTCATACCTTTGCTTTCCTGTCTTTGCAATCTTTATCGGAACCCTAATCTGTACCTGCCTGCCGGCTTCACCCCTGTTCACCTGTGGATTCTCAATTCATTCTGTTTTTAATAAATTACTGAACTGTCCCAGTCTGCCTCGATTATCCGCAAGTGTATGAGTCTCCAGTGTCAACTACTGGAGTTTACTGTTCTTGTACTTTAATCAACTTTTATATTGCTATACTGCATGAGAGACATGTCATCCATCAGAGTTTACTAAGCTGACACATGCTCTTCCATGGGGTCTAAATCCAATGACGTCAAATCCAACATGTGTAAAGCAGTTCTGTAGTTTTCTTACAGTGGACATGCACGAGTGCTTTTTCACAACAAAATGATGAAAACAGCACGACCTGTAAGTACTGTGTTTAAGACTTTTTAATCTTTGATGAAAACAGCACGACCTGTAAGTACTGTGTTTAAGACTTTTTAATCTTTTATTGTGAATGTTAGCCCAATCTTGACTGCTACTGCTTATCTCTGCAATAGCCAGTTATAATAGTACAAGACTCTGAGCTTGTGAAATTATGTTAAAAATTGTATACTGTATCACCTCCGACAAAGATTAGCCTCAGAAATTAAAGTTTGTGCACATTTCAGATCAATACTTTACCCTTAAAGATGTTGAGATATGGGTTTTGATAGTTTTAAGGCATTAGAAGATTTAGGACATTTTAAGGACTCTCAGATGTGGGCATGTACACAAATATGAACCCTATTAACATTCACATACATACAGGATGATTAGACACGCAGCTTTCTCTGCAGGATAATGTAAGGAAGAAGACATGTAGTGAGCATAGCGCCCACTGTAGATCATACACTGAGCTAATTAAAGTGAACTTCACTTTCATGCTTTAGCATGAGGGAAAAATTCCCTCTCTCTGCTTGCTACTACACTCACTGAGATGGCTAATGTGGGCATCGTTAATTGCTCCGCTCCTGCTCATACTACAGCCTCTCACAACATCATTCATATCGGTGCTTCTGGTTTTACAATATGTCATAATTTTTGAAAAGTGTTAAAGAGCTGATATAATACAAAGGTTGCAGACGCATGCAGCAACATACCTCCTACAGAATTTGAAACAGTCTTAAACCATCTAACTTTGTGGTCGGATCTCTACAATCTAGCAGCAGGATGGAGGTTCGGGTGGAATAATGAGCTGGTTGAAATGAGTAGTTCTTCATAAGCTAAGGGAACATGGAATCCATTCTGTTTTAAACAGCAACAAATGCTGTACTGAAAGTGGTTTCTGGCTGCATTGGCAACTATAATTAAAGAAAAGTGTGTAATATTTCTGTTAACGTAATAACTCTCTTCCCCCACCCCTGATCTCACCACAGTGAGAGCTGACACACACACACACACACACACACACTGTCTCACATTTTTAAAGGCTTTAAAGGCAATGGGAAATGTTGCGTCCATTGATGAAACAGGCACATTAGAGTCGTCATAATTCAAAAAGAAAAAAGTATATGATTGTAAGATGACATTGAACAAAATGATATTAACAAATACACTACATGTTTAGCTTTGTAAATGCATAATAAAATGAAAGAAACTCTGCTGTGATTTGGACCCAGGCTGCTCAATTTCAAGTTAAGAAATTTAACTCACTGCGCAACCACCACAGGTAGAATTTATAGTTAGAATAATTCTACATTAGCTACATTAAAGTCTTTGCTAATGTTGATTACAAAGTGCCCCCCTTATGGATAATCTGCAGCCTGCTAAGCCTGCATGATATTGTTAGTTACCTGAAATACAGAACTAGCAGTTGCCTACAATCTGCATCTTATCTGCTTTGTTAAACACAGCTGCACTCAACGTTCAACTCCTGCTTCGACGAGTGGCAAAGAGGCATGATGACAGTGGGGAATAACTTTTGATGGGGGACAGTGGTGTGTGTGTGTGGTGTACTAGCTTCTCTTCCCGCTGCTGGACGGCGTTGCAGCTGCCTCTGAAGCCTGGGGCGCCCTGCTCTGCAGCTGTGAAGCGCTGGAGGGGCATCTTTGAGAAGACAAGTCGCGGCAGGAGGGACTTCGGTCTTGGTGAGGCACACGCCGTGGAGAGTGAGCCCTTCGAGGGATACGGTTTCACAGGGCAAGTGATTCCTCCTGCTGCCGGTCGAAGTTGTGGGTTTGGTGGGAGGGGCTTAGCGGAGTGATATGAGGCAGCAGAGAGAGAGGCAGAAGGTTTTGCATAGGTTGCACAGATTTTGCCTACCCCAGCTTTAAATCAGCTCTATCAGATGTCTGCGAGAGAGTGTCTTTGACTGAGGCTGCCACCGAATCACATGAGAGGTGAATCAAGGAGTTGGAGAGGCAGCATGATAGCCTAGTGTCTCAATACATGCAACAACAAGCCAAACTCCACGACCTGGAGGCTCGCTCCTGCCAGCAAAATAATCGCACAATTGGGGTCAAGGAAAAGGCTGAAGACTGTAGGCCATGTTGCTTCTAAAGCTACTGGGAGAGGACCACTTCAACCGACCAATTGAAGTGGACCGTGCCCACCGCAGCCTAGCACCAGCTAAAGATGGTAGATTGAGGGCTATTATTGCCAGGCTGCACTACTTCCAGGTGAAGGAGCTGGTGCTGAGGCTCTCAAGAGCGAAGTCTCCACTACGGTATGATGGGTGCCCGGTGATTATCTATACCGATCTCACCTCGGCTACCATGAAGAAACATCTGGCTTTTCAGGATATCAAGGAGAAGTGCAGAGCCACGAAAATTCGGTGTGGATTCCGACACACAGTCACAGTTAACAACAGCACTGGAATGTTCAACAGTTCAACACTCCAGCCGAAGCTGAAAAGTTCCTGAGCCGAGAAGCTGTAGACTGGAACTCTGATGTCGTATCAAGCCAGAAAATGGACTAGGTTCCTGGTTTGTCAACAGTGGCTTCCTTAAGAGACATTTTAAATAAGTTCAGCAACTGTGAGGCCTAAAATATGCTCATGCTAAGAACTGGGTGAGGACTGACTGTTGTTTTTTCTCTCAATAACACTGTTTATTTGTGAAGTGAAGTGTCTCCCTTGTTTAGAGAGAGGTGCTTAGTTATCCTGCTAGTCTGGGCCTCACGCAGGCCCCTGGGTCTAGCTTTAACTTTAGATTTGGGATATGGAAGCGCTGCTCCTGGGTTTGTTCTGTCTTCCAGGGTGGGTTCTTGTGTTCTGTGGGATGTTTTTTTTTTCAGCACATCTGTCTGTTCAGGTTATTGTTTATGTTTTGCCACAGTCATGCAACAGGTTCCTCTAAGCAGCAGACTTTATGTTAACTGATCCACATAAAACACAGCAATGGTAAAGTTAAACTAATCAGCTGGAATGTAAGGGGGATGAATAGTCCACTATAAAGAGGTGCATGCACATCTACCTGCACTCACAGCTGATATCTGTTTTCTCCAGGAAACACACATTAAGAAAACAGCAGCAAAAGTACTCTGTCCTTCATGGGCATCTCAGGTCCACCAGTCGAACTTTAGCACAAAAACAAGAGGTGTTGCAATCCTGATTAAGACCATACCATTTATCCATACTCAAACTATCTCTGACCAGAGGGGCAGATATTTAATAGTTAGTTAGTTACATTAAACTCCATACCAATAACACTGGTGAATGTGTACGGGCCCAACTTTGATGATCTCATCTTCTTTCAGAATCTTTTCAATACCATGCTAAATCTGTCAGATTCTAACATAATCATAGGTGGAGATTTCAATTGCACTTTAGATTCTGTTCTAGACAGGCAGCGCCCCCAAGTAAGCTCATTTAAGAACAGTGGAACTCAATAATCTTATGCAGTCCTATAACCTAGTGGATATTTGGAAGCTTCTCTACCCCACGAAAAATGATTTTTCTTATTTTTCTGCGGTTCACAAATTCTACTCGACGATTTCTAGCTAGATTCCAAGCTGTTAATGTCAGTAAACGTTTGCACTTACCATAATATACTTATTTCGGATCATGTCCCGGTCTCTCTAAATCTTGAATTTTGTTCCTATCTTTCAGATAAAATAGATCTATACCTAAACACCAATGATACAGGCGATGTTGATGATTCCACCCTTTGGGAGGCCATGAAGGCTGTTCTTAGAGGCCACACAATTTCATATGAGGCAGCAGAAAAGAAAAGAGCCAAGAAAAGATTAACTGAAATAGATCATCAGTTAGCTAATCTGGAAGCTTCTTACAGAACAAAGAATAAACCAGAATTACTTAATAACATTACTGCTTTATGATATGAGTATAATTCTGTAATGTCCAAAAATGTTTCAAAACTACTCGTACAAGTCAGACAGAGATACTTTGAGCTCGGCGAAAAGCCCCACAGGTTATGAAGCCTGTCAGCTTAGATAATCACAGGCCTCCAGAGCCATACAAGTATCAAGTCAAAGGATGGTACTTTACTGACATACTCAGAAAAAATCAAAAAATGATTTTTATGCAAATGTCAATCACAGGGCGAACCAGATCTTGAAGCTATGGAAACATTTTTTGAAAATCTGAATTTAAAGTTGTCAATGGATTCAATTAATGTACTAGATACTGATATTAGTCTGGATGATGAAATGTGCATTTGATCAAGTGCAGTGGCCCCATATGATGTTTACACTCGAGAAGTTTGGATTTGGATCCTCCTTCATGAAATGGATTGAGATCATTTACTCGCACCCACCTGCCTCAATTATTACTAATCAAAATATTTCCCGCCCTTTTGCAATTCATCGTGGTACCCGTCAAGGCTGCCCTCTTTCCCCGTTTCTGTTTTCAGTTGTTGAGTTCAGTTCAGTTATTGAACCATTGGATCCTAGCATCAGACAGAACCCTCTAATATCTCCCATTGACACATATGGATATAAACATCACCTTTCGTTATATGCTGATGACATCCTTTTATATATCCCCAACCCACAAGCATCAATACCCCCTCTTCTGACTTTAATTACTAATTTTGGCGGTCTCTCAGGATTTTCTATCAACTGGGACAAGAGAGATTTAATGCCAGTTTCTATAGTGGTTGATATGACTTATTTGCGGCCCATTCCTTTTAAGAAAGCCTATAATTGTCAGTGTTTTGCCCCCCCCCCCCCCCGCCCGGTGTTCTCCTGTTTGCCCTTTCTCCCTGTGTTCCTGTTGTTAGTTGTTGTTGTCAGTCTGTCTGGGTTCCTGCTTCAATCATCCACCGGCACAGCTGTGGCTCATCCACTAATCACCCCTGCAGTCTTCATATACCCAGTTCTACTCTCCAGTCTTCGCCAGATCATTCCGTGCACCTGTATGGTAATACGGCTTGGCCAAGCCACAGCGCTAGTCATTCTAAGTGAACTTTGTCAACCTGTTGACTCCTATTTCTCTGTGCTACAGAATTACCTGTGTCTGATCACCTGCCTGCCCAGTCTGCCAGTTGCCTGTTTCCAGCCAGCCTGCCTGCCCTGCCTCGTCTACTACAGCAACCACCACTACTGGGTGACTCCTGGCACCCCGTCTACTGACTATCCAGCCCGTCAACTATCCCCTGCCCAACCACCAGCCTTATAGGAATAAATACCTGCTGACTTTTCAAGCTACCGTGTCTCGCGTTCTGCTTTCTGGGGTTCTCCATCCATCCATCCATCCATTTTCTTCTGCTTATCCGGGGCCGGGTCGCGGTGGCAGCAGGTTAAGCAGGGTTGTCCAGACGTCCCTCTCCCCGGCAACGCTTTCCAGCTCCTCCTGGGGGACCCCAAGGCGTTCCCAGGCCAGATGAGATATATAATCCTTCCAGCGTGTTCTGGGTCTGCCCCGGGGCCTCCTACCAGTTGGACGTGCCCGGAAAACCTCCAAAGGGAGGCGTCCAGGAGGCATCCTAATCAGATGCCCGAACCACCTCAACTGTCCGAGCTCTTTTCCCTATCTCTAAGGGTGAGCCCAGCCACCCTGCGGAGGAAACTCATTTCGGCCACTTGTATCCGCGATCTCATTCTTTCGGTCACTACCCAAAGCTCATGACCATAGGTTTTTGCTTTGGTGACCACCGAGGCCGCCGTCCTTCTGGCCTCCCGGTACCTGTCCGCTGCTTCAGGAGACCTCTGGGCTAGCCAAGCCCGAAAAGCCTCCTTCTTCAGCTTAACGGCTTCCTTCACCGCTGGTGTCCACCAGCGGGTTCTAAGGTTGCCGCCTCGACAGGCACCGACGACCTTCTGACCACAGCTCCTAGCAGCCGCCTCAGCAATGGAGGCTTTGAACATGGCCCACTCTGTTTCCATGTCCCCAACCTCCCCCGGGATGCGCGAGAAGTTCTTCCGGAGGTGGGAGTTGAAGATCTCGCAGACAGGGCCCTCCACCAAACATTCCCAGTTCACCCTCACTACACGCTTAGGTTTGCCAGGTCTGTCCGGCAGCCGTCCCTGCCATCTTATCCAACTCACCACCAAGTGGTGATCAGTTGACAGCTCTGCCCCTCTCTTCACCCGAGTGTCCAAGACATACGGCCGCAGATCTGACGATACGACGATCATTGACCTGCGGCCTAAGGTGTTCTGGTACCAAGTACACCTATGAACCACCCTATGCTCAAACATGGTGTTTGTTATGGCCAGTCCATGGCTAGCACAGAAGCCCAACAACAAAGCACCACTCGGGTTCAGATCGGGGAGGCCATTCCTCCCAATCACCCCCTCCAGGTTTCACCATCATTGCCCACATGGGCGTTGAAGTCTCCCAGCAGAACTATGGAGTCTCCAGGTGGTATCCCTTCCAGGACGCCACCCAGGAACTCCAAGAAGGTCGGGTACTCTGAACTGCTGTTTGGTGCATAAGCACAAACAACAGTCAGGGCCTTCCTCTCAGCAACTTTCAGTCGCATCGAGGCGACCCTCTCGTTCCCCGAGGAAAACTCCAACACAGCGGCGCTCAGCCGGGGACTCGTGAGTATCCCCACACCCGCCCGGCGCCTTTCATCCTGGGCAACTCCGGAAAAGAAGAGAGTCCAGCCCCTCTCCAGGAGTTTGGTTCCAGATCCTGAGCTACGCGTAGAGGTGAGCCCAACTATGTCTAGCTGGTACCGCTCCACCTCCCACACCAGCTCCGGCTCTTTCCCCGCCAGAGAGCTGATGTTCCACATCCCTAAAACCAGTCTGCGATGCCGAAGGTCGGCACGCCCAGGTCCCTGCCTTTGCCTGCCGCCCGGCTTACACTGCACCCAACCCCGATGCCTATCCCTGCAGGTGGTGGGCCCACAGGGTGGCGGCTCCATGTCGATTTTTCGGGCTGTGCCCGACCGGGCCCCATGGGTCAAGACCTGGTGGCCCGGCCACCAGACGCTCGCCATCGTGGTCCCCTCCCAGGTCTGGCTCCAGGGGGGGGCCCCGGTATCCCTCCTCCGGGCGAGGTGCTCCAGCTCTGCATGGTCCGATTCATCGTGGGTTTGTGAATCGCTCTTAGTCTGTCCCCTCCCCTGGGACCAATTTGCCTTGGGAGACCCTACCAGGAGCCAGTGCCCTGGACAACACAGCTCCCAGGGTCACAGGGGCACACAAACCCCTCCACCACGTTAAGGTGGCGATTCATGGAGGGGTTAAGGTGGCGATTCATGGAGGGGGGTTCTCTCCTTGCCAAAACCACAACAATAATAACTTTTCATATCTTGGAGTGATTGTAACAAAAAATCCAGATGATCTCCTACGATTGAACTGGCAAAACAAAATTATGCAAGTTAAACGTAATATTGAAAACCCTTCTAATCTCTCTGGTGGGGAAAATTAACACAATCAAAATGATTGTGCTGCCGCGCTTTCTCCATCTCTTCCAGTCAATTCCATGTTTTATTACTCAGTCTTACTTTAAGCAAATGGATTCAATTATTATACCCTTCATTTGGAACTATAAAGCCATCAGAATTTTCAAAAAACACTTATCAAAATCAAAGAATGCAGGTGGTTTTACCTTACCAAACTTTAAAATGTATTACAGGGCTGCTCACTGATCCATTCTTGCATGGTGAAAAAAAGGCCCCCTTTCTACCACAGCATGGTTACTCATAGAACAATTGCTTTGCAAAAAGACTTCCTTGCCTGCTCTCCATGGTATAACCCGCAAACCCGCAAATATCGCGAAAACTTGAAAGGAAATGGCGTTTAGCCTGGCAAGATAGTCTTAAAATTTATAGGAATGCCCTCCGTAATGCCAGAGCAGCCTACTACTCATCATTAATAGAGGAAAATAAGAACAACCCCAGGTTTCTGTTCAGCACTGTAGCCAGGCTGACAGAGAGTCACAGCTCTGTTGAGCCATGTATTCCTATAGACCTCAGTAGTAATGACTTTATGAGCTTCTTTAATGATAAAATTCTAACTATTAGAGACAAAATTCAGCACCTCCTGCCCTCAGCCGGTACTGTCTTATCTTCAAACACAGGAACCTTAGAAACAACTGTAAAACCTGATGTACATTTAGACTGCTTTTCTCCCATCAACCTTAGTCAACTAACTTCCATGATTTCCTCATCTAAGCCATCAACGTGTCTCTTAGACCCCGTCCCAACTAGGCTGCTTAAAGAAGTTTTACCCTTAGTTAGCATTTCTTTACTAGATATGATGAATCTCTCCTTATTAAAAGGTTATGTGCCATAGTCCTTTTAAAGTAACTGTAATTAAACCTCTTCTTAAAAAGCCCACTCTTGATCCAGGGATTTTGTCAAATTATAGACCTATATCTAACCCTCCTTTTCTCTCTAAGATCCTTGAGAAAGCAGTCGCCAATCAGTTGTGTGACTTTCTACACAAAAACAAGCTGTTTGAGGATTTTCAGTCAGGATTTAGAGTGCATCATAGCACAGAGACAGCACTGGTGAAAGTTACAAATGACCTTCTAATTGCATCCGACAAAGGACTTGTCTCTGTACTTGTCTTACTAGATCTTAGTGTTGCATTCGATACCATTGACCATCACATTCTATTACAGAGACTAGAACATTTAATTGGCATTAAAGGCACCGCACTAAGCTGGTTTAAATCCTATTTATCAGATCGATATCAGTTTGTACACGTTAACGATGAATCCTCTATGCACGCCAAAGTTAGTCACGGAGTTCCACAAGGTTCTGTGCTTGGACCAATTCAATTAGCTAAACTTCAAGCATGCCTTAAGGACATAAAAACCTGGATGACCTGCAATTTTCTGATGTTAAACTCAGACAAAACCGAAGTTATTGTACTTGGTCCCGAACACCTTCGAAACACATTATCTAAAGATATAGTTTCTCTAGATGGCATTGCCCTGGCCTCCAGCGAAACCGTAAGGAATCTTGGAGTTTTCTTTGATCAGGATATGTCCTTTAACTCCCACATAAAACAAACTTCAAGAACTGCCTTTTTTCACTTACGTAACATTGCAAAAACGACCAAAAAGATGCAGAAAAACTAGTCCATGCATTTGTTACATCTAGGCTGGAGTATTGCAACTCTCTATTATCAGGCTGCCCCAATAAGTCCCTTAAGACTCTCCAGCTGATTCAGAATGCTGCGGCACGTTTACTGACAAGAACCAGAAAAAGAGAACATATTTCCCCAATATTAGCTTCTCTACACTGGCTCCCTGTAAAATCCAGAATAGAATTTAAAATCCTTCTCCTCACCTTCAAAGCCCTAAATGGTCAGGCACCATCATATCTTAAAGAGCTCATAGTACCCTATTACCCCACTAGAGCACTGCGCTCCCAGAATCCAGGGTTCCTTGTGGTTCCTAGTGTCTCTAAAAGTAGAATGGGAGCCAGAGCCTTCAGCTATCAAGCTCCTCTCCTGGAACCAGATCCCAGTTTGTGTACGGGAGGCAAACAACCTCCTCACATTTAAGAGTAGGCTTAAGACTTTCCTCTTTCATAAATCTTATAGTAGGGCTGACTCAGGTGACCCCTGAGCCACCCCTTAGTTATGCTGCTATAGGCCTAGACTGCCGGGGGACTTCCTATGATGCACTGAGCTCCTCTCTCCTCCTCTTCCTCTCCATCTGTACGCCCTCATATCCCATCAATGCTTGTTACTAATTCAACTTCTTCCCGTAGTTGTGTGCTTTCTCTCTCTCTCTCTCTCTCCCTCTCTCCTTCTGTTGCTTTCTGCAGGTATTTCTGCCTCCGGAGCTGTAGAGTCTGGATCTATGGTTGCAGGCCACCTGCTGCCCCCGTGCTCCTGCTCTGCACCCGCTGCTGCTATTACTGTTGTTGCTCTTATTATTAGTATTGCTATTATAATATTGCTCTTAGTATTATTTCTGTTGGTGTTAACATCAATACCATTACCACAACTATTGCTTTACATCCCTATGTGGAACTGTACTGTGCTGCTGTATGTTCTCTTTCTTCCTGCTCTCTCTCTCCCACTCCCCCCCTCCCCCTTCAACCCAACCGGTCGAGGCAGATGACCGCCCACCTAGAGCCTGGTTCTGCTTGAGGTTTCTACCTGTTCAAAGGGAGTTTTTCCTTGCCACTGTCGCATAGTGCTTGCTCATGGTGGGAACTGTTGGGTCTCTGTAAATATAGAGTCGGTCTAGACCTGCTCTACTCGAAAAAGTGCCCTAAGATAACTTTGTTATGATATGGTGCTATATAAATAAAACTGAATTGAATTGAATTCTATACAAATCTGGAAGCAGATAAAACTATACATCAAGGCTCCAAAACTCTATGTGGACACTCCAATTTGTGAAAATTGATTCCTTTGTACCTGGCCTGTATGATATTGTTTTCTCCACTTGGAAACAGAGAGGTATTTGTAATGTAGGTGACCTACATATTAATGGAAAATTTGCCTCATTTGCACAGTTACGAGATGTTAACAATATCCCTGCATCAAGTTTTTTTTCAGATATTTACAAATTCGAGACTGTCAGGAAGCATATGCCTAACTTTGAAACCTTGAACGAGCATGAGTCCCTGGAGGCAATAAATAAATCCTACATAATAGAGCTCTGTTGAACACATCAGGACTTAAATAGGCGTGGGCAGATGAGCTGAATGTAGAAATAATAGATGAGGTCTGGGACGAATGTTTAAAGAGTATACATGATTTTTCGGTCAATGTAAGACATAGTCTAATACAGTTTAAAACGTTACACAAACTCTATTATTCCAGGGAAAAGTTGCACAGTTTTTTTACTGATGTAATCACCTGTTTGTAATCGATATAAGTCTATGATCAGTAATTTAACACATTCTTTCTGGTCATGCAGTAAACTTTACACGTATTGGAAAAGCATCTTTCATCGTTTCTCTGAGGCTTTTGGGAAGCGTTGGGAACCTGATCCACTCACAGCCATCCTTGGAGCAACAAGCTCCTTATTTTTTGCCAATAAGTATGAAAAAATGGCTGTTTTGTTTGGAATGGTGATTGCGAAGAAGTTAATTTTGCAAGTGTGGAAAATGGACTCTGTACCCACGCATGATTTGTGGTTGAGAGAAATAGCAAACACATTACATCTGGAGAGACTGAGATTTTATAACGAAGATCTGGGACCCTGTACTGAAATTTTTTCAGGGTAAGGACTAATGTGTTGTTTCCATTATAAAACACCTTGCTGTGTATATTTCTTTTATACTTTTTAAAGGAGAACTGCTCTGTATTTTATTTAATTGTGACTGTGGTTATTGTTATTACCATGGATGTGCTGTGTCCGTTTATGTTGTCTTTTTTTTTTTCTTATTTGTTCCCATTTCTACTATGCTTTCAAAAAATAATAAACACATATTTAAAAAAAAAAAAAAGGATAAATGGTAACCATGGTTCCAGACCTCACCGTCCTCATCTCTGATTCAATAGGTTTGGTGTTGTGCTCACGGATGGCTGTTTTCCTTGTTAGAAAAGCAACTGACCAATCACAGCTTTGTAGGCAGGATTAAGAATGGAGATGTCTTCCTTAGCTAGAGCCGGAAAAATACAGCTCATAATTTTCTTTTGTCCTACGGATATGGAATGGACACGTCACTCACCACTGATTGGTTAGAGAAAAGCAAAGCTAAATAACATAATTCCAAACAGAAACCTCCTAACATAATAATAATAATTAAGCAATTTAATTATAGCAATTTAAGATAAAACAACAATTATATTATCAGCATGTAACAACTAAAACTCCAGCTATGTGTTGACTGCTAGCTTATAGCTAAGATTCATAACTGTCAACATAATTGTCTTTGTTTTATCTTGTTTGAAATTATGTGGCGCTCACAGTAGTTCTTTAGCTTAGAATATGAACAGCTCAGTATCATATGTTCAGATTTTCAGAGACTGAAGAAAGAGACCCTTCATGGCAAAATACATAGAGATGTGAGAGCCAGTAGAACAGAAGCTAACTGTTCAGCTCTCTATACAAATAAAATGTCATGTTTTTCATTTCTGAATATACTGTATAAGCTAGGTTGCTAAGTAATACAAAGTAACTTGACATCATTTCCTGAAGAAAAGTGAACTAGTGAAGCTAATGCTTAATTGACGTGTTGGTTTTTTGTTAATGATGTATGTGATTTGGTTTGGTATGTGGAGAGATAACTGTATCATACTCATTCTGAAACTCCTACTCACGATGCTTGATAAATGCCAGACTCCTGTTTGCACAGAGTCATCTGTGCTATGATGTCAGTGTGTAGCATGCTAACATGAGAATGAGTTCTGATGTCTCTGGAAACCCACGTCATACCAGATCAAATCACTCCCCATCCCCCTGGCTCTATTTTTAACAATATGTTTCTTCACATTTTCTCTCTGCCTAAAGATGTTGCCGTGCTGTGTCTTGCATGCTACAGATAATTTGACTTCAGCTGCAGTGACATCATTAGGGGTGTGATGTCAGAGCGACTGTTTAAATGTTGAAAAGGCTAAATCACCACTTCAGAAATCATAGCCACTAACAGAAAGTCCAACCTGTGCTTCAACTTTAAGCAAAAGAAACTGATGTTATGCCGTGCATTTCCAAAAGAGTTGCAATGAAAGTTTAGTACCGTGTCGTAGGATAGCCTTAAACCAGTGTTTCTCTGCTCAGCTTGTTGTCTGCAGGAAATCGAACTTCATTGTCTCAATCCCAGTGAATGTGAGAGACTCTAACATGGCCAGAGGGTTATGGGTGTAAGAGATGGGTTATTGTATCAAACTCTTCAAACACATGTAATTATCTCATAGAGGCAAGGTACTAACAAAATGTAATTTAATCCAGCCTTTAAAAATGAATAATTGTTAAATAATAAGTCTGATGTTATTCTATATTTGACTTTTTGTCAACAAACCCCATGAAAAGACCAAAACAAATATATGTTATGAAATAATAGTAATAATACATTTTGCTTATAGGGTGCATTTCAAGATGCTAAAAGACGTTTTACATAACAATTAAATGAGTCAAATACTTAGAACTAAACTGAAACACAACACAAGGGTAGTGCAGGACATAAAATCAAATACTGAAAGCAGTGAGGTGAGTTTTGAGTAACGTCTTGAACATAGCAAGATCAGAGCAGCCACGAATGTGTTTAGGGAGCGAGTCTCAGAGGGAGGGAATGGCTCTGGTCCCCCCAGATCTGGTGCCTGGTCCTGGATAGTGGGGACAGGAGGTTGGTCAGAAGGAGTGCGGTGGTGGAAAAGGTGGGTGAGGTAGGGAGTGATGAAAAGGAGTTTGAACTGAGTCCATTGTAGGACTGGGAGCAAGTGGGAGTGTTGATTACTTGTTAATGGTCAATGCTAAAATGTAGTGCAACAGTGGCACAAGTAGATGAGAGTCATAAAGTCAGTGAACTGACTCAGTCATGTCAGTAACACAGCACTATGTACTGTATCTAAAATTAGCCACCATAAGCTACTGGTCATACCTGACCAGCAAAACCTCTCCATGTCCTGAACTGAGCAAGGGCGTGTTGGATTGCTAATGAAAACAACTTTTTATTTGTACGAGAATTACTGTGCTACTTCTTTCAAAAGTTACAGTCTTTCTTCTTGAGGAAATTCAAACTCTTACCTGAGCTGTGTGAGTATTCTCTCTTCTGTAGCCAGGTAGTGGATCCTCTCCTCCTTCATCTCAGCTCTCCGTCTGGACGCTGCCTCCTCAGACCAAGCCAGCCAATCACACATCAACACCACCAGCTCCTGACCTGCCATCCGCAGCATCGAACTCACACTCTCCTGGTTTGACAGCTGGAACACATGGTACAACTCAGGAATTAGGATTCATCAAAAGTACTTTGCTTAGCTGGTGGTGAGGCCTTGGTTTGTACAGTCTGTCCTTCCAACACTTTGGTCCAAAATATTTCAACAACTACTGGCACATTGCCATAAAAATTGGTGTGGATATTATTGTCTTCAGAGGATTATTGTGATGGGCCCAGGACCTTTCATATACTGCCACCGTAAAGCTGACATTTAGCCTTAACCAACACTTTGTAGATCTGATTTTGTTTGCTCAGCATTTTTAGGATCTCTGAAGGATAAGTCCTAAAGTTAAACCATGACTTTTCCTCTAATGCCATCTCTCTTTCTCCAACTATTTCTCCAAATCTAGAAAACAGTGGTTAACAATCAAACATGTAGTCATAATCTGCAGTAGTGGTTATGTTATTGTCTTATTATTTGTCTGTGCTTATGTGTTTATGTGCTTTTGTATTTTTTGTTGTTTTTGTTTTCTTTTAATGTTTTTTTTATCAACCTGCCAGGGACTGCAGATGAAAATTAGCCTGTATGGCACATTTACATGATGGACCTAAGTGTTCATGTTAATTAATGTGCATTGTCCCTTCTTAAATGAAATAAACAAAGATAAAACATTCTCTCCAAAACTTTTGTATTGTTGGCTCTAATGAGCATAGCAGCTTTTAGGTGATGGTGGGAAAAAGGTGGAGTCAGACTGCACCGGGACTCCCATGAACAATATCATCGCTGTGGGTGTACTCTTCCTGATGTCTGTTTGTTAGGAATATACCACTGCAAGTGTGCAAGGTTGAACAATAAAAAGTAATAAAACTAATATTATACGGATACCATATGAGACAAAAACACGATGTTGACTAGCTACTATATATCACTGTATGTGTAATATACAGTGTGTGAAAGAAAAATAAAGTTTAATAAAGTCACTTCATGTGCATTTACAGTATGACTGTGTAAGAACTATTGTGAGTTACTATGGAATATTTTAAAATATCAATCATGATATTAATTAGATAGGAATTATAAGTATTAAGTATCTCATCTTACATGACAAACTTTTTTAACCAGATTTTTTAAACCTTTTTTCCTTTTCCTGTAAAACATAAATATATTTTTGATGACTCGTCTTGAACTTGAGGTCAATTAGGGTATCCAATCAAATGTGATTTGAGGTGATAAGCTCATATTAAACTGCACTTGACTGTTAGCTCGTGGGTAGCTAGCAGAGCAATATGTGAGTGAGAGGTGTGTGTGTGTGTGTGTGGATTTCAGCTGGCAAAAACTTTGTTTACATTTCTGAAGATTGTGGTTGAGGTCTAATTTATTCATTTTACCCTCATCCTCCCGATCTAAAAACGCGGGTGGAGGTGAACGGTCCTCCAGCTCCATATAGAGCTGCATTCAATAGCCAGGCCCACGTTTGAGTGAGTGAGTTGAGTCCAATCACATCTTAAAGATTTGATTTAAATCCCTCTTATAACTAAAACCTGCACACATAGTATTTCACTCAGAAATTCGTCCCATGACTGAAGCTACAGGTGCTCTAACTTCCCTTTTACTGTGTACACCACCACGTATTGTCCACGTCCACACTCTATGTGTATTATGTTGTATTTATAATGTAATGCATTGATTAGAATTAGTGAGTACACAGGTCAGTACCTGTAAGTGTCTGAGTTGGTTGAGTTGCAGTCGCAGCTCGCACACATTTGTCTTAGCTAATACCAAGCTCTGCTGCAGGTCCCTGTCAGAGGGAGGGGCCTGGAGAGCCAGGGGGGTGGGGCTGAAGCTGTCAATCAAAGCAGCAGGGTTCTGAGGCTCAGATAACACTCCTGAAGGTCAAAGAAAGGTGATTTTAAGGTTATCATCATGTTCAGAGAATAATGTTCTGGGTGTCCGGCAACCCCTATCTGTTATAATTGCATTAAAAAAAAAATCTCACCAGGTCTGTTGTTGAGGAGTTTGCGTCCAGCAGTCTCACTGAGAAGACACACCGGTAGTTAGATAATAAACCTAACCATCCCTGGTCTAGCCAGAGTTAATACAGTATACAGAACTAATTTAATGTTATATATTAATGTTGATATCCAGAAATGTCCAGTAAAACCTATTCTATTGTGCAGAATTATTTCCAGGTTCAATTTTATGAATTTCTTTACATACCCTTGTTGAGTACACATATCGTGGATGAATCTAATGCACATGCTGGATGTGTTCACCAGAATAGCTGCGGCTATATAAGGTGCTGTTGGCTTAAAGAGAAAGGTAGACGTTACAGACCTGACAGCCTCCTTGACTCCTGGAAGATCTGGTCCCATAGACAGAGCATGGTGCACCAGCCCTGCTAGACTGGCTATCTGCTCCTCCATGGCTTTCATTCTCTCACTTAAAAACAGAGACACATGCATCCAACACATAACATTTATACTAACCATCATGTAGTGTTGTCACACATGTTTGAAAATGTGCTAGCTCTATAATATCTAAAACATATGATGTATTGTTTAGACTTGTTTACATATTGTGTACTTTAGCACTCAAATAATAATTCTAAGTATAGGGAATCTTCGGTGTCTCTATCACATTCCATCACCCTTCCAGTTGATTCCAATCAGCAGATATTATTTTCTTGCCCACTGCATTTGATGTTTAATATAAAATGTCATTACAAGGGATTTCTCTGGGCCATAACTCTGGGTTCAGCCTTAAATGAGCTCTGTGGACTTTTCTCTACATTCAGTGTTACTCTCCAAAACGCATACTGTGTATCCAAAGCCAAACAATACAGTGACCCACTTGTAAAAACATTGCTCCATAGCACTAGTGGTCATAAACTCCACACAGTACCTCTAAGGCACTACTGTAATGTTTGCTAGTCAAAAGGGAATTCAGACAAAGAAACTTTCACAGGCTAAACATGCAAAATCACATCAACATTAAGTGAAAACCAAGGGGGAAAGAAATTGCCACTCAAAATGTCATTTTGGTGGAATTTTGTAGTTCAGGCTGGGTGGCTTGAAGCGAAGTTTGTGACTGATGTTCCCTGTGTTTAACACTGTGTTAGACTACTCAGGTCTGAAGATACCCTTCAGGAAGAATCAGTGGACCTATAGTGCTTACAACAAAGTAAAATGATTACTCTGGCTCTCAGCTCACCTCTGGGCATTGCTGGCAGTCACAGGACACTGAAACAGTCTCTCAGGTTGTCCCAGAGGGCTGTCCATAAAAACAGATGAAGTAGAGGATGACGAACCGCTTCCTCTGCTTCTGTTTACAATCTCCACCAGGGCCCCGTTACTGTCCCGCCGCACGGACCGGTGAACTGGCGACGTCCTCTCTGGAGACACCAGGCCCACCCCTCCAATGATCTGTCTGTCAATCATCCTGACTTCACTGACTCTGTGAGGGGAAGGGGGCGGGGTTTTGGTTCCCAGCAGAGGAAGCTGGCTGTCTCCATACTTCCTGCTCTTCTGCCTGGATGGTGGAAAAACAGATGGAACACTGTCTTCATGGTGGTGGGTCCCAACATGTAAAAATACTACTACACGTCTGCACATCTTTATTCCAATCAATCACTACTCACTGTCACTGATCAGTTCTTCCCATCGCCATCACCAAGGCGGATATTTACCTATATTTATTTACCACAAATGACCATTGGGGGCACAATGATGCATTACCACAATATTTTAATTTAGTGTAGTATTTATTAAGATAACAGAAGTAAACAAGCTCAGCTGTGGTCCATCTGATTTGCATGAAGAGTTGTTAAATAGGACCTGATGTAGGGCTGTTGGATACATTTTGATTATGTCTGGAAAGTAATGGATCGCAAAAGAAAGCCAAAATGTTGTCAGCTCAGCAAAAATGTGACAGCCCCAGTCACACTACTGACAGTATTCAGTAGTAGTGCAGTATTCTTCACTACTGTCACTGACAGATTTTTATTGTTCTTATCACGCACCACCTCTCTATCCAATAAATCAGTGCCACACATTTTATACCTGCTTTTCCCAGACAAGATCAAGTTTAAGACACAGTTTCCTCAGCTGCAGTGGCAAGTCAGCAGTAATAAGCAGGTGCAGCAGCTATCCATTTCCATTCCCTCCTCCCATAGTTTGTACCCTTAAAATACATACATGACATGAGCCCAAACTCACAACTTTTAGCTGTGCTGCTTTTCCTCCATTTTACCTGCAGAAATCTCAGTGCGGCCCTTTAGTAAATAAGGACGAACACAATTTGACTGTTTAATACTCCCTCTATTATGCTGCTTATACTGTATAATTACTGCAATAACTCAATATCATATACATAACTTTCAGAGAAACAGTGTCATGGTGATGTGATCATATTGTTTTATGATCCAAACAGTATTTACATTCTGTGATAACCTCTCTACTAGGTATAGTGCAGAGGTAATTACAGAATGTGGTGGTGTCCACCATTCCCGAGTTAGATTCAGATTACCTTCACACACGCGAGGAATTGAGAGGAGATGATGCAGCATGTAATCCAGTGTTACTGTTTGTGATTTGACTTTTTACTGTACACTCTCCTACACAACATTTCCTGCTGCTGTTGCTTCACATTAAAACACTGGCTCTTATTGTGAAGCACTCCCAGGAAACACAACGTATTTGTCACTGAATGTAAGTGCAATGCATCTTCAAAACAAGACAGCGTTCACTTAGTTGATGTTGTCAGAGGATGAGTTGTAAATCTGTCAGGGAATAATGGAAGAGGGAGAGCAGCCACAGTGAGCTAATAGATGAAGAGCTGCACACCTCCAACTCCTCTGCTGTTGTGTGGAAAACTACTGGTACTGTGTGCAGCTTGAAATCAGATGAAGGTTGTTATTACAGTTTTTCTTGATTGCTTAAACACAAAAACTGGCAAACACAAGCCTCAGTATAATTAACTCAAGTCATCACAACTTAAACTCAAAGACCACACCTTTCTCCAGGTGCAAACACTAAGCCTCAAAATTGTTAACACATCAATCAGAATTGCAGGGTCAATAAATACATAGATCAGAGTAGCAAAGAGGAGCTACACTCAGGAAGGCACCAGACCCAGACGGCGTCTCACCCTCCTGTCTGAAAGTCTGTGCTGAGCAGCTGGCCCCCATCTTCACGCAGATCTTCATCAGATCACTGGAGCTGTGTGAAGTTCCCTCCCGCTTCAAATGCTCCACAATCATCCCGGTCCCCAAAAAATCCTCCATCACAGGATTAAATGACTACAGGCCCGTCGCCCTGACATCTGTAGTCATGAAGTCCTTCGAAAGACAGGTGTTGGCCCACCTGAAGGACATCACAGGCCCCCTGCTTGGGACATGGGACAGGGACTGCACTACATCCTGCAACACCTCGACTCTCCAGGGACTTACGCAAGGATCCTGTTTGTGGACTTCTGCTCAGCGTTCAACACCATCATCCCAGACATCCTTCACACCAAACTCACCCAGCTCACTGTACCAGCCCCCACCTGTCAGTGGATCACAAACTTCCTGACAGACAGGAGGCAGCAGGTGAGGCTGGGGAACATCACATCCAGCACCCTGACAATCAGCACTGGCACCCCCCAGGGGTGTGCTCTCCCCACTGCTCTTCTCCCTCTACACCAGGGGTTCTCAAAATTATCAGTCAAAGGTCCGCATCTGCTTTTTCTTCAAGGTCAGAGGTCCGGAACGATTGGCAATGACAAAACAACATTTAACATGAACTCACTTATAACTTTTAAGCAATATAGTACATTCAAGTTCAAGACAGTCAAGAAAGTCAAAATACATTTGAGCCTAGTGGGAGAAATGGCATTGTTTGCCTGCAATCAGTTGCTGTTTTGTGGATACTGCTGTTTGAAATGGTTCTGCATGGTGTCATAGTGATGTTTTACATTACCACCATAATTACCACTCTTGCTGACTGTTTCTGTGCAAATCAAACACATGGGCTTTGTGCTGTATTGGGGCAAAATGAATGCATATTTGTCTGTCCACTCTTCTTTGAATATTCAGTTTTCTTGGTCAACTTTTCTTTTCTTGGTAAATTTTGACAATGACATTCACATCACTGGCAGAAATAAATACAGATACAATAAAAATACAGAAATAATCACCTTCGAACAGTATAGAGAGCCCTGAGGTGTCACCTGTCTCTGAGGTTACGTTTCCATGTTTGTCTCAGTGTTTCCAAAGAAAGACGCTGTATATGTGTCTGGATTGGGTTTGAATCAGTGTGTGTACCTGTGGAGGGAACGGGTCTGGTGCTCCATGCTCTCTCCGTAGCCCATCAGGGGTTTAATGGAAGCCCGGTACTGCTGCAGCCCCCCTGGGATCCCTGTGACCCCAGCATCCACCATGTCTGCACTGAGAGAGGGAGGAGCGCTGTACTGGGAGGAGGTGATGTCGAGGCAACCTCCTCCTCCGTCCTGCAGGGAGGAGCAGTACGAGTCTGGGTAATGTGGTCCTCCCTCACTATGCACCACCAGGGCCATGCTTTTACTGCTGCCAGCATCCTCATCTGACACACACACACACACACACACAAAGAGTCAAATCAGACTTGAAGCTAAACTATTACAGCTGGAGCCTAAGTTCAATCACTGTTTTTTCTATAAATGCAAACATTTCTAAACAATGCTGGATTGGTTGGAGGGAGAGACCAGTACAGTTGGACCACTCATACAAGGTATTATTTGAAAAGTTTGCTGCACTGTTGCTTAACTGCAGTTAATAAGTGTTTTAAAACCAGAGAAAATGTGTTTAGAAAATGTTTTGAAAAGTGTTTCCAAACAGGTAAACCCATACGCACACCCTCCCCCTGCTGTACCACAATGATTGCCTCGGCATAGGCAATGATGGAGTCTGTTTCTGTCAGAAAAGAAATGCAAGGGGTGTGGATGAAATCTGTCTGATCCAGAAAGCAGGTTTAGTGAAAAATCTAATTTTGTGAATTGGGGGAAACAGAGATCACTTTAACTCTAGGTCAGTTACTGTGCTAACTTTAACTCTGAAAACCAAACCTGCCTGCTGGCAGCTTTTCTACAAACCCTGAGTTTCTCTCTGTGTCCTGAAGGAGTTGTCAGACATGCCTTTTCATTTCTTCATTCATACAGTCCATATCAGCGCATATTGAAGCGCATTAATCTGCAGAGGTTTACGTCACGAGAGGCAGATCAAAGTCTTTACTAACGTTACCACTTTTATGCACAATTAGTAATTTCTTTGAACAGTGATCTCTGCCCTCACACTCAAATATTACACATGAATTTACTCTCAGCTCAGAATAAAATACGTTGTCCTATTTTTGCAAGTGAAAGATCTCTTTATAATACTGTGACTGCTGTAAGATAGTCAGAACAGTTCCCTGCACTAAATAAAAAAATTTGTATGTAGACACCTAAGACTCTGATCAATGAATAATCATCTGATATTTCTCATGTTGTGATTGGTCCCACTGATGGAACATTCCTATCATAGTCATCATATCATATTGGAGATTATGTGAATATTTCTGAGTGAGGATGACTGTGGTGCAGTTGACAATACTTTAAGATCTTAAAACTGGACTGAATGTAGTTTAAAAGGGAGTTTTTGAATATATGCTGCATATAGACATATAGTCTTAATGTGTTTTAACAGCATTCCAGTGACTATGTTTAAAATTTACTTCATGTTGAAAGATTTTTAAATGTAAAATAGATGTCTATAAATGTACAGTTTTAATCTAAATGCCTTTTGCAAATCACAAATTATTTTTACTGGATCTGACTATGATGTCTTAGGTCCATAAGTAAAATATGTCTTAATGTAATGTATTTAATGTATTGTATACAGTCAGATTCCAGCACTTTGTATTGCCTATGTGTGAACAGATTGCAATGTAACTTATAACATGAGACCTTCCCCGATTTTCTCGGTTGCCTATAACAGCCTGTGGACTGATTTCTGGACGTCTGACTTGGGACGGTGCCTTCCCTCACTTTAGCTCCCCTACAGCACCAACAGTGTGCAACACTAGCAAACGTTAGCTTAGAAATGGAGTCTGCTAACATCAACAAATGGTAAATGGTCATCTGTAAATGCAGGACCCTGAGCAGATCTGCCAGGCCGAGCATATCTGGTACCTACACCGGCACCCACCACAACACAAAGTCCAAGTAGTTTGTTTTCTAACACGGACAAATTGCTAGTTAGCTAACGTAGCAAAATACTGTCTTGAGTTGGATAACGGCAGCTAATTCATCCAGACTCCTGGGGCTGATCTGGCTAGTAAATTGGCTAGCTTGCCGTTTGCAAATTACTTTATCAGCTAACGTTACGAAGCAACCAACATCAGATCCATGCAGCGTAGTCAAGTTACAGCTAGCTGGCTAACCTTAGCTTGCTTGCTCGCTAATATTATTGCTAGCAATATACTATCTGAGTGGATATGTCAGTTGGCTAGCTTACCAAATTACTTCACCAACTAATGTGATCCATGATACTAACTTATGTATGATGACAAATGGTGTTGATTTAAGCCAACAATACACGATGTAATGGTACAAAGCAAAGGTGTATAACGATTGCTTTCTACTAGAGTGATGCAAGGCAGGGGTGGCCAACCAGCTAACTGTGACCTAAGCTAAGCCAAGGTTGGACAGCTAGCTATCTTAGCTACGCTGCATCTGGCGTTGCTTTGTACTGTTAGCTGATAAAGTAATTTGCAAACGGCAAGCTAGTTAGTATCATGGAGCCAATGGTCCAAATAAAATACAGCAACATTACAGATAGCAATGTTATTCTTAAAGGTTGGGTAGGCATTTTTCTTTTGGTGTCACTGGGCAAAAATGGCATATTAACTGTGCAGCATATTGTAATTCAAGTGGTCTGAGAGCAAACCTCTACTTCAGCCCCCCCTCTTGCCTCTGTTTTCAGGCCTCAGAAAATCTATCCCGTGACGATAGACTTTAGCCAATCACAGGTTATTTCAGAGAGACAGTGTGTTCGTATTGGCTAAGCTACAAGAGCAGATGTGTGTACAGATTCCTTCAGATGGTGAAAACCTGATTCAATGGAGGAAAATCCTGCAGAAAATCCTGAAACTTGTGATAAATTTCCAACACCTCCTTTGCCTACAGCAGTGTATAGTACAAAACAACACGTCCCGGCTCCACACGGAGCTTCAGGCTCATTATGTTTGATGACATGAGGCTCCTAACGACAAGTGACAAAGAGGCATGATGACAAACTGTGGGGAATAACTTTTGAGGGGGGGCAGCGGTGTGTGTGTGCAGTGTACTAGCCTCTCTTCCCGGCGGAAGGTTTTGCCTACCCCAGCTTTAATATGATTGTAAATCAGGTCCAGTCTCGTGTATGTCACGTCAAATCACTGTTTTGGCTGACGCCCAGGATGCTGGCTGACTGCAGATTACTTAATGGCCACCAGGTGTCATTAAGGACTTTCTGAAAACTCCACATAAAACCTTTAACTTACAGACTTTTTTCTCCAACTCAGGCTCTTTCACTGCTGCTGTGTATTTAAAGATAAATGTCATAGTAGTCCGCAATGTCACATGTTAATATTTCTAGTCCACTGGATTAAAATGGAGGCTCTGCTCTTACCTATTTGCCATTGTGAATTTTTTATTTACCCATTGCCATGGGGAATTGTAATATCTGGGCTCCATTGATTTATTGTACTTGGCCCCAAACACATCCGAAACACATTATCTAAAGATATAGTTTCTCTAGATGGCATTGCCCTGGCCTCCAGTGACACCGTAAGGAATCTCAGAGTCATCTTTGATCAGGATATGTCCTTTAACTCCAACATAAAACAAACTTCAAGAACTACCTTTTTTCACCTACTTAACATTGCAAAAATCAGGCACATCCTGTCTCAAAAAGATGCAGAAAAACTAGTCCATGCATTTGTTACATCTAGGCTGGATTATTGCAACTTCCTATTAATAGGCCTGCCCCAATAAGTCCCTTAAGACTCTCCAGCTGATTCAGAATTCTGCAGCATGTCTACTGACAAGAACCAGGAAAAGGGATCATATTTCTCCAATATTAGCTTCTCTACACTGGCTCCCTGTAAAATCCAGAATAGAATTTAAAATCCTTCTCCTCACCTTCAAAGCCCTTAATGGTCCGGCACCATCATATCTTAAAGAGCTCATAGTACCCTATTACCCCACTAGAGCACTGCGCTCCCAGAATGCAGGATTCCTTGTGGTTCCTAGAGTCTCTAAAAGTAGATGTTAGGGAAGGCCATCGAGGCAGATTTGCCACGATAAGCCATCACGGCAGCAGGGAAAGGACCCAAAATGCAGACAGGCTGAAGCAGTTCCAAGATTTAATAACTCACGAGTCCTCAGTCACAGGAACAGACAGAAGCACAGGGAACAGGACATCCACATTACACAATGACACGACAAGGAACAAAGGGGGAGGACCGGCATATATAGGTACGGAGACAACGAGGGAAACAGAAACAGGTGAGCACAAGACACAGGTGAACCAAATCAAAACTCGGGGGAAACGGAACAATGACAGGAAGTAAATAAGGCACAAGAGACAAGACTAGTGAACTTCAAAATAAAACAGGAAACACACAGTCCAAACGAGAGTCCTTTGGATCCTGACAGTAGAATGGGAGCCAGAGTCTTCAGCTATCAATGGTGAGCCCTGAACCATCCCTTAGTTACGTTGCTATAGGCCTAGACTGCCGGGAGACTTCCCATGATGCACTGAGCTCCTCTCTCCTCCCCTCCCTCTCCATCTGTACACACTCTTATCCCATTAATGCTTGTTACTAACTCGACTGCTTCTCTCTCACGTAGTTGTGTGCTTTCTCACCTCTCTCTCTCCCCTTCTGTTGCTTTCTGCAGGTATTTCTGCCTCCGGAGCTGTAGAGTCTGGATCTATGGTTGCAGACCACCTGCTGCCCCCGTGTTCCTGCTCAACAGCCACTAACAGCTGCTATTATTGTTATTGGTCTTATTATTAGTATTACTGTTATTATATTGCTATTAGCATTATTTTATTTAATATTAACATCAATACCATTACCACTACTATGTCTATGTAGAACTGTACTGTACCCCCCCACCCACACCCCGCCTCTCTCTCTCAACCCAACCAGTCCAGGCAGATGACCGCCCACCCAGAGCCTGGTTCTTGTTCTGGCTCTACTCGAGGTATCTGCCTGTTAAAAGGGAGATTTCGTTGCCACTGTCACCTAGTGCTGCTCATGGTGGGAATTGTTGGATCTCTGTCAATAATATTATTAAGAGTACGGTCTTGACCTGCTCTATATGTAACATGCCCTGAGATAACTTCTGTTAGGACTTGGCGCTATAGAAATAAAACTAAATTGAATTAATGATGGCTTTTTCTTATTCAGCAAGCATGCACTTAACTCAGGTAGCACATTCAGGCTGCATTTCATTAGTCGTTCAACACGCCCTCGTTGACTTGCCCTCAGGGAATCCCCACTGCCATCATAACTGTCTTTCCATTTGTGTGAAAAACTGAAGTGAACTTGGTGAGATCGACCCTTGGAGGGCTGAGGGAGCGAGTCAACAACGATGGTCACTCCAGAGGTGTATATCACCCACAATGTATTGCAGTTATGCATTTGGTGCTAGAAAATACATCCATGGTTAGGTGGCAGTAATGTACATAAAACTCTGGTTATTTCATTTATTTATTTATTTATTTACCAGGGACAATGCACATTACTCAACATTTAAGTTTACACATCAATGTAAATGTGCCGGAGTTTGCTAATGAGCTCATTTTCATCCATATGAAAATTACGGATAGTTTCTATATCGTTCCCAACATTATCTGTAAACGCATGGAAAAATTGCTGTTTTGCAAGATATCATAAACCCATAGCAATAATAGTTATGATACAGATGACAATCAGAAATTTCTCAATCAGAAACTGATGTAGCCAATTACCAAGTGCCGACGTATTGCAATTATTCACAGAAGAAGCCTCATTTAAATGAGTCTGCAGATATTTGTGATGATTTGTAAAAAGCACTATAGTGCTAAGCCTCCAACTGGCGGTCAATCCATGTAGTTTGGGCTGAAAATGTACAAGGGCAGTTCTCTTTACACCCCTGCTCCTCCCCCAATATCTACTAATGAAATGCAGCATCAGAGTTGATTTAACTGACACTGATCAGCTGCTCTGGAACCAAATACTCATCTCAGGGTTAGTCAGCTCAGAGTTCAGGGTTTGAATCAGAGTTTGTTAAAGCTGCTTTCTGGAACAGTCCCCATTTTCTGAAACGCAACCAGGACACCCACACATCCAATTTATGTTTTTAAACTCTCACAGTTGGTATTAAACACACACAATAAAAAGCAGAGAGTGGACCAAGAACTCTCTACAAACTGGAGCTAATTTATAGGCCCTACACACCAACACAGGTGTTTCCACTTACTCTGGTTGATTAGACCTTTGGAGCTCATTCAGTCTGCATACAGCAGTGATGAGCTCTAAATCCTAGCTGCTACTCTGCTGCATGCTTTCTGAAATGTAAGCCCTCCGCCTGCCCAGCCTCCTCCTGTATCAGCATGTAGTGAATGTTTTTAAGATGTGTTCATGTTCATTAAATATTGTGTTCTTATGGTGTATCTCTTATCTGAATGAAGGGTCTCAGGATAGAGGGTGTCGTATATTGTACTGATTGTAACGACCTCTGAGGCAAATTTGTAATTTTGGGTGATTTGACTTGACTTGTGCCGCAAAAAATAGCCCATTCGTCATGGAAAAATCATGCATGTTGCATTTTGTAAGCTTGTAATAATGAATCAATCATTGATCATTCCATCTCACCAGGCTTCACGTCTCTCCTCTCCAGTATGGCACTGCTGTTGGTGCAGAGGGCGCTGGATCGCCCCGCCCCTGACAGGCGTTCCTGTGGTAACGTGGTGCTGCCTGGATTCCCCAGCCCTGCCCCCGCCCCTGTGTTCCCCCCTCCGTATGCCATCCTGGAGGGAGAGGAAGGCATGGACCGGACCATCGGTGGGGACATGGAGCCCTGCAGGCTGTGCAGGGTGCCGCGGCTGGATGACGACAGGGTGTGGACTGGACTGTGACTACCGTACAACACCTCTTTGGAGATCTGCAAAAAAACAAAAAAAAGTCCTCTAATACTACACTCTGAGGGAATCAAAATACTTAGGAAAGAGGTTTCCTCTAAAAGAAGTTCACCAACCCAGGGACTGTCCACAAAAAGTCTTACGTACCTTTAGGACATGTACTCTATAATCTTTAATTGTCTCGACATCCTGAAATAAGTTTTTTACAGGATTTGTAATACTGTACGGTATATCAACAGGACCATACATGTTGATGAAAATTTGCAGTACGGAAATGCCAAAGATATGTTTTGAATAGGTCAAAGTTCAATAAATAACAATAATAATAATTTAAAAAAAGCTTTACTGTAGCTTTAACTACATACACAGAAACAAAAGATGAAGGATACATGCATAAAATTAATGAGTCTGGTGATTCATTTAATGTTCATAACAGGTTTGCCCAGGCCACACACTACTGCTTTTAATGTTTTTGTTGACGCACCGTTGCTCTGGTCTGTTTTGTACACGTGGCTCGGTGTCGATGGCGTGCTTCGAAATAGGTTCTTTGTCTTCTGTAGTCACCAAAAAACAATGTCCAACAGCCGAAATCTTACGTTGGATATACCAATCCATTTATTTCCAAGTTTCTCAAATAAATAAACACAAATCGTTACCGTGCCTTACGGTCAAAAACTATCAACCTCGTTGTGCGCACCTGTATCAATTAGTCATATGCTTAAATAGACTTTCATGATGTCCACAGCGCCAACTAAAGGCCACCATTGAAATGGCTCCAACAGTTTTGTTTTATTTAGTATTGTCAATTATGGTTTAAATTTTTTAAAGATTACATATCATGCTAATTTTCAGGTTCATACTTTTATTTTGGGGGTCTAGTAGAAAATGTTTACATGCTTTAACATTCAAAAACACATAATTGTTCTCATACTGTCCATTGCTGCAGCACCTCTTTTCACCCTGTCTGAAACACTCCGTTTTAGCTCCTGTCTCTTTAAGGCCCCCCTCTAGAAAAGCCCAGTCTGCTCTGATTGGTCAGCTCCCACAGGCCTGAGCAGGCACCACCCACCAATTCCAAACACAGACTGCTGTTCTATGTCGTACGTGCTCTGCCCTCTAACGGGCTTCGCTATTGGTTTATCCCCTCGAGGCTCCACCTCGGCACCTGAGTCAAAGTTCATGCACTCACCGTCCAATCAGGAGGTAGTCCCTTCCCTATAAAACCCCAGTACGCGCATTGCTCGTCTCCCTTTTTCAACTCAGCAACCTGTTGTCTAGTTCTGCGAATCTTGTCACCATCCGGTGTCGCGTTACTGGAGTTTGTTCTTGGGAATATGGCCAGCAAGCCTTGTTTTTTGTGTGCCTCCCCGATGCTGATGTCGGACCCACACGCGTCGTGCTTCGTGTGCTTGGGCCGAAGGGCATCAGAGTGAGGCCGACACCTGCCTCGACTGTCTCGTGCTCCCCAGGGAGGAGCGTGAGCGTCGGGCACGATTCACGAAGGCCGCCTGCTCCCTCCTTGCTAGTCCGGCGCTGGCGGCGGGGGGTGTGCCGACGAGGCCTAAGTCCTGGGCGTGCTATGATGAGGAGGACGACCGGTGTGTGTTTGAGGAAGAGGTTCCGGCTGCTCTCTTCATGGAGTACGACGACGGAGAGAGGGACGAGGCACCGGCGGACCATCGTTACCCGATGGATGACCTGCCGGGCTTGTTTGACTCGGCGGCAGCCAGGATGGCTATTCCTCTGTCCCCCCAGCCACCTGCCAAGGTCCCGGATTTTACCACGGGCCTCTTTGGTCAAACACGTGGCAGGTCTCGTCGTGGTCCCTCAGATGGCGCCGGTGTTCTCGCACGCTCAACGGGAGTGGCACGCCCCCTTTGGTGCGAAGCCTCCGGCCATGGCGTATGGACCGTATACGCCCCCGTATACGCCCTCCCACCCCTCAACCGTGGCAGGTTGAGGGGTGGGAGTGGGACCGAGGAGTGCCCCCCATCGAGGATGAGGTCCGAGTTTGCCTTGTTCCCTCTGCCTCGTTCTGGCCCGGCCAAGGTCGGCTGTTGCTCCCATCCGAGAGGGACCGGACAACGGCAGGCTTTTTTGACCGTTGTTATGCCGGTGCTGCCCAGGTGGTGGCACTGGCAAACAACATGGCGTTTTTGGCGGGCTCGCTGGATCGCCTCACTCACCAGCGGACGGAGCTGTCAGCGTCGGAAGTGAGTGAGATGCAGACCACGGCGGCCGCCTTCCTCCGTATGTCCCAGGCTTTCGCTATCGACGGGGGTCGTATTATGTGTGGCTCAGGTGGGGCACAGGCACCTCTGGCTGGGCCTGTCTGCCCTGAAGGAGAAGGAGCAGCGCCTTCTCCTCAACACCCCTCTCTCCTCCACCTCCCTCTTTGGTCCGGATATCCAGGCGATGGTGGGGCGGTTGGAGAGTACACAGAGGGCGTCGGAGCACCTAGGTGCGCATCTCCGCCCCCAGCAACCTCTCCCTCGGCAGCGGCGGCAGCAGTCTCAGCCTCAGCAACACCACCAGCAGGGCCATTGACGGGAGCGGTCCGTGGTGGGGACTGGCGGGGCGGCATCGACCAGCACGAGTCGGCCCGGTCAAGCCTCGGATTTCCCGCCTAGGCACAGCGGCCGTGGCGGGGACGCCGCGGGACCGTCGCGGGAGCCTGTCTCTGGGCGAGGCAGCGTCAGCAGCCGTTTTATTTTAAAAATAAAGGGCGTAAATAGTGTATGGTCTCAGAGAATTTCTTCCAGCTCTTCACTTTCTGGTGCACAGTCTGGTTCAGGTGGTAGCGCGGCAAGCCGTGAGTTAGCAACCATTAGCAGGCAGGCTAATAAGTTGTTTATGGGTCACTGGCTTGCTAGTCGCCGCCGGCGCCACACATATGGTAGCTCCTGCTGGTGACGCGGTTTCGACCCACGGTGGTGAAACGGAGTCATCACGGGTGCAGGGTATTCACACGTTGGGGTTCCCGCGGGTTCATAAGCGGTCTCAAGTTGAGCCGCGTAACTCCGCTAGCATGGTTAGCGCGGCTAGCGGTGCTAGTCACCGCCATTTTGCCTCTGACCCCTCTGCTTTGACTGATGACGTCAGAGGTGAGCGCCGTGTGCAGTCGGGTATGGACCAGACGCAAGATGGCGGTCGTAACGCTGCGGCAGCAGAGTGCAAGGCTGGCTTTGCTCACATGAGTACTATCTCTTTGGAAGAAGGAACCAGTGAACATCACGACCCACGGCGAAGTGCGGTGACTTCGTCCGGTCTCGATGGGAATGGTTCTCCGTCGCTCTTGGCGGTCGGTTCGCCGGTGGAGGGTGCACGGGAGGCAGCTATTTCGTTGTTAGCTTTAGCTGCGTCGCGGCCCTTTCTGCCAGGGCCCCCCATCCGTCCTTCCCCAAGGTGGGAGGGTCGGTGCGGGTGGGCCCGATCTACTTCTTCCCGCCGATCCCGTTGCGCTACCTCTCACGGACCGTTACTCGACTTGGGTGTGGCTGTGCAGCCCTCTCTCTGCATGGATGGACAGAACGCTGCGGAGGGGTTACGCATTGCAGTTTTGCCGCAGACCCCTGGCATTCGGCGGCATCCTTCAAACATCGCTCGCCGACCCAGCAGAGACAGTGGTATTGAGGGAGGCGGTGGTCCCCAACAAATCGGGGGGCTGAGGCCGATTTTGGACCTGCGCGAGTTGAACACGTTCATTGCGCGCAGGCCTTTTCGCATGTTGATGATCAGGCAGCTTCTGGAATGCATTCGGCCAGGCGACTGGATGACATCCATAGATCTGACCGACGCATACTTCCATGTCCCCATCCTGCGGCGTCACAGGAAGTACCTGCGCTTCGCAATGGATGGTCAATGTTATCAGTTCGGTCGCCTTCCGTTCGGTTACTCCCTCTCCCCGCGCACGTTCTCCAAGTGTGTGGAGACGGCGTTGGCACCGCTCAGGGAAAAGGGGTGAGAATTCTGAATTACATAGACAATTGGCTGATTCTCGCCGCCTCCAGACAGGAGGCCGAGGCCCACACAGTGCTGGTCATTCAGCACATCACGTGCTTGGGCTTCGCGGTCAACCCCAGCAAAAGTCTCCTGCTGCCAAGTCAGCAGGCGGCATATCTGGGGCTTCTACTCGACTCCCGTGCCATGACAGCACGGCTGTCGGAAGCACTGGCTTCCCTCAACATGGGGGCAGACAGGATGTCCCGGGGGGGTCCGTTGTGGGAGGAATGGAGCCTCTCCTCGGAGGTGGCAGCACTGGTCTGGCAGCGGTTCGGACAACCGGTGGCCGACCTTTTTGCGGCCAGAGAGAACGCTCTGTGTCCGTTATGGTTCTCTCTGAGGCCGACGGACGCCCCCCCACTGGGGGTGGATGCATTGGCTCATCCACATTGGCCTCACGGTCTGCTGTATGCTTTCCCGCCCTTGAGGCTGATGATGCAGCACTTGGCCATGATAGTGGTGGCGCCAGTGGTGGCGCCAGGTTCTGGGTCGGCGCCTCTTAGTCTGGAGATTGAGAGGGTGAGATTGGAGGGTTTGGGCCTCCCGGCTGCAGTTGTCTCTACAATTCAACATGCTCGTGCTCCGTCCACTGCAAAACTCTACACATCACGATGGCGGGTGTTCACAGGCTGGTGTGAGGCCAGTGACCTCAGGCCCAGCTCTTGTTCCCTGCAGGACATTTTGGGCTTCCTGCAGGGGTTGTTTGACGGAGGTTGTGCGGCATCCACTTTAGCTGTGTTTGTGGCAGCTATTACGGCTGGCCACGAGGGGTTCAGTCGCTTCACGGCCCGGAGTCACCCTCTAGTTAAACGCTTCTTACAGGGGGCTCGCTGATTGCGGCCCCCTGCTCGACGCCTGGTTCCCCAGTGGGACCTCCAGACGGTGTTGGATGGCCTGGCAGGCCCACCGTTCGAGCCACTGGAGCAGGCAAATTTGGAGGCCCTGTCGATCAAGACGGCGCTCCTGTTAGCCTTGACCTCGGCGAAAAGGGCAGGGGACCTGGGGGCCTTGTCTGTGCATGCGGCTTGCATGTCAGTCAGTAGTGACGGGGAGGCGCTGGAGCAGCGTCCGAACCCGTCGTTTCGGCCGAAGGTCATTACTGCCTCTTTCCGGTCCAGGGTTGTTCGCTTGAGAGCTTTCTTTCCCCCGCCATCTAGTTTAGATGGAGGTTCGGCATAACAATGCCTGTCCAGCGGCTGTCGTCGCAGCCTGGCACGAGTCTCCCCGGTGGGTGGCGCTCGACCGGGGAACTACTGTGTACGGGGGTATTGGCTCTTCATGGGTTTAGCCCAGCTGGGGGTACATCTCATCCCTACGGCCTTCGCCTAGGTTATAACCAATAGCGAAGCCCGTTAGAGGGCAGAGCACGTACAACATAGAAATAACGGTTACCTGGTGTAACCCCAGTTCTATGAGTACATGCGAGACCCTCTAACTACCAGCCCAGCTGGCCCTGGTGACGGTTGCTCAGTCTTCAAGGGAGACGAGCAATGCGCGTACTGGGGTTTTATAGGGAAGGGACTACCTCCTGATTGGACGGTGAGTGCATGAACTTTGACTCAGGTGCCGAGGCAGAGCCTCGAGGGGATAAACCAATAGCGAAGCCCGTTAGAGGGCCTCGCACGTACTCATAGAACTGGGGTTACACCAGGTAACCGTTATTTTCCGGTCTTCTGCATCTATTCTGCCGGTGTCTTTGCAGCTAGGGAATCACTGTAACCGAGTTTAGCTGCACTTCTAAGGTGAATATCACCACAATAACTGCACATGTTCGAGCTGGAACCTGATCCGAAATCCGGGAGAACATCGGCACTGGCAACCAAGATTACAGGTTTCCCAGACACTTGCCTCAGGTAAATACTGCTATTTACTATATATCTCTGTCAAATAATGTTAGCTTAGTATTTATGTAGAAACTCTCTAAACCGTTTGTCTCTACAGGTACATTTGTGAGAACTGACCTATAGAGCCCAGTGAAGTAGAAATCATTTGTTGGGAAGAGATGCAGAGGGAACACGTTAGCATGTACATATAGCACTGTATGTAATGTAAACACTTAGAGTGATTCTCAGGGTGTGGAGGTGGAAAGTACGATATGGAACAATAGAAGATGTGAAACATTAGTCAAGTAATTATTTCTGGTAAAAAAGACCTAAATAATCAGTGTAATAGTATAGTGATACTAGTACTGTAGCAACTGTAGCACTGTGTGTTATCCTGACTACGCATCAGTTACATCAGTCCAGTGACCGTTACCATAATGAGGCAGCAGCCTGCCTGGAATAGACTTCATCCTATACCATGTCAACATAACAGATGGTGGAACTTATCTTACAAAGTGACTTGCTTATGTACTTGACAAACTGCTCAGTGTGGGCACATTTCCATCAAAAATAAATGTAATCCACTGGGTCTTTACCATGATGGTTAGAGTACATGAAGACTTCTGCATTGGTTCTTGCAGCCAACAACATAACAATTGCCGTGCTTTGCTCGTACATTTGACATTGTCATGTTGCCGTAGTCAGCAATAGTGAGGAAATAGTTTGTCCATGCCCTGTAGAATGACACATAGAAGTGTTTTCTGATCTGACGCCCCTATCAGCAGGACCACATCATGTCTGTGACTTCCAAACTGTTACAAATCACATGGTTAACTATCATGGTCACGCTTTAAAAACAACCTTGACTGTAGGAAACAGGAAACAAATGTTTTGCTGACCCATCCATGCAGCCTGACCTGTCTGTGCAGACCCTGTTGTTCTATAATAACGTCATAATAACGTTATTTTGGGGCACCTGCTGAAACAACTGATGTTGTTCTTCTTGGGAGGACAGTCTCTGTTTATTGTTTTTATTGGAACTAGTTTCATATCCAAAAGCTGCACTGATCAATATTCTCTATGAATTTAATGTGTGTGTAATGTGTCAGTCACAGTGATGAAACCACAGAGAATTCTCACCATATCTGCAGCTCCCCTCAGCTTTACAGAGTGTTTAGCTTTGGTTTGGTTTTGCGGTTTGCAAACTTCCTACACTGCATTTCCAGCAGGCAAGTGGATGTAAGGAAGTATGTTCCAAAACAGCTGATATGAACATTACAAATCAGAAGAAATAGCCAGGAATAAACTTTCCATGCACTTACTGTTTACCCTCCCAAAAGATGAACAGCCTCAAAAGACTTGATTTGTAGGGGCAAATATTACTCAAGTTCTGGTTAACCCACATTCTATTGACATGCCCATATTCTACCACTCTTTCAGTTGGTAATGTCCTTCCTCTACTAGAATAGGTTTTGGCAGTTCCCAGTAAACAGGCCTGAACTTGTTGCATTTAATTAAAGTCTGGGTGGTCCCACCAAGCCAGTTTTACAAATCGGTCTTGGATTTAAACTGAAGCCAGTAGCATGTATAGCCTCTAAATGCTCATGCTGTGCAGACATGTACTACTGAAATTCATCCATCCATCCATCCATTTTCTTCCGCTTATCCGGGGCCGGGTCGCGGTGGCAGCAGGTTAAGCAGGGTTATCCAGACGTCCCTCTCCTCGGCAACGCTTTCCAGCTCCTCCTGGGGGACCCCAAGGCGTTCCCAGGCCAGATGAGATATATAATCCCTCCAGCGTGTTCTGGGTCTGCCCCGGGGCCTCCTACCAGTTGGACGTGCCCGGAAAACCTCCAAAGGGAGGCGTCCAGGAGGCATCCTAATCAGATGCCCGAACCACCTCAACTGGCTCCTTTCGATGCGAAGGAGCAGCGGCTCTACTCCGAGCTCCCTCCGGATGTCCGAGCTCCTTTCCCTATCTCTAAGGGTGAGCCCATTTCGGCCGCTTGTATCCGCGATCTCATTCTTTCGGTCACTACCCAAAGCTCATGACCATAGGTGAGGGTTGGAACGTAGATCGACTGGTAAATCGACAGCTTTGCCTTCCGGCTCAGTTCCCTCTTCACCACCACGGTACAACGCCCGCATTACTGCTGATGCTGCACCGATCCGCCTGTCCATCTCACACTCCATCTTACCATCACTCGTGAACAAGACCCCGAGATACTTGAACTCCCCCGTCTGGGGCAGTAACTCACCTCCAACCCAAAGGGGGCAGTCCACCGTTTTCCGGCTGAGAACCATGGCCTCGGACTTGGGGGTGCTGACTCTCATCCCAGCCGCTTCACACTCGGCTGCAAACCGCCCCAGTGCATGCTGAAGGTCACAGCCCGATGAAGCCAACAGAACCACATCGTCCGCAAAGAGCAGAGATGCTATTCTGAGACCACCAAACCGGACACTCTCCTCCCCCCGGCTGCGCCTTGAAATCCTGTCCATGAATATCACAAACAGAATTGGTGACAAGGGGCAGCCCTGGCGGAGTCCAACACCCACTTGGAACGTGTTTGACTTTGTGCCGAGAATGCGGACACAGCACTCACTTCGGTTATATAGGGACCGGATGGCTTGTAGCAGCGACCCCGGTACCCCATACTCCCGCAGTACCCCCCACAGGACCCCCCGGGGGACACGGTCGAAAGCCTTCTCCAAGTCGACAAAACACATGTAGACTGGATGGGCAAACTCCCATGAACCCCCCAGCAGCCCTGCAAGAGTAAAGAGCTGGTCCACTGTGCCACGGCCAGGACGGAATCCACATTGCTCCTCCTGGATCCGAGGTTCGACAATCGGTCGTAGTCTCCTTTCCAGCACCCTGGAATAAACTTTCCCGGGGAGGCTGAGCAGTGTGATACCCCGGTAATTGGAGCACACCCTCCGGTCCCCCTTTTTGAAGACGGGAACCACCACCCCGGTCTGCCACTCCACAGGCACTGTCCCCGACCTCCATGCGACACTGAAGAGTCGTGTCAGCCAAGACAGCCCAACAATGTCCAGAGCCTTCAGCATCTCAGGGCGAATCTCATCCACCCCTGGCGCCGTGCCACCAAGAAGCTCTTTGACTACCTTGGAGACTTCTGGCAGGGATATGGGTGAGTCTTCCCCCGAGTCTTCAAACTCTGCCTCCTCCACTGAGGACATGTTGGTTGGGTTGAGGAGATCCTCAAAGTGCTCTTTCCACCGCTCGACAACATCCCCAGTCCGGGTTAGCAGCTCTCAAGCCCCGCTTTCCCTTCCTGAGTCGTCTAACGGTTTGCCAGAACTTCCTTGAGGCCAACCGAAAGTCCTTCTCCATAGCCTCCCCAAACTCCTCCCACACCCGGGTTTTTGCTTTGGTGACCACCGAGGCCGCCGTCCTTCTGGCCTTCCGGTACCTGTCCGCTGCTTCAGGGAGACCTCTGGGCTAGCCAAGCCCGAAAAGCCTCCTTCTTCAGCTTAATGGCTTCCTTCACCGCCGGTGTCCACCAGCGGGTTCTAAGGTTGCCGCCTCGACAGGCACCGACGACCTTCTGACCACAGCTCCTAGCGGCCGCCTCAGCAATGGAGGATTTGAACATGGCCCACTCTGTTTCCATGTCCCCAACCTCCCCCGGGATGCGCGAGAAGTTCTTCCGGAGGTGGGAGTTGAAGATCTCGCAGACAGGGCCCTCCACCAGACGTTCCCAGTTCACCCTCACTACCCGTTTAGGTTTGCCAGGTCTGTCCGGCAGCCGTCCCTGCCATCTTATCCAACTCACCACCAAGTGGTGATCAGTTGACAGCTCTGCCCCTCTCTTCACCCAAGTGTCCAAGACATACGGCCGCAGATCTGATGATACGACCACAAAGTCGATCATTGACCTGCGGCCTAAGGTGTTCTGGTACCAAGTACACTTATGAACCACCCTATGCTCAAACATGGTGTTTGTTATGGCCAGTCCATGGCTAGCACAGAAGTCCAACAACAAAGCACCACTCGGGTTCAGATCGGGGAGGCCATTCCTCCCAATCACCCCCCTCCAAGTTTCACCATCATTGCCCACATGGGCGTTGAAGTCTCCCAGCAGAACTATGGAGTCTCCAGGTGGTATCCCTTCCAGGACGCCACCCAGGAACTCCAAGAAGGCCGGGTACTCTGAACTGCTGTTTGGTGCATAAGCACAAACAACAGTCAGAGCCTTCCTCTCAGTAACTTTCAGTCGCATCGAGGCGAGCCTCTCATTCCCCGGGGAAAACTCCAACACAGCGGCGCTCAGCCGGGGACTCGTGAGTATCCCCACACCCGCCCGGTGCCTTTCATCCTGGGCAACTCCGGAAAAGAAGAGAGTCCAGCCCCTCTCCAGGAGTTTGGTTCCAGATCCTGAGCTATGCGTAGAGGTGAGCCCAACTATATCTAGCTGGTACCGCTCCACCTCCTGCACCAGCTCCGGCTCTTTCCCCGCCAGAGAGCTGACGTTCCACATCCCTAAAACCAATCTGCGACACTGAAGGTCGGCACGCCCAGGTCTCTGCCCTTGCCTGCCGCCCGGCTTACATTGCACCCGACCCCGATGCCTATCTGTGCAGGTGGTGGGCCCACAGGGTGGCGGCTCCATGTCTGTTTTTCGGGCTGTGCCCGACCGGGCCCCATGGGTCAAGGCCTGGCCACCAGACGCTCGCCATCGTGCTCCCCTCCCGGGTCTGGCTCCAGGGGGGTGCTACTGAAACTCAACCAACCTTTATTTGAAATTCTAGTGGAAATGGCAAAGTCTTCAAAGCTGAATTTTGGGAATGATGTACAAGGCATCTAGGATATTTCCATTTGATGACTTGGTTTTTATGTGTTTCCTCATCCAAACGGAGGGTCTAAGGATAGAGGGTGCTGCATGCTGTACAGATTGTAAAACCTTTGAGGCAAATTTGGGATTTTGGGCTATATGAATCAAATTGACTTGATGCTGATGTACAGTAAAAAGTACTGTACTGTGTAATGTATGTCACTGCACTTACCACATAGACTGAACATGTGAATCTATTTAGTGAAATCCACTGATCTTTATGTGTAATTAGTGTAAGTCTCAAGGTGGGTCAACTTAAGCTTCCAAGTTGTCACAACCAGATTCATTTCAGAAGCTCTAAGATCTACTGATATTATCAATATATCAACATTAATACATCAAAGATCCAGGAAATTATGTTGTAGCTACTAAGCAGCCACAATATTAATCAATTAAAGCCATAATAAAAAACCTGCATTTATTTGTTGGAGACTTCATTCTTCATATTTGTGTATGGATTTTGTATGCTTGCCTGTAATTTGCTCAGTTGGCAGTTACTGAGGTTAGGACCCCCTAACTCCTTAACAGACACAGGATTACAACAATAAATAAATGTAGCTGTATGAAAATGTCAAAATAAATTTAAGACATTTATTTATTTATGTTTAATTACCAACTTTATTTATTTAGTTTTGTGTTTATTTCAGCATTTATTTATTTATTTCTGTATTTATTTATTTATTAATACTTAGGTTTTACAATTCTTCATTATTATTTTTTCATTATTTGGAGTGGTTAGACTGGTGTGGTAAAAGAAAAAAAGAAATAACTTAATGTATTACATTTGCCAAATTTATGCTTGCTTATCTTGGCAGGTAAGAGAGGCCAAACACATCGTCAGCATTACAGTGTACCTTTTTGTTCGCTCATTTGATCCCCTGGCCCCCACAGTCACACAGATCATCACACTGAATGTAACACTACTATCTGTCAGTTACTGTAGAGCCCAAACTCAGCTTTTCATTTCTTCTTATTTATTTATTCATTTATTTTTTACTTTATCTTGATATACCTAATGCAAACACAAACCCACTGAGGAAAAAGTGTTTTGTGAATGGAGTATGCAAATCTATTTCACTGTCACTTTTAATACAGAGTAAATTAGAAATATAAAAACAACAGTTCACTGTGATCCTCTCTCAGTAAATTAATACTGGTAGTTGTGAATAATATTTCAGGAAGCTCTCTTTAGTTTGGATATTTCAGAGAGAGAGGGACAGGATGATATACAGTAAATCACTGTGTGCATGATGGTGTGTGCTGCACTAATCTGTGCAGCTGACTTTATCTGCTGTTAACAAGGCATCTACTGTAGACATCAAGTACATTTTCTGAATTTACAACAAGGCACAAATAATTAATTGACTAAGAATTTGTCTTAGACAGTGTTTCACATAAAGTCTGGGGACTTTCTTCCAGGCCGACAAAGGAGTAGGCCGATTTTGCGGTTACTATTTTACTTTATTTGTCAAATTTGACATGAGAGAGGAGAGTACAGCACATTTTAGGGACTATAGTGTTGGCTGTTGGGGACTGTGCTGTCTGGCCTCAATGCAGTTTGGCATCAGCTTTTCAACATCCAGTATACACACAGTAGTTTGCAGTTTCTTCACAAATGTCCTTGTCTAGTTAGTTCTTACTGTTGTCAGTTTTTCAGCTCATGGGGATCTGTTGTATTGCTATGTGATTCCAGAGGGTGTACAGTTAATGTCTGGTGTACATGCTTGGATCTTGGACCATAACAACACCCCCTTCCCATTCTCCATCAGAGGTGGCTTTATAGAATCAGAGCTACAGAAATAGCATATGAGCTGCATCAGTGATGCTTGCAGTGAGTGCTGCAGCAGCTCAGGCAGAGCAACATGGTGGTGAGCAGAGCATGACAGCTTAACAGACCATCTTACAAGCTAACTGTGTACAGAGTGGAGATGAAGCATTTCCTGCAGCAAGGATATATGAGTGCAGTGTTTGTAGTGTCCACAGATGTAGTCAGAATGCCCCAGAATTAGCTAACGCTAACACATCCAACTAAAAACAGGTGGAAAACATTTCATGCGTGCATGGCAAGATAATAATCGTAGGTTTTCTATATTTAATCTTTTAATCATACAAAATAACAAAATACCTTGTCATTTATGGCTGAATTAATCTGGTTAGTTGGTTTTTGCTAGACAACACACCAAGAATCAGAACAAAGATTCAATAAGAACCAGAAACGATACACAGATTCACTGATGAGATCGTTTTAATGATACCCACAGGTCATACTGCTGCATTTGTTTAAATGAACCTCTAGGTAAAGAAAGGCCGGGTTACAGGGGATGGACTGCACAGACTGTATGTAGACTCAGAGCACTCCTATCCATATTCCAGGCCACAGCCAGTGTAATAATCAAATCAAAGTATTTCAGTGAATTAGTGAACTACATTACATCCATTCATTATTCACTTTGTCAAGTTGAGCTGCCAGAATACACTAGTATCCTTGTTATGTATGGTGTACTGTAAACGGGCCCACTTCGGGGCTTTCTGAAGTTTTGCCTCCAACAATATCATTGTGTCTGTCTGTCTCTCATGTTCCCACTATTAATCATGATAACAAGCCTCTCTGTGCTACACACAGCAACATCTCAACACATATGTGACTCAATGATAGTGATAGTGATGACAACACCACAAGAGGTGATAGAGACTGTATGTGAAATAACTCCCTATTTGCTGCCTACTGCTTACTTTCTTAATTCTAAGTGCAAAATGTATGCATGACATAGTGCCCTCAAAATACACACAATATTAAAATAAAACACAATAAATAAAATAAAAAAAGAGTACCGATTCTTTTTGGAGTTCAACATGTACCAGGTCTGCACTGGCATGTACTGCATCCAGGAAATAGCCACAGCCTTGCATGCTCTAACACTGACAAAAGACCACATTAACTGTCAGCCATATAAATGGAAGCATTACAACCTTCAGCAGTGTTCCCAACTGACAAAATTTAAAATTTAGTTTTAAGCACTACAGGTGGTCACTGACTGATAGAGGTTTTCCCCTCGGGGGTTACCATAGCTATATACATTAGCTGCTGAGACCGTTCAGTACTACAAACCCATATACTCAACTTGACCTGACTGGACTCGACCCAACTTGATTCGATTCGTTTGATACTACTTTTAGTGCCTGTTCTGCATATGAAAATCACACACAGTCATAGTTTACAAATGATATGTCATGTCACAGCACAAAGCACTGCACCATCATCACAGATGAAGAATCTACATTGCCATTATGGCAAGAACATATAGATATAACATAAACAACATCATCCTAAATGTTCCCTCTTTGCAGCTCTCCTCACTTACAGTACAACCTGCCCTCCTCTAACAGGGTTACAGACAACTTCATTGTTTCTTACTAGATTACCAGTGACAACACTTTAAGCCACTTTTTAGCCTTTATTTAACCAGGTTTGTCCCAGTAAGATCAATGATCACTTTTACAAGGGAGACCTGGCCAAGAATAGCAGCAACACAGAGTTTCAACAGTAAATTAACAGGAAAACACATAGATTTAAGTTACATTAAAAATGATCAGATCAGTCAACCTGCACTCAATAGATTTCACCATAACTTTAAAATCATTCAGGGATACTATGTTTTAAAGTTTAAGATCAGTTTGTAGAATGTTCCATGCAGTCAGTTCAGAAAACCTCAAAGCTTGACATAAATAGCCACTGCACCGCCTTTTCTTTGACGATCAGTACGATAAACATTGTAGCCATGCCTTATCAACCACAGATTTTGTAAGCCAGATTTCAGATAAGACAAAAATATCAGCATTTGTTGAGTTTATCCAGATCTTTATCATGTCCAATTTACATTGATATAAATAACCCACATAAATACATTTCTTTTAGCTAACCAGCAATTAATATAAGCAATAATATTACTAAAAATGTGTGCTTGGTGTTAACAGCCTTTTATGTCAGTCACCAGACTGGAGAATATGTTAATAGAAGGGGAGGTTACAGCAATAGAAAACTTCTCTCACAACTAGCTGCCAATAGGAATGAAGGGACTCCTCATGGATATGTCCACAGTCACCATAACCCTTGTAAAAGTAATTCTGCCACAGTCACTGTCACTGTGAGGGAAAATTAAACACAGTCATAGTTAGCTGTGCACCCTCCCCAATACAGTACATCCTGAGATAGTGTTACAGGAGGGGACGGGTTGCCAATGATCTTCCAAAAGAAGCCCAGATCTCAGGAAAGCAAATATCAATTCAAATTAGGAAACACCCACCTCGATCACAACTGCTATCTGACCCTAAACCATGAATATAGTTTGGCAGAGTATCTCTTTACTGTCAGAGATCCAAAGCAGAGACAGATCCTGACCAAATATAAACTCAGTGACCACAGTCTTGCCATAGAGACAGGACGACACAAGAAGTCCTAGCTACCAACAGAGGACAGAGCCTGTGGTCACTGCACGACAGGTAAGGTAGAGACAGATCTGCACTTCCTCTTAAAATGTGACAGATAGTCATATCAGAGTAAATTACTTTAAGAAATTTAATTTGTTAATCCCAAACTTCACAGATCTCAATGACAGTGAAAAGCAACAGATTGTATTAGAAGGACCTGCAGCAGACTTAGCTGCACAATGTGTGACTGCGTGTCACAAACTTAGGGACACATAATAAAACATCGCTGAATATGACAAATACTGTAAGTATCTTGACGTAGGCTATCACCCCCCCCCACACACACACACACACACACACACACTAAACATGTGTATATAAGTTTTCTGCTATTTTCTTGATTTTATGAATTGCTTTTTTATGTTTATTTTTAATCTCAATATTACCTGAAGCTTTGGCAATATTGTCTTTGCTACATCAACATCAACACACAAACACACCATCAACACACACACACACACCAACTTCAACACATACTTCCAGTCTCACATGTGTATTTAAGTTTTTGCTATTTTCCTGATTTTATGAATTGTACTTTTTTAAATTGTTTATTATTATTATTATTATTATTATTATTATTATTATTGTTTTAATGTGATTATTGCCTGATGTTTTGGCAATATTGTCGTTGTTACATTCATGTCAATAAAGCAAATTGAATTGAATTGAGCTTTTGCCTGATGTGAGTTGATGTCATTTTCAATACCTGAAGGTTTACCACACACACACACACACAATTCAGTAGGTACTCATTATAGTTTCCACATCCAGACCTAACCAGACTGTGTATGAGGATTAAGTTTTTCTTACATATTGATTTGTTTCTCCTGTATAAGCTGTTGACTTTGTGTAGCTCCTGTTCCAAACTACAGCTTTGTCAAATGTTGTAATACAGTTTGTGCTGTCTGTGACTTACCTCAGCATGAACACAGTCAATAATCCTGTAGCTGTTCAGATGAGAGGTGCACAGCAGCCCTTATGACTGAGTGGGTGACACCATTCAAATCTCTTTATTTGAAAGGGGCGTTGATCTCTAAACTTACACAGAGCCGACGTGTTATAACACATAAACCGCCAGGAGCCTGAAAATCCCACATGAAATAAAGCCTGCAGTGTAACGTCCAGACCAGTTACACAAGGAGAGCAGGCTGTCAATCAAATGATTGTTCCAGCACAAATTGAGTTGACACAGATTCTCCACAACAACAAAATCTCCTTCCAACTGTGACTCAGACGACTTTCAAGCAGCTTCTCCTCTCTCAGCACGCAAACTCTCTGTAACCTCCATACAAGTTCAACAGCAAGACACACACAGCTGTAGACACATACATACACACACACACACACACACACACCATCAAAGTTGTCACCCCTCAACAGTAAAAATGATTGATGTATTTTTTTTAAATTCAGACGTATGAATTGGAGTAGGTTTGTTCCATATCATATGGTATATATGACATATTATGATATAAACAGCACAGTGTACAGCACACACTGAAAATGAATGTAAAGTGCAGGAGCCATGGCTCTGTCCGCTGCTCCAACACAGAATACAGAAGCTCTCACCACTGGGTCCACTTAGTAGCTTTTCTAGAGCTTTCTGATTGTATCATCATGGAACTGTTATTATACTGACATTCAAATTTCTATTTTTATGCATACACAGTATTTAGTTTACTATGTATGTCAAGCATTTTGGGCACAAAATGGCTTCTTATTTTTCTCAGTCATTATCACCATATAAAATGACATATATCATAACAGAACATGTATCTATAATGTCCTCCATGTAACACTCACTGTTTCAAACTGCCACTGTTGACTTGTAATTGACAGACATTCTGTATTACCGCATACAGAATGTCCATCAATTCGTAACATGTAAGGATAGAATTTCTCAGAATATGTGTGAGCTTCGGGTTTGTGAAGTAAAAATGGTGCCACTAACTTTGAGTCACAAATTGCAAACTTGCCTGTTTGCCTTCCTTTCAAGTGTTCAAATGTTGAGAGTCCGTGTATCTTTTAGTTATTGGATTTTCCTTTCAGAAATGGGTATTAAAAAACAAAAAAGGGTCAGAATTTGTTTTTTCCGTTTTTTGAAAGTGACTGCTGCACCTCACGGGAGCAGAAAAGTGGAATACTGTTAGACACCTGAATGATTTCTGAGGAGATTTAGTGTTTATGGCAGATATTAACCTTTACTGTACAGTTCACCGTGTTGACAGATGGCCTGTAGCCTGCATTATTAGACCAGAATTGTAATGATAATGAACCTCAGCTTAATGTTAAAAAAGTTTCTGAAAGGAAAAGGAAAATAAAATGACCAAAAGATACACAGACCGTTGAGGTTAGTATATGTCTAAATATACAAAAACATTTTCCCTGGGGTATTTACTGTGCATAAAACACCTACAAATCTAAAATAATGAGTTACGACCGTGCTTTTTTGCATGTGAGTCACTTTAATCAAGAGATTTCGTCTGTTGCTGACTTAGGTGTGAAAGTCCCTGCAGAGAGCCAAACAATGAGGTCTGGAAAAGACCTGATCTCATGTTTGAACTGAAGAAAAACCGTGACTGAACAGAACTGTTATACTCAAACTCACACTCATTTTAATCTTTGGATTTCTACATGAAGAAAGTTATATGCAGGAGTCAATTCTGCCTTCAAGCATTTATACGATATGTATGTGGAAAATAAGATGGGAGAATGAACGGAGGACATTTTACAGACAAACTGGACTGACCGTACTGTTACTGTGTGTGTGAATAGCAGAGATAAACAGAACACAGTAGACAGTGAAGGAGGCACACCTCAGTCAGCATCTTATCTGTGATTAGTGGGAGCAGAACATTAATGGGAGCAGTGTCTTGGTTTTCTGACAGAATCAGACCCTCTCACTGACAAAAGGCCCCATAATTCCAGTAATTGGCAACACAGTGATAGTGTGTAATTGAGCATTGTATAAACATTCTAAACTCATGGTCGGAAAATAGAGGCATGTTATCAGGACAGTTCTGAGAACACGAAGCATGGAGCTACAGCAGCAGCAGCAGCCCAGATGTTCCATACAGAGTGATAGAAACAATCATCAGACATTGTGATTCTCTTAACTGTCATTGTAGTTTAAATACTTAGTTTGAAATCCATATTAAACTAAGAATACTGTAGCTACAACAGTTTTATATATATATATAATTTCTGCTGAATTAAAAAAATACCACAAGCAAACTGAGGCACAAAAGAGTTGGGGCCAGGCAGTATATTCCAGTTATGAGTATTGGTTAGTCTCTGTACAGTCTGCAGTGTGCACTATACTTGAAGGCACACTACACTGATTTTACAAATAAAGGTGAGTCTGAGAGAATAACCCTGGTGATGTCGCCATGGTCATCTTGGGTTAGGCTTCCAATTTATAAGGAAAACTTGAACAGTGAATGTTTTTCCAAGAGGTAACATACATAGCAATATCTGATAACTTAATAATCACTTCATGCAGACTCTGTGAGGAGCACCAAATAAATCAAAATAGATTTTTTTACTGAACTATTGACCTCCCCATTACAGCCACATTCACTGGACAGTATCCTCTTTAAACAACCATTATGAAAATCTTACACATAATAAGCACTGTTGCTAACATGTTCTATAGAATATAATGGTTTGTCCACATGTCATGTCTCATAAAGGCATCACTTATAAGATTGGACCATCTGTTAGATTAAAGAGGCATCTCCCCGTGTTAGCATTGTCTAAATTGTGACTGGCCCACAGTGACCCAGATTCTGTATGTGTGTCTGTAACACAGAGCATCTCAGAAAACACTGAGTGGATGTTCTCTGGATTTTGAAGCTCGGGAAATGAATGCATCTCTGCACTGTGCTGCCAGATTTCCAACATGACTCACTCGCCCAGGAGATGCTATAATTATGGGTCAAAACAAGGTGACATATTTGTTGCTGATTGAACATTTTTATTGTGGCTTTGTTGAACCTGTCTCTCCTCATATCACTCCTACACACAGTCAGACAGCCGCCCACTGTCTCTTCAGAGAGGTCATGTGCAGTGCAGAGCCACAGCAGTATGTTCAGGGGGAACTCCTATACTAACCCACTCTCCTATATGATGACCTACTATTGGTCTCTTTAAGATTCCTTAATATCTATTTGTGCCATTTGTCTTGTTCTTTATCCTATCATATTCTGTATGCCACTCCAGCCAACATCCTATTTCCATCATCTGCATATTGTTGCAGTCAGTTGAAAACCTCCTACTTTCAAATGTGGCCACTTCATGTTTTCAGGTAAATCAAAGGGATTACCTGCTCTGCTCTGAGTTGAGAATATTATTAAAAAACAGTTCAACATTTTGGGAAATACACTTAGTTATTTATTTCCAAGAGTGAGCTGTTCACATGGATATTAGTCTCATGTCTGTGTGTTCAGTACAGAGGTGGAGTCAGGACATGGTTAGCCTAGCTTAGCATAAAGACTGGAAACAGCTAGCCTGGCTCTGTCCAAAATTCCAAAATACACCTACCATCACCTCTAAAGCGCACTAAGTAACAAATGGTATCTCATTTGTTTAGTCTGTACAAAAACAAAAATGTAAAAATTTTCACTCACACTAACATCAGGAGCACTCTGGAGTTCAGTGTCTAGCTCAACAACACTTTGACACAAGGAGCTGGGGATTGAACCACAAACCTCTAGGACTGACAGCAAACACTCACTCCAACCTGAGCTGCCAGTTCAATATTTAAAACCATGTAGGTGGCCTCAGGAGTCTGCACGAACACATTCCTCCGCTGTTTACTCAGCTCATTTCTCACTTTAAAATGATGAAGGGACAAGACCAATACTAGAAACAAATACTTATTTTATATTTTCATTCACGCACTGACATTTTTGTATATCATGATATACAGTGTGTCACTAAAGTAGTGAAATGATTGTTAATTTTCCAGATTTTCAGGTGGTAATGTGTGTTGTTTTTCTGTACTTATCTGTACTTTGCAGAACTGAGCAGAAGAGGGACAACAAAGAAAGCAGATCTGCAGGACTGAATCCCTCAAGGGACACTGGTTTATCCCAGACAGTCCCAGGGAGGAGGAAAAGACCAGTCTAAGTCCATTCAGCTGGCCATCAAGCCTGAGAGACACTCCAGGAAGCAGGATTACACAGTTAATCATGAAACTGTGGAGATATGGCTCCATTTTTAAAATCAAAGACACAAATGTCTTTCACCAAACCAAATCAAACTGTATCTTCCCTAACATGAAATGATGTTATGAATGATGAGTATGTGATTTACCTCAATACTCCGAAAACACTGAGCTTTGTGTGTGTGTGTGTGTACGTGTGTTAGTGTATGTGTGTGTGTGTGTAGATGATCAGGCTGTGCGATACAGCTGAAAAATGTATCACGATAAAATGTTTCATTTCAGTCAATATCGATAATTATTGATCATTTTTAATAAAGTTTGAATGTAAGCACCTTCCTTTGAATTTAACCACTTTATTTATCAAGGCACACAGGTAATAATTTAAGAAAAGTAAATAAGGATAAAAGAACCACCTCAGCTTGATACACATTACACACATACAAATACGGTTAAGGTGATAAAATGAGTTTGTTGTTTTTCTGCTCTTGGTCGGGTTTTCCTGCACAGTTTACACTCAACGCTAAACACAACCGAACTACACATCCATTAAATGATGGCTGTTTGCGTGTCACTCATAGCAGCTCCATTATCAAGCGATATGATAGGCTGTTTATGAGCCAGGGCGTATTCATTATGTGCTTTCATGGCGGTTTGCGTTTAATGCATTTAAGTGAAACTACTGAACATTCTATCAAACACTGTTCTTCTTGCCATTGATAAAATGTTTATTGCCGATCTCTATCAGCAGAACAGTAGCTGCAGAGGTCTGTGAAGATGTCAGTAGCAGTAGCTCGGCTGACACTGAGCTTTTCTCCTCTGATGCTGTGTCAGTAACAAAGACCTGGACCTTTGAGAAGAGTTGGCTTTATGTTTCTTTATGGTACAGCTGTAGAAGCAAAACAAAGTACCTGCTTGTTATTGACAGGCCCACAGTAGTGCATCAGTCATGGGCAACAAAGTGCAGTTTTACATAAGCACATCCCATGATTTGGGATTCTGCCACTTGTGTCATTTATTCCAGCACCAATAACTTTTACAGCAGAGGGTTTAAGGTTCCAGGAGATGGTTTTGCCCTGCTGGCAGTGGGGTCAAAGGCTGTCAATTCAATGAGACCACTGTGTTGACACAGGGGGGTGCCGACACAGGGGACAACACCTTGTTGTAGCGACAACAGTCAAACAGCCTGATAGTAAAGAAATCCCATTTAGAATGGTTGTTGTGCTCAGTCCAACAAGCAAGGTGTCTCCACAACTACTGGCCAGAATACAATAGAAACAGTACAATTTAGGTATGACTATTCATGATTTTGGGTAACCCCACCCTGATCTCGTCATCATGATAATATTTCCACTCAGGGCTTGCGTCCACATCGTGTTATTTTCTGAGCGCCAGCATTGAGAGAAAAAAAACACTGCCCGTTGGGTTTGTTTCTATGACAACAATACCTTGACAACACATCACCACTCTGCCGTTGTGAAATTAATACATATCACCCATAGCGTTTTATTCTTACTATTTATTTGTTTGGCATTTTGTTTCACCATGAGCACCAACCGGAGGATGCTTGCCCTCATACTTTGTATGGGTGAGCTTAGTAATGGTGATATCCCCGCTGTCACCGCTCAATCTGACAGCCGTAGAGCAAGGAGGATGTGGGTGAATGACACGATACGTTGGAGACAACAATACGGTGAGTATTATCGACTCATCTTCTACGTTAACAGAGGGTTGACTACACAGCTGACAACAAGCTTACAACGTGTAGGGTGATAAAAGCACACTCACCAGCAACATCCTTCATCTCCTCCATCTTCTTGGTTACTAGGATGATGAGCCCCATTCAATCTATTGGTTGCTTGAAAAAAGCGATGGTGACGACACCAGCACCTTTCTGAAAAGTTCAGAGATTTTCAACTAGAAGTGCTCGGAGCAGCCCCACAAAAAAGGCGGAGCACTCTGAAAAAAAGATGCTGGTTGCAGCTATTTTTCTCTAGGCAGCCACATGCACCCACATGCACCTACATGCACTTGCTTCTAATAGAGAAGCATGTCTCTGACTCCCGGACCTTCAGCATCGGTTCCCCCCAATGCTGCGTCCTTTCCCCCCTACTCATCTCCCTGTACACAAACAGCTGCACCTCCAGTCATCAATCTGTCAAGCTCCTGAAGTTTGCAGATGACACCACCGTCATTGGGCTCATCTCTGGTGGGGATGAATCTGCCTGTAGGTGGGAGATTGACCATCTGGTGACTTGGTGCAGACAGAACAACCTAGAGCTCAATGCTGTAAAGACAGTGGAGTTGGTAGTGGATTTCAGGAAGAACGCAGCCCCACCCAACCCCATCACCCTGTGTGACTCCCCAGTCAACACTTCCTGGGCACCATCATCAGCCAGGACCTCAAGTGGGAGCTGAACATCAGCCCAATTATATTTATCGATCAAGACAGATGAAACCAATCAATTAGCTAAACTCCAACATGCCTTAAGGACATAAAAACCTGGATGACGTGCAATTTTCTGATGTTAAACTCAGACAAAACCGAAGTTATTGTACTTTGTCCCGAACACCTCCGAAACACATTATCTAAAGATATAGTTTCTCTAGATGGCATTGCCCTGGCCTCCAGCGACACCGTAAGGAATCTTGGAGTTATCTTTGATCAGGATATGTCCTTTAACTCCCACATAAAACAAACTTCAAGAACTGCCTTTTTTCACTTACGTAACATTGCAAAAATCAGGCACATCCTGTCTCAAAAAGATGCAGAAAAACTAGTCCATGCATTTGTTACATCTAGGCTGGATTATTGCAACTCTCTATTAACAGGCTGCCCCAATAAGTCCCTTAAGACTCTCCAGCTGATCCAGAATGCTGCGGCACGTTTACTGACAAGAACCAGAAAAAGAGATCATATTTCTCCAATATTAGCTTTTCTACACTGGCTCCCTGTAAAATCCAGAATAGAATTTAAAATCCTTCTCCTCACCTTCAAAGCCCTAAATGGTCAGGCACCATCATATCTTAAAGAGCTCATAGTACCCTATTACCCCACTAGAGCACTGCGCTCCCAGAATGCAGGGTTCCTTGTGGTTCCTAGAGTCTCCAAGTAAAACGGGAGCCAGAGCCTTCAGCTATCAAGCTCCTCTTCTGTGGAACCAGCTCCCAGTTTGTGTACGGGAGGCAGACACCCTCCTCACATTTAAGAGTAGGCTTAAGACTTTCCTCTTTGATAAAGCTTATAGTAGGGCTGACTCTGGTAAGCCCTGAACCACCCCTTAGTTATGCTGCTATAGGCCTAGACTGCCGGGAGACTTCCTATGTACTGAGCTCCTCTCTCCTCCTCTCCATCTGTACGCCCTCATATCCCATCAATGCTTGTTACTAACTCAACTTCTTCCTGTAGTTGTGTGCTTTCTCTCCTCTCTCTCTCCTTCTGTTGCTTTCTGCAGATATTTCTGCCCCCGGAGCTGTAGAGTCTGGCAATCTGCTCATTTCTCTATTTTATATTTGTATTCTTGACTTGCTTTTTTACAGTACTTGCTTTTTAGTGGCTTTATTTTATATATCTGTATATATTTGTGCTTATTTATGCACCTATACACCAAAGCAAATTCCTTGTATATGAAAACCTACTTGGCAATAAATCAGATTCTGATTCTGATTCGGAACAATTGAAAAAAGACGCTGGCACTCAGAAAAAACGCTATGTGGACACAAGCCCTCATACACTAAAAAAAATCTAAGTAAGTCAATCTAAATCATGCTACCCACATGATGAACCCTTTTGGACATTCCATGAACTTTCCTCTAGCACCAGTAATATCATCAGCATTGGCAAACACAGCCACAAAATCAGCACCAACACATGAACATGAGAACAGCATCTTGTCACAATGTATAAAGTGCAGGCACCACTGTAGCTACCATTGCGGTCCCCGAGGTCTGGACCTTGATAACTTTTACCACAAGTGGCTCTTTTTAGGTAGACTAAACAAGGTGAGATGTATCCCACTGCCTTTTCTCCTCCTGCAGTGTTTTTGAGGGCTGCTTCTGACTGATACCTGCTAACATTGAATCAAACTATTACAACTGACTTTGATATATAATTATAGCACACACATACAGTTGAGACTCGAAGAAGTCGAAGAAGTTTAACATGCTAAACTGTTGTAAATGGCTTGTTGTCTTGCATTCCTAAATTAATACAGGATGTTCTTGTTCTCCCGTCTGAAGTCCCGCCTGAAAACACACATCATTCCTTTAAGTCTGATCCAAATCGTATCAGTCAAGTCTGACACACAGCTGAAAACATTGCATCTGTGTCTGGTCACTGGATCAAAACTGTAGGATACAATAAAAAACATATGGAGGCTGGCTCACCCTTCCCTCTGTGTTGGCAGGCCTGGAGTGGCGTTTGAACACATGTGCTGGGTCTTTATGATAAACCTTGAGACAGGAGTGGGATGTGATGTTTCTAGAAGCAAACAGAACATACACAGTGACATTTTAATGTGTGTGAGAAGTCTTACAAAGGGACAAAATATCTGGGACATTTTATTATATGCAGCAGTCACACATGTGCAACAGAATATTAAAGATTTAGATTCAGTTTCTGTTCATGCATGTTGAAATAAGTGATCAGAGTGATCAAATGGATCAGATGTACTTTATAAAGGGGCAGACTAGTCTTTGGAGGTAAGTAAGCTATGCAGAGTAATAAAATGCAACAAACGCTCACTGATTTAAAATGGTACTTGTTATTGTTATAAATTCTAATTTTTGTTCTACCAAAAACCTGTTCCTCCACATGGTTGCTAGTTGAGACATTTCTTTACAAATATATCCACTTTAAATGAATGTAGTATTAAATTAAAAAATAAAACATCAAATTTGTCCCTTATCTTAAGAATCAGTGATTTACTCATTGGTTTCTATTGAGCCTCATTTGTATTTAAGCCGTTCATTATTGCACTATAATTCTTGAATCAGATTCTTGTTTGGTTTGTGTTATTTGCATTTGTTTTCCTTTATTTACAGTTAATATTTGGTTGATTTTTTAATTTTAATAAACTTTATTATTTATATACAGAGGAAACTGCTTACAGTGATCACATCTGTCCAGGTCAAATTGATCCATGTAAGCGGATGATTATTTTAACCACTTTTTTTTCCCTTTTTCTTTATTTCAGACATGTGTATACTTATTACATGAATATAAAGTAATGAAACAGCTTTGCTATTTTCTGAATTGTACTGACTGTTTCAAAATACAGTACAGCTTTTCAAATGACTGTCCAAATTAAATGACTGTACCTAGCTTAGCACTTACTGTAGACTGAGGTACACCAAGTTTCTCTGCATCTCCTTGGCTCGTTTTTGGCAGTTTGTCAGAAGCTTCAAGGAGACTACGTTTGTCAATGAGGGAAATTACTTTCATTTTCCCGTCATGATTTCAGTGTGCACGCACCAGCAGGTAGCCAGTCGAAAGCAGATGAGTTACCTCCATGCAAAGTATCATGGGTGTAAAGTAAAAAAAAAAAAACTAGAATTACCCTTTTTTTTCTTCCATATGTTGTCGTGACCCAAAATGACCACTGCAAGTGGACTACTTGATTACTATAAGCGAATTGTTTAAACAGCATTTGTATAGAAATGATTCTTTTAGATCCATATGTAACCGTGATCACTATATGCCATTTCCACTGCATATTAAATTTTATACAGCACTTTTCAAAACAGTTACAAAGTGCTTTACAATAAAAACAGAACACAATACAAAAACATGAAAAGATTAAAACTAAATAAAACACTATTACATAATAATAATAATTCACTGAAAAGTGGGTTTTTAAAGTGATTTAAAAGAAGATACAGAGTTTGCAGCCCAGGTAAGTCATTCCAAAGTCTTGGAGCCCGGACAGCAAAGGCTCTGTCACCTTTGTGTTTGAGTCCAGAACTTAGATCAACAAGAAGACAGGCACTAAAAGGTTAGACGTATAACTTGGGACAAGGCTCCTAAGGGCCTTAAAAGTAATCAGTAAGATTTTGTAATCAATTCAATAAGCAACAGGTAGCCAGTGCAGGGATGCCAGAGAGTGATGAAGGTGTGAATAACAGTTTTCAGGTCTTTGATAGGGTGAAACACTCTAATCTTTTAAATGTCTCTAAGATGCAGAAAACAGGGTTGAACCATAGATTTGATGTGTTTATCTCAGCAACAAAGATGGCACCAAGATTCCAACAATGTGGGGTTACAGAAAGAGACAGCGTACCAAGAGAATTTGAGAATAAGACATTTTCACTGTCTGGACCTATGGTCAGTATGTCTGTCTTATCACTAAGTTGGAGGAAATGCTGAGACATCCACTTCTGAATGTCATGAATGCAGTTTTGGGGATTAAAGTTTCTGAAAATGGTTTGAGGGGTCACAGCTTAGAGAAATCGTGTCGTCTGCGTAAATATGGCAACTGATATTATGTCTACATATATAAGGTGACCTAGTGGAAGCATGTAAATGGAAAAGGATTGGACCAAGAACCGAGCCTTGAAGCAACCCACAGTGCATACCCATTGTAAAGCAATGTCTAATAGATGAAATCTTGTGAGTGAAGAAGGTAAGAAACTCACTGCATTTCTCTGGAAAAGCATGTAAATAAGGGCCCCGGGGGAGGATCAATGGCACAGCTCACAATGTTGGTTTCTCAAGGTTTCTCACAGATGTTCCACCTTGCTGCAAATTTTTGCTTCAGTATCCAACTATCTTCATTTATCCAGGGTATCGAGAGACGACTAGATGTTTTAGTTTAAAAGGGAGCAATTATATATAAGATGCAAGAACAAGTATTATTAAAACTATTCAACATCTCACTTGCAGTAAGGGCTGAACCCGAGAAACCAGTGGAAATCGAGTTTTGGGACCTTGGTCACAAGAAACACAAGGCAACATCATGTTAAAACTATGGCCCTGGTGGTCAGAGTTACAAGCGTCTATGCATTCCACATCAGAAATCTTTACACAGTAGGATCAAACCAAATCAAGAGTGAGGCCACTTGAGTGAGTAGGGCCAGTCAGGGCATGTGGTAAGTAAAAAGACTCTATGAAGTTTAAGAATTCCACGCCAAGAGGGTCACCAGGGCAGCAAACATGGACGTTAAAGTCTCCAAAGATCAAAAACCTGTCATATCTGGTCAGAATTAAAGACAGAAGTTCAGTGAATTCACTGATCAAAGTGTCATCCTATCTGGGTGATCTATAGAGTACTAAACACAGACAATGGGATTTCTTCAATAAGGAAAGATGGGGCTTCAAAAGTGCTCAACGGACCTAGATCAATGAGGGAGCATTTGTATTTGTCTTTAAAGAAAGGAATGCTGACTTTTAACTTGTCTGGTCAGCTGTAATTTAAAGAGCTACCATTCTGTAATCTTAGAGTAATGTCTCAGTCCAAACAAGTAATTTGGCCTTTTACTAAACTGCACTAATTTTGTTTTGTATGAAGGGGAGAAGCCATCTCCTGATGGGGTGTAATGGGGTGATTACCATTACTGAAATTATCATTTTCAATAACCTTTAAAATCAGATTTTCTAGAAATGGGTGTCTTCAGTCTTAAACAAGATAGATCGCTGCACTAGAATGAAGACCAATTCTTGAAACCGTGATGTTCATTTCTGTTGGAAACAGGTGAAATAATTCACTATTTCACTAGTTTTAGGAATGTTTGTAGGACTAAATAATAAACAGAACCACTTGTTAAGGTGGAGACATTTGCAGATACTAGTAAGACATTATAGGCTGTCTGACAACTTCTTTATTTTACTGTTAAAAATGCATTAATTAATGCATTGCATTAATAATTTAAAAAAGTCCAAGATCTTTAGACATTATTCATTCATGTATGTACACCATAATGAAGCTGTCAGTCAACCTACTTCTGATTGAACATAGTTAATGCACGTATGTCCTGACATTATGAATGGGTAGAAATGAGAGCAGGAAATGGAACATTTACGGACGTGGTATGTGTACATATGTCATTTTAGGGTCACCCTATTCACAGTAATTTAGGGGGCACACATATTGGTGTACTTCAGTACGCCAGTTAAACAGCTAATTACTGCATCAAAGGCCTCACCTGATGTCCTCCAGGTTGTAGTAGATGTTGCGGCTAGTGTCTTTGATGTAGATGGCCATGTTGGGAGACTGCAGCATCTTCATGGTGAGCTGATGGGGGAAGGCAGTGGCAAACAGAGCCCGCAGCACGTCCTGACTGCTGATCTCAGCAGGCATCCTGACCTGCTTTGTCTCCTCCCCATACTGCAGGTACAACACACCTGACACAGCACACACAGGCAGGGAGGGCTTTAGTCTCTGACAGGAGACACATCTGTTTTGACACTACTGTATGGGACATTTTTAGTGACGCTCATGGGGAGGATATTGACAACCTTACAGACTGTCTGACGGACTACATAAACTTCTGTGTGGAAAACACCATCCCCACTAGGACTGTACGTTGTTTCACCAACAATAAACCCTGGATTACTCCTGATATTAAGGCTCTCCTCAAGGAAAAAAAGAGAGTTTTTGTATCGGGTAACAAGGAGGAGTTGAAGAGTGTCCAGCGAGAGCTAAGGAGGAGGATCAGGGAGGGGAAAAACAGCTACAGGAGAAAGTTGGAGAGTCAACTGCAGAAAAATAACACCAGAGGAGTTTGGAAGGGCCTTAAAACCATCTCGGGCCATATGGACTCCAAGCCCCGGCCTGCGGGGGATCAGAAGTGGGCAGATGACCTGAACGTATTCTTCAACAGATTCGATCAGGCATCTACCCCTCCCCCTGCCCCGTCTCCTCTGCAACCATCATTACCCTCCCTGCCTACAGCCCTCCCCCTCCCTCATCTCACCACTTATCACTCCCCACAGCCCTCAGCTTACAGCCACTTAATACACCCACACCACAGCCTGGGCTGGGCCCATCTCCCCATTTCACACCCGCAAACACCCCCATTCAGCCCCCATGCTCTCTACAAGCTCAACTGGACTGTTCCTCACAACATCCCAGGTGAGAAACGAACTGAGGAAGATAAGGGTGGGGAAGGCGGCGGGCCCAGACGGCATCAGCTCCAGACTTCTGAAGTCCTGTGCGGACCAGCTATGTGGGATTGTTGAGCACCTGTTCAACCTGAGTCTGAAGCTGGGGAGGGTGCCAAAACTGTGGAAAACATCGTGTCTGGTTCCTGTGCCGAAGACCCCACACCCCAAGGACCTCAATGGCTATAGGCCAGTGGCATTGACCTCTCACCTGATGAAGACCCTGGAGAGACTGGTCCTTGTTCACCTGCGTCCGCTGGTGAGCCCATGTATGGACCCTCTGCAGTTTGCCTACCAACCCCGCATTGGGGTGGATGACGCTGTCATTTACCTACTTCACACATCCCTCTCTCACCTAGAAAAGGCTGGAAACACTGTGAGGATCATGTTTTTTGATTTCTCTAGTGCTTTTAACACCATCCAGCCCAGGATTCTGGGGGACAAGTTGGAGCACGCTGGGGTGGACCATCACCTGGCAGCATGGATCCTGGACTACCTCACAAACCGACCACAGTATGTGAGGTTAGGACTGTGTGTCTGACACACTTCTCTGCAGCACAGGGGCTCCACAGGGAACCGTTCTGGCGCCTTTCCTGTTCACCTTCTACACAGCGGACTTCACCCATAACACTTCGAACTGTCACCTGCAGAAGTTCTCTGATGACTCTGCCATCGTCGGCCTCATCACCAACGGGGATGATGGGGAGTACAGAGAACTGACCCAGGGCTTTGTGGGTTGGTGTCAGCAGAACCGCCTCCAGATCAAAGCGAGTAAAACCAAAGAGCTGGTGGTGGACTTCGGCAGGCGCAAACTCCCTCCACCTACACCAGTGAACATCCAGGGAACGGACATTGAGATTGTGAGATCGTACAAGTATCTGGGTGTTCACTTGAACAACAAACTGGACTGGTCAGACAATACGGACGCTCTGTTTAAAAAGGGCCAGAGCCGTCTCTTTTTGCTCAGGAGACTAAGATCTTTTGGAGTGCAGGGTGCGCTCCTGAGGACTTTCTATGACTCTGTGGTGGCATCAGCTGTCTTGTATGGGGTGACCTGTTGGGCCAGTGGCATCTCTTCCAGGGATAGAAAGAGACTGGACAGACTGGTAAAGAAGGCCAGCTCTGTCCTTGGATGCCCTCTGGACCCAGTGGAGGTGGTGGGAGGCAGGAGAATGGTGGCCAAGCTATCATCACTACTGGAGAACACTTCCCACCCCCTACATGTCACTCTTTAAGAACTGGGCAGCTCCTTCAGCGACCGGCTGCTCCACCCGCGGTGTCTGAAGGAGAGGTACCGTAGGTCCTTCCTGCCTGCTGCTGTCAGACTCTATAATCAGTACAACTCCCGGTAATCTACACTTGACTGTCAGTGTGCAGACTATTCACTACTATACTTCATCTACTGCTGTGCATTATCTTCATACATATATTGTATTCATGATGTTATCTACTTCATATGTTGCTGTGAAATATTTTTCATATACATGTATATTATATATGTGCAATATTTTTATCTTATCTATTTGTTCATACTTACAACTGCACTCAGTCACTATTATTTATTTCTGTCTATACTGTGTATAGGACTATTTTTCTATTTATTTTTATTGTATTTCTATATATGACACTTTTGCTGGCTGCTGCAACGCTAAAAATTTCCCCGCTGTGGGACAATAAAGGCTTATCTTATCTTATCTTATCATCCACCAATCTGAATGCACCACAGCTGACAGAAGACAACAATAACCCCTGGGTCATTGATAGACTGTGTAATGCCACTATTACAGTTAATATACTATACAAATCCAGCCAGGGATTAACAGAGTGAGACTTATATTCAGTGGTTGCTGAAATTTTTTTTACAGTTGACCTGAAGAAATGTTCAGGTTTTAGATAGTGTTTGACTTACTGAGTGCCATGTGTGGCATAATGCCATCGTCCATTAAGTAACAACACCGTACACCATAATGCACCGGGTGGCCTCTGAGTGAGTTTAAAAGAAGGCAGTACAGCACCTCTAACTAAACACCTCTGTGCAGTGTAAATAAAAGCTGAACATTATAAGCTTCTCAAAGATGTGATTTATGCAGGTGTTTAGACTTAACTTCAAAGAATTGGACAGGTGTAACAGGAGAGTTAGGGAAATGACAAACAGTGTGTGCACACACTCATCGTCCTGAGGAGAGGTCTGTTTAACTCAATGAAAACACCTGTGTGGATGTGTAGGGGTTTTAATTATGTTAGCTTTTCTGATGTAAAGCACATTGTGTTGCTCTGTGTATCATTCTTAATGTAACTATAGACAAATCTGCCAGCTATTTTATGTGTTGGACTCTAGTGATTACTGTAGTGGCAGAACAGACCTCTGTCACAGCACACGCGTTGACTCAGCAGTCATAGCAGAAGAAGCACAGATGAAACTAATTTTGTTAACAATGATTCAATCAAGCATCCCAGTAAGCCCAGTAAAATAGGAATGCAGTCAGTTTGAATGTTACCAATTACACCTGTGCTTTTCCTACCATGACATGCCGAATGTCTGCTGTGAAAAAGGTCTATTGAACTGAACTCATTCACTGACAATGAGCACGGATATTTGGATTGATCACAGTGGGTGTTTCTTTACTGTTCTCTCTTTACTGTTCTCTACTGGGTTCCTTTACTGTTCTTTACTGGGTTCCTTTACTGTTCTCTACTGTGTTTTGTCCACCTCAGCCTGCTGTGTGTAGGCAGCATTTCACTGCCTATGCAAATGTGTGAATGTGAAAAATGATTTGGGTGCACCGGTGAGTTCTGACATCCAGGTTGGCAAAATACATGAATTTCTTAAGCTACATTCAGGTAGCAGATTCTATTTTTTCACTTTCTCGGGTTAAAATGACAAACAGCAGGTCATATCAGCTGTCATTAATTAATGTTAATTCAGTGAGTAACTTGATAACAGGACAACTATAAACAACAGAGTGAGACATCTTCTCTCTCGCTGACCGCTTCACGTCAGTTTCAGGAGTCACATTCTCTGGTTAAACTTTCATTCATATCAGATCAATAATTCAAGCATATAAACTTAATATTTTTGACTCAGGAACTTCAGGATACAAGTAGCTCATGAAAAATAAGGTGTGTCAAATTAAGTAGGCTAAAGCTGTTATATGTCAATGTGTCAGATAAATATTCAATCAACATTTAAGTAAATCTAAGTATCAGATCAGACTCGGCAGATACCCATTATTAAAGGACTTGGATCAGGATATGGGCCAAAAAAATACTTGATCGGGACATCCCTACTTGCAAGTTTATGATTATAAATCAGCACACTTACAATCCATAATTTCTTTCATTGTAATCACATGAAAAACACAATTTCATAAAAAATCTGAAAGTCATGAAATTGGAAAAGTGGCTGGCAAGAGATCAGCAACACACAGCAGGTAGACATAAGAGTCTTTACCGGTCCCTGGTCGGTCGGTCTATTGTCAGCATGCTGTTCGGGATGCATGCGAGAGGATTTAATGAAAAAAGCTGATCACAGCACAGAACAGTCAGGGAGGTTTTGGTGATTTGCAGATGAAACAACATTAAGCCGTCAGTTAAAACTGGACAAAGTTTGTTGAAAAGTGTTTGAGATTATAACTTTTAATCCAATGACATTTCGATGACCATATTATCAACACGTAACAGGCTGTACATGTCATATGTGTTGGGAAAAGTAGTTAATAGGTGAAATCCTTTCATACATTACAGTGTTATTGCACAGGTTTATTAGTAAGATGTCACCGCAGTAATACCAGCTTGTTTCCTTCTGCCTTCAACTCGGATTCCTCTGTAGTAGTAGTCAGTCTGTACAGGCCTTGGCCTCGTGCATGTGCCTGTGTGTGTGTGTGTGTGTGTGTGTGTGTGTGTGTGTGTGTGTGTGTGTGTGTGTGTCTACCCACCAGGCAACCTCTCTCTTGCCTGACCACTCGACCGCCCCACAGGTAGACTTGCTCTGGCTTTACAGCCCCTTGTAAAGGGGACTGTGGGGGGCAGCACCTCTCCATCAGACATGGCCTCTGAAGCCAGAGGGTCCTGGTGCTCCGCCAAGCCCAGTATGCCTTCACAGGGGGGGCTTTCAGAGGGCCAGGGACTCTTCGCCTGGATGGAATGAAAAAGAAGAAAAGAGCAGTCTAAATTACACTGAGATGATATGGGATTCTAGTCCTGAAGAGAGAATAGCAGCGGCATGGAAACTTGGAACAAGACAGTGGGCTTGAATGATGTCTTTGTTACAACATTTTCACAGGTGGCAAAAGAGGCTTCAGTTGTCAATGGCATTGCTGAATGTATCCTGGTGTGTTTCAATGAGGGATATAAAATCTTCTTACAAAGCAGATTTTCCATATAACCAGACACTTCATGCCACAGCTGTTAACTGTTTGTGCACGCTCAAAGTGGGAGTACATTTTTGCACCAAAAAATATGCTTTCCACAGATGTACCACAATAGGCACACATCTTCCACATATGCCAAGATACATATCTTCTGATCCATCACAGAAGATACAGAAAAGTTTCTGATAGTTTAAAGGACAATTTTCCTTTGTATCCTTGTGGTATAAGGGAAAAAGTCCTCACCCTCCAGTGCAGACACTCAAGTTTAATTCCCAGAGGTGCTGCTTCTGCCTTCGCTACTGAACACAATTGGCAGGGTTCATGCGTGGGAAGCCAGTGAGGGATCAGTTTGTTGCTGCAGCAACTTCCAGGCTGTTCTGTCTACACTGTATCCTTGTATACCGTCCTCAGGCTAAGACAAATAGCTGGCAGCAACAAGGACTGCAGAGGAGCAGGCCATTCCACTGTCTAGACAAAAGTTTGTCATTTATACAAACTAATTTTCTCAGTATTGCCTAATGTGACTTTACATTTCGGTCACCTAGGGTACATAATTGTACACTTGAAGGTATAAATGATAGGGATAAGAGTTGATTCAAATGAAAGTTTACTGTAATGTACTTGTATACAAGGTTACTGCCTCAACAACACGTTTTTTTACTCCAAGTGTTGAAAAGTGTCTCAAGTGTTGAAAAGGCAAGTCACCTAACACTGTCTATTCACAAACTGAATAGGGCTTACATACCCTCAGCTGCCACACATGACCATGCAGCCTTCACTACTCCATATGGCTGCCAGACAGCAGGTGTTAAACCACTTGAAAGCCCACAAGGCTGCACTCTTAAGGTGCAGAACCTACACTGTGCAAAGGGGGTGAAATAAGAAAGAGGAAAACAGTTCACTACATCTAGCACTGGATGTGAGTTATCCTATATTGGTTTACAAACTGGTCTTAAATACATAAATGTGTGGTTTGCTGAGCTGAGAAAGAAGGAAATACAGTTTACATCAAAAACTGGTCCAAAAGTTTCCACAAAGGCTTCAGTTTACATGTGACAACACATTATTTAATGGCCTTAATGTTTTGGTATTAAGTTGACATTAAATATTATATTTTTATATTAGACTATGTATTAGTATTAAAATATTATAAGACTGGATGACATCCGGTGTGATTTGTGGTCTAAATGTGAGCAGCAGCCTTTGAACAAATAACAGCGATCACCTATACATGCATGCTTAAGTCTAGAAGAGTCAACAATGTGACATTGTGTTAATTGTATAAATCATGTCAGTTTAAATAATTGCATCATCATTTCTTTGGTTGACCACACACACACAGTGCACATTTGACTTCACATAAGGTGTTAATATTTACTACTCTGCCTTCCAACATAGCTGTCAGACAAAACACACGTAAAGAAGTCATGTCAACTTTAGACACTGCACCTATACATACACACACACTTTACTGTCCACAGTTGCTGTAGAACACCATACACTCTGCTTCAGTAAGTGCCAGCACAGTTTTACATCAACTTCAAGACAGCTGTCGCATTTGATTATACAAATAAGCTGATAACATGCAGCAGTCGTGTGCTTTGGCTTTGAGCTCAGTGCTCCATGTTTTGTTTGCAAGATAAATAGGTGTGTGTGTGTTCCTCTAACTTTTTTTATAGAGCAAAAGCTGCAAAGATAGAAAGGAGGCGACTTAACACACCAAGGGCCAGTTGTGCCAGAAGTTCAAAATGACACAACCTACACAACAAAACTTCTTATGGAGAGCTTAAACCTACTAATTACTACAAGTTTCATCACCTATCAACTAAAACCACCCCCGCAGCACTGTTGCAAAACACTGATATGTAAATAACAATGCTTGGCTTCATTAAGCCAGCAGACAGCAGCATTGGTACATTTGTATTTACAAAGCCATACTGGGTCCCTTCATATCTGTGTAATCTCCTATCACTCACCCAACAGCTGTTACGATTTTCACTCCACTACCAGGTACCCAGGATTTGCTCAGAACTTGGTCCAGCAGCTTTCTCCTCTCCTGCGCCCTGATCATGAAAAACCTTCAGAACACACTACAGCTTAATGATTTTGTCTCCCTGGGAGAGTTCAAAGCTCTGATTAAAAACGGTGTAACTAAATAGTGCAACTGCTATTCCTAAACTGGATTTTGTATTATGTATCTGTTGTCCTTTGTCTGTTTTTAACATGCTCTATTTTATCATTTGTGTAACTTTGTAATAGTGTGCTATCTTGGTCAGGTCTCCCTCGAAAATGAGATTTTCAATACACGTCTGCCTGGATGTTAATAACTGCAGTCAATAGAAAGTCCAACGGAACACAGGAATCTTGTTTAGACAGTGAGTTTTAGACCTTGAGAGTGAGGACATTATCATGACTGATGAGATGAAAGACAACAACAAAAATACAACTCAAGCTGAGGAAGTACAAACGTGGGAGCATTTGTGTGTGTGTGTTTGTGTGTGTATGACGCAGTGAGTCAATGGGAGGTGAGCAGTCTGATGTGGACTTCCTCTTGGCAGCCCTGCCATGTGATGTAGTCCCGTAAGCAGACACTCTCATCTATGCATGGTCACTGAACTGATGTTTGCAATCTGACATGTCCACAAATGCACACACAAGCACACATACAGACACTCACTCATGTGCACGGACATATAAACACACATAGGAACACTGAGTCACTACACTGTAATAACAAGGTACGCCACACTGGGCTGAATAATGCCCTGCGGCAAACAGCCCACATATCCACAGTACTCAATACACCAGGATACACCCTCATCTGTGTGCTCTCACTATCATTACACACTACACTAGCTCTGCTGCTGAGCAATAGTGGATGTCATGTATCTGTAAAGATGCTAAGATATGATGAATGAAGCTGTTTATTGAAAGACACCATATATTGGAATCAGGCCATATGCAAACTTAGTGGTCATCCAGAGCGCCATCAGCTGGGGGGGGACAAAATAGAAGGGTTGTTTACAGTATGTACCTTTACATGACAAACTGAAAACACAGTGGTGAGCAACAGAGCTCGACAGTCAATACTTCATTTGTAAATCAGGAGGTCCTGGAGAGGGTGCTGTTCCGGCGGAAGAAAAAGTCACGTAACGCATCAAACATCCACAGTGCCTGGAGCACATTGGACAACGCCTTTAGGCTAGCTGTTAAAACTAAACTAAACTGTCATCACAAACAAAGCATTATTGATTTACGTGTCTTAATCAGAACCTTCACAATAATCACTCAGAATCAGCAGGGGGAGGCACGTAGAAACAGCTGTTTACAGTTTGCAGCTCTCTCTCTCTCTCGTGGACTGTCCCTTTAATGCCCTGTCGTTTGATCGTATCGATGTCCTTTGCTCCGTTTCAGTACTATGGACGGCACCTACACACTCACCCCCTAATTTAGCCATAAGCTACTCATTTCACCATTTCACACACAAACGCCCACTTGTTTAGCTGTGGGGCTTACAGTAATCATATGCCAAAATATTTAGACACCAAAAAGCATTAAACCCTTTACCAGCATACAGTACATCAACCAATATTTTTAAATCAGATTTAAAATGCATCTAAAATAGGCAAACAAGCGATTTACGAGTAACTTCAATAGGAAACAAAAGAATGATGGAACAGATACATTAAATGTTACACAAACTGTATTTACAGATTTTGATAGTGACAAAGGAGGTGCCAGATCCAATCAAATAGGCGCCGGCCCCAATCTGGGAGGTCCCGGATCCTGTTGCGGCAGAAATTAAACCCTGTCTGACTGCCTGATGGGCACCACTGTCAACCACTGTTTCCCTTTGTTGAGGGCTGGGCGATATATCGAATGAATTAGATTAATCAGAACTTTTGTTTTAAACATCATGTAAAAAGAAGTTACTACACAAAGGTTATTTTTAGTCACAAAGTAACACAGATGATAGCTGCTACATTAGCTGTGTTGAGTCACGACAGTGTAAACTGTGACATGAATTGTTACACTATCTGCACCAGCCGTAGTTTATGAGACTGTCATGGTGTCTTCTGATTCCAGGTGGTAGGCAGCTCTGGCTATCCCTTATCATAACAGTCACATATGAAAGAGGAACAGACTGAAAAAAGACTCTACACACTGAGCTGAGATTTGTTTGTGCTTTTTGACGAGACTACCTATATTGGTAACTACTTTTCTGTGCTGAAAACAAATCCTCTATATCCCTGCACCTGGTTGTGGAATCTTCTGCTTAGAAAAAGAGTCTGCTGCTGTCACTTTTTTTCTACAAAACCCTCTGAATAAGCCAAAATTCTGGTGTACAAGAACTTTGTCTTAATAAAATACTGTCTAAAACTGGCAAAGTTATGATTTGAATATGTAAATATCTGATTAAAGAATAACAAATCAGATCAGCCTTTCAATTACAGTTTTTGATAATTGATGCTCCGGACAGATTCTGGTCAGTGCCACAAAAGTATTGAGGTTTTGATAGCCAGCCCTAGTTCAGCCTTTTCTCATTTACTGCATCTCTAAAATCATGTCTAAAAAGACAACTTGCAATATCGGACCAGAGACACATGCAAAGTCAAAGAGGTAGAGGCTGAAACAGTTCAATTCAGGCTAACAAAATACAAAATACTTCTCTTTAAGTACGTTGGATGAAAATAACTTGGCGTTGTTTAAACCTTACACGTACGTTGTGCAATAAACATGCTGTCCGGTATGTAATGTATAAGGATGTCCCGATCAAGTTTTTTTTGGCCCGATTCCAATCTGAGTCCTTTAATATTGCATATCTGCCAATACTAAGTCCGATCCGATACATATATTTACCTACAAGTGATTAAATATGTATCTATATAACAGCTGTATATCAGTTTACTCACTGAATTAACTTTAATTAATGACAGGTGATGCTGCTGCTACCACGTTTGTCATTTTATCCTGCACCAGGTTCTTTCTTCTTTCTTTTGAGGATGGAGGTCTGGTAGTCCAGTTTTCGTGGCTTTGTTTGTTAGTTTAGTTTACAGACTGTTTGGTAGGCTGGGGGGGGGGGGCAAGCTCTGGGTCCGACGGTCCGCTATGTGGCTGGCCCAGACTTCCCCCATCCTTTCGTTATGTTTGGCCAGGCCTCCAGACTCCCATAGTTTTGGTTAATGTGCGGTGTTATTTGTGTTATAAATAAAATCATTTTTGTTAACTAACTGATCGTTGGTATGGCGTCCTCTGTATATGTTGCTGGTCACAAGGTTGAGCCAAATGTTTGTTTCCTGGTGGTGGCCGTAACAGATTAGTTTATCACTGAACCCGCCTGTCACACCATCACAAGTAAATTCTCAACCTGTTGGAAACACTGAAGCTGCTACCTGAAGGTTTTGTACACTGCTCTTTGCTAATGAGAAAGACAGCGTTAGAGTCAGAGTTTAGCAAATCCCTGCATTTTGCCAATCCAGGTCACTTGCACCACTGTGCACAAATACATTCACATTCACACACTGTAATTATCACTGGCATGTACCAAAAGCTGCACTGTAGAGCCTGGCTGTGGTAAAGGAGAGCAACACTCGCAGGACGAGGTAGACAAAACACAGCAGAGTACAAAAAGAAACAAAGTAGAGAACAGTAAAGAAAAACAGTAGAGAACAGTAAAGAAAAACTGTAGATTACAGTAAAGAAACTCAGTAGAGAACAGTATAGAAACACAGTAGAGAACAGTAAAGGAACACAGTGAAGAGACAGAAACAGTGAAGAAAAGACTCAATTTTGATCTGCTTTATCTTAGCTGATGCCGATCTATTTAAGTATTCCCAGATCTGCCATAGTACGGATCGTAAGGATTGGCTTAGGACATCTCTAATGTACACAGTAAACTGTCAAAGCAATTTACAAAACCTTTGTCCTCCTTACTTTTTGAGGAAATGAGTCAATTTTTCAAAACTATGCACCTTTTTATATTTTAAAATGGATGTGTTGAGCTATCTGCCAGGACACATTAGAAAAGCGTCAAGACTCAGATCTCATGAGCATAACCAAGGCTCCATAAAAGTATCAGCCAATAGACATATTCTATTCCAAACTAGAAGAAGTCTCCCTCTACTTCGATTAAAGGCTTGCTCTGAACAAACTTCAGTATCCACTGAAGGGTCAGCTAGTAAAGCTAACATTTAGTACATTTGTAATTGACCAATATTTAGTAACAGTAATTTTACTATTCTCATTCCAAACAAAATATTCCACAAATACACCATGCAACCTCAGAATATATTGGTCATTAATCATCTTAGCAAATGGATATGTATTTATGTACAATATCTTTCTGTGCATGTGCAACGTTTAGTGTCAAGGTGACATTAAACCAGAATACCTGAAATCAATGAAGACGTGTTAATATCCACAGCATATTTCAAACAATGCAGCCATTACATATCTTTTGTACAAAGCTGACAATTTGACCTGATGATGGTGTTTGAGGAAAGATAAAGGAGTGTGCCAATAGAAAGGGTTCATCCTCAAGGGAGCATGGATGGCCAGGAGTCACCAAAACCTTAAAACTATTGATGCAGCGACCTATCAGTATCAGCACCCATTATTAAACAGACTAGGAATCTGCCAAACATGACCAGTTCTTATTACATATTTCTTGTGTTCAATATTTTAAAACACAATTTTCTAAATAGAAAAAATATTTCCAGTGGCAGGTGATTATGTGGCAAATACTACACTACAATACTGACATGTCACTATACTGTTAAATATGACATTAGTGTGGCCCCACCATTACAAGTTGCTACATTACATACATCCTGTGTACATCTCTGACCTGCTCCATCCTTACATCACCAGTAGGCCACTTAGGTCTTCTGACAAGGGCTTACTGGTTGTTCCTCATGCTGGTCCGAAAACAAAAGGTGATCATGCCTTTGAAGTGGTGGGAGACAATGTGGAACGCCCTTCCAATAGACATACAGTCTGCTGTCTCTGTTGATGCCTTTAAAAAACAGCTGAAGATTCATTTATTTAAACTGGCCTTTGTCTAGCCTCGTGCTGTTTGGTGTTTCTTATTTTTAACAATTGTACTTTTGTGATCTTGCTCTGTGCTATACTAAATAAACTTTACTTACTTACTTACATTTAATAACCTTGCAATTGATATAAGAGAACAAACTAGTTTCATTTGGCTATTGCAGGAAACTATTGTGAAATGAAATAGCAAAAGATATACTGCTATGAACCTAAAATTTGTTATTTGCCTGTTTTAACCAATTAAGAGTGGTTGTACCATGTCAGTTCCTTTCCATTTGATTCCTGGTGTCTGAATTATATGAAAAAGTGGGTTTATTTGTCTTTGTATGTTGTCTGATTCAGGAGTTATGAAAATCGCTGTTTTTCGCCACTCGCATGGACATCAATTCAAGATGTCCGCCAAACAAACCCCATGGGACTTTAGTTGACCTCGGCAACATGAAAAAACCTTAAGATGCTATTAGGATCCTAAAAAAACAGGTTACAAAAAAATGCCATGTGGGTACATGGGAACCTATTTCTCCTGCTGGACTACATGAGATTAGTGATAAAACAGATTAAACCAGAATGATGAATTAATGTTGACATGATGACACTGCATGTCAAATCTGCATGTACAAAAAACAATGCATGCTTCATGCTGAGTGGTCTGTGCAACAGCACCGGTGTCATCACCAGTAACCACACCACACAGTGAGCAAATCCTGCAGACCTTTTCAGCCCACGTGGACAACAGAGTTCAGGTTCATTGTAAGAGGAGGCCGAGCTGTATGTGCATTTTGCTGTGAAAATGTGGTGTGTTGAACGTCATATGTAAAGCGTCATTTTCAGAGGCCCGTGTGCAGCTCAAAGCATCAACATAAAGACCAGACATAGCGTAGGACAGGAATCAGCCCAGTTTACATTTGACTTATTAGAAGACAAAATCACAACAGGGTCTTGTGTGAATGAGTTACTGAAAGAGGGCCTCCTGCACAAATAACAGGCCTACAACTCTATTATAATTATAAGTCACCCATGTTTTGGCAGCGCTCAGAGACCAACACACAATCACTGTAGATGCGCGTGTAAAACAAAAGAAAACCGACTTGACCTGTGTAGACAGCTGGATTGTTTAAAATTGCAGCATATCTGTTCCGTCAGGTGTGCATGAGACGGACCACTGAAAAATTTTGCAGAAGGTATAGACTTTGCAGACGCTAACTGTAACTGGGACTTTGGCTCTAGAAAGAGATGCTGCTGCTGATTTTTTAAATGTCATTTTTCAATTCTGTGAGCAGCACAAACTACACTTCATTCACCTCCATTGTATTGGGGTGGAGGCAGAAATATCAGTGACAGATATCTCACAACCTGAACAAATAAAACCAAAACTACCTGCATAGTTAGACACCACTAGGTGGAAGTAAGTTGGATGAACTGAATGACCATTTGAGATATTTTGTTCTTAACCAAAGTGTTGAACAGACAGACAGACAGACAGACAGATGTAGAGACAGATCAACCAAGTAAAGGAAGTACAGACTGTCATCACATCACCATCCATCCACATACTCACTTATTCCTACTCCACCTATCTGCTTGGAGCAAAAAGTGTGTGACTACTAATATATATAAGAACTGCACTTTCCCATTTTGTACAAACAGGAAATGATGCAATATGTGCACAGGCGGACGTACATCACCAGCTATTGTCCGTCTGTGTGCTTGATGAAGTATACTTCATGTTGTCACTTATTCAGTGTAAACACACTAAAGACGTCAAAGCAAAGTGTGTATGTGTATTAAGAAGGTTAGCTCCATGGTATAACCCCCAAACCCGCAAATTAAAGCAAACATTGCAAAAACTTGAAAGGAAATGGCGTTCCACCAATCTGGAAGAATTACGTTCAGTCTTGCAAGATAGTCTTAAAATCTATAGGAAGGCCCTCCGTTATGCCAGAGCAGCCTACTACTCATCATTAATAGAGGAAAATAAGAACAACCCCAGGTTTCTGTTTAGCACTGTAGCCAGGCTGACAGAGTCACAGCTCTGTTGAGCCATATATTCCTATAGATCTCAGTAGTAATGACTTCATGAGCTTCTTTAATGATGAAATTCTAACTATTAGAGACAAAATTCAGCACCTCCTGCCCTCAGCCAGTACTGCCTTATCTTCAAACACAGGAATCACAGTTTTACAGTTGTAAAACACAGGTTTTACAACTGTAAAACCTGATATTGATTTTGACTGCTTTTCTCCCATCAACCTTCATCAACTAACTTCAATGATTTCTTCATCTAAGCCATCAACGTGTCTCTTAGACCCCGTCCCCAACTAGGCTGCTTAAAGAAGTTTTACCCTTAGTTAGCACTTCTTTACTAGATATGATGAATCTCTCCTTATTAAAAGGTTATGTGCTACAGTTCTTTAAAGTAGCTGTAATTAAACCTCCTCTTAATAAGCCCACTCTTGATCCAGGGGTTTTATCAAACTATAGACCTATATCTAACCCTCTCTTTCTTTCTAAGATCCTTGAGGAAGCAGTCGCCAATCAGTTGTGTGACTTCCTATACAACAATAAGTTGTTTGAGGATTTTCAGTCAGGATTTAGAGTGCATCATAGCACAGAGACAGCACTGGTGAAAGTTACAAATGACCTTCTAATTGCATCAGACAAAGGACTTGTCTCTGTACTTGTCTCGTTAGATCTTAGTCTAACAAGGTTCTGTGCTTGGACCAATTCTATTCACCTTATATATGCTTCCTTTAGGCAATATTATTAGGAAGCACTGCATGAATTTTCATTGTTATGCAGATGATACCCATGTTTATCGCTGAAACCAATCAATTAGTTAAACCTCAAGCATGACTCAAAGACATAAAAACCTGGATGACCTGTAATTTGTTAAACTGAAGTTATTGTACTTGGTCCCGAACACATCCGAAACACATTATCTAAAGATATAGTTTCTCTAGATGGCATTGCCCTGGCCTCCAGCTCCACTGTTAGGAATCTTGGAGTTATCTTTGATCAGGATATGTCCTTTAACTCCCACGTAAAACAAACTTCAAGAACTGCCTTTTTTCACCTACGTAACATTGCAAAAATCAGGCACATCCTGTCTCAAAAAGATGCAGAAAAACTAGTCCATGCATTTGTTACGTCTAGGCTGGATTATTGCAACTCCCTATTATCAGCCTGCCCCAATAAGTCCCTTAAGACTCTCCAGCTGATTCAGAATGCTGCGGCACGTTTACTGACAAGAACTAGGAAAAGAGATTATATTTCTCCCATATTAGCTTCTCTACACTGGCTCCCTGTAAAATCCAGAATAGAATTTAAAATCCTTCTCCTCACCTACAAAGACCTGCGCTCCCAGAATGCAGGGTTCCTTGTGAGGAACTAGAGTCTCTAAAAGTAGAATGGGAGCCAGAGCCTTCAGCTATCAAGCCCCTCTCCTGTGGAACCAGCTCCGAGTTTGTGTACGGGAGGCAGACAACCTCCTCACATTTAAGAGTAGGCCTAAGACTTTCCTCCTTGACAAAGCTTATAGTAGGGCTGACTCTGGTGAGCCCTGAGCCACCCCTTAGTTATGCTGCAATAGGCCTAGACTGCCGGGAGACTTCCAATAATGCAGTGAGCTCCTCCTCTCCTCTCCATCTGTACACACTCTTATCCCATTAATGCTCGTTTCTAACTCGACTGCTTCCCTTTCCCATAGTTGTGTGCTCTCTCTCTCTCTCTCTCTCCTTCTGTTGCTTTATGCAGATATTTCTGCCTCCGGAGCTGTAGAGTCTGGATCTCTCTCTCTCTCTGTCTCTCTCTCTCTCTCTCAACCCAACCGGTCGAGGCAGATTACTGACCACGCAGAGCCTGGTTCTCCTTGAGGTTTCTGCCCTTTAAAAGGGGGTTTTTCCTTGCCACTGTCGCCTAGTGCTTGCTCATGGTGGGAATTGTTGGGTCTCTGTAAATATAAAGAGTACAGTCTAGACCTGCTCTGAAAAAGTACCCTGAGATAACTTTGTTATGATATGGTGCTATATAAATAAAACTGAATTGAATGATGAAGTTGTGAAACAGCTAATGAATGAATGGCTGTCAGGGTTAGAAGCTACATCGTTATAGTGCAAATATGTGTCTGCCCCATCCAACCATCCAGAAACACACACATCCTTAAAATGACTTCATACAATGGATGCTGGCATTAAGCGTAATTATGTACGTGTGGTTGCAGAGGAGCTTCCATCATAGTGGAGGTGGATGTAATGAAAGGTCACAGCAGACTGATCGTCACTCTAACTAACCACCACTCTGCATTTAAAAAAGGAATCAGTCTGGCTCTTTCACATTACCAGGCAACAAACAAACACACACACACACACCCGTTTTGCATTCCTGTAAAACCCTGCCAAGTGTTTGTGACACACACAGTTTGTTCCCAGGTGAAAAATACAACGTAGATTTTGAGGACTGCTAATTATAGACCTGAGGGAAGTTGACAAGGCAGATGACTTCGCTCCCATGCTGTAATCTAAAAATGATGATGGTTTTTAGTGCAGTCACATGGACCTGAGCTAATAAACATGAGTCACAGAATTTGTCTTGTGACTGCATTCAGCAGTATTGTATAAGGTGACCATCGTGGACAATAACTTTTTTTCGATTCCAATGCTGATTTTATTTGAAAAAGACAGTAAAGATTGTTCTTCTTAAGGAAGCTACTAACGTTCATGTTTGGAACGTCTTTGGAAAGTGTACATCTTTTATAGAGTTTGATTTCACAAATGACTATGATCTGTTGGTGCAGCAATCTTATGTGTAATCTATGGTGATTTCACATGTGATCTAATCCTCATCAAGACGCCACCCAGAATTCTGCGTTGGAGATTTTAGCACCATGCATTTTTGCTCTAGAGCTTTCAAGTGATAATCCATCCATGAGGGCAGTGCTGCTTTGATAATGTGTGTGGCGTTTTTCATCTAAATGCTATCAGTTTTTTAGCTGCTGTCAGACCAGCTAACCACAACCGCTTCTGTGATAGGGATCATTCCAAAATGGTGCAATCATTAATGAATTTACTGAAGATGGTAGGAAGCGTCTCACTCAAGTATTTTCCAGTCCATCATCTTCGGACATTTCCATACCATATGTGTCTGGCTTGCCATAACAACCAAATGAGCAATTAGCAGGCATAGACGCTAATATTTTTAAGCATTCCTTAACTGTGACACGTTAATAAATGAAAAGACATTTTGAATGAAAAGACTATTTTTAGAATAATTTATTTAAATTGAAAACTCAAGTTCTTTGTAAACATATGGTACATATATTCTCTCACAGTCTATCTTTTTCGAACCCCCCCCTTCATGCCTCTGCCTCATACATGCTCTCTCTTGCTCGCTCGCTCCCTCCCTCCCTCCCTCCCCGCATTGTGCTCAAGTCAGTCATGTCTGCAATAAAGACATTACGAAAAGCAGTATAATAATTATAATACATACTTCCAACTGTTACCCTACTTTTTTAACTCATTCAGGTATCCCCCTGGCTCTCTCCCCTCTTACCCACCATCTCTCTAGTGCACCTGCAGCGTTGTAGTCACCAGTGTCAGGCCCCTGTATACAAATGAATAAAAGTTTATTGAGCATGTCAGTGCTTAACCTTGACAGCAAATCGCTTTTCCTTCTCTTCAGTGTTGAGAATCCACGCTCACATACTGCTATGGCCATGGGAAGGACTAGAACATTTTCGAACAGGTGGCTGATGTGGGTGAATCTCTTCCTGTGATCATCCTGGAAAATCCGTGCACAGGACTCAAATGTGAACTGTTGGTGCTGTGCAAGTGCTTTTAAATCACAGGCCAAAAGTGCTGGTAGAGTGTAGTGATGTGGTGATTGTCAAACACTTCCAATCCTCTTGGTTCTTTGGACAGTCGCAGGTTCATATATATATATATATATATATATATATATATATATATATATATATATATATCATATATATTTGCACTGATACTTTGCATGATCCAAACTCACAGATTTACATCTGTCATGGTCATTATGCCAAGTTTTATTTGTTTTTAAATTGGGTGTTTTATGCTATGCCTTGCTTGTTCTTAGTTGGTCACATTATGTTTTCTTATGTTGTCTTAGCTTGTTGTTTGCACCAAGGGTTTGAGAGTAACGCAATTTCAATCCTCTGTATGTCTTGTACATGCTGCAGAATTGACAATAAAGCAGACTTTGACTTTGACTTTGAGGTGTTGAAAACCTGGGTAGCTGCAAGCAGGTCTTGATCGAATAAGTCAAACTGCTGTCTGAGGTACTTTTCCATGCTCTGAAGAACTTTCTTTCTCTCGTCTTCAAGCTTCCCATCGTCATGGCCAACCAGTTGCGCCTCCCGGAAACTCTCCCCTGAGCCTCCTTCAAAAATGCATCAAGGTGTGGCCCTGGTAAAAACTGCATTGCTGTAAGAGAAAGATAAGTCTTCTCCAGAGCCTGATGGACGTCACTCAATGTTGTGGAGTAGTCTTGCAATTTTAAGCTCAGGCATGACAACTGATCAAGAACGTCCAGTTGAAAGAAGACAAAGTGCAGTGACTTGTAGCTTTTCAAAAATTTACAGGTGAAACAAGCCCTATGAATCAAGTCTGCACTGTTTGCCTTTGCCTCTGCTATATACTCAAAATGTGCAAGCACTGGCCTAAAGCTGTTGCCTAAAGCAGTGAGTGCTCTCTGAAGATGAGGAAGCCAGCGTGTGCCCCCCAGATTGATAGGTTTCAGGATTTTTTCATCCATTGCCTCTGCAACATTCTGGAGCTCTCTCCATGCTTTGGGGGAGTAATGGTAGGTCTTGTAAATGCCATTCAAGGCCTCTTTGACATCACTGATTTGTGGATTAGCTTTTAGTGCATCAAGAGAACCCAGTTCAAGTTTATGGGTCAAGCAATGGATGTCCAGCAAGTAAGGGATCTCAGCCTGCTGTCACTCCGTTTTTCCTGCCGATCATGACCGCTGTGCCGTCTGAACCAAAACCAACAAGCGTCTCCTTCCACTAAGCCTGGAGAGGGACAGGTACGAGGAGGCAGGGAAAGTGAGAGGGAGAGATACACACACACACACACACACACACGGACAATGAAACATTGTCATTTTTAGCATTTCGGGTTTCAACATATTCATCACTGAAAATTACCAGTAAGGCCAAGGAGTATCAGACTTAAAAAGAAAAAAAATCTGGAAGGGTAAGAAAATACAAAACAAAATGCTACAATCTTTTTTAGAACTTAAGATAAACTTACCAGTATTTATTGCATGCATGTGACCCTGTGCATGACAGTGTTCCAGTTCCTGCAGACACAAATGTGTTTCGAGGAAGTCCACAGTCTAGAAAACGTATATAAACAAGCTCCAGATCCCTGGTGTTGCAGTTGGTGGAGGAATCCGCAAGAACCGAAATATAGCGGGCTTGGCACAGCTTCTCTAGTGTTGGTTCCCAGATGTCATTGTAAATGTGGGAAATGAATCTAGAGCAGTAAAGTTGCTGACAACAATGTTAACACCATTAACTATGAGCAACTAGGTGCAATACAAAGAGAGCTAGTCAAGACTGCTAATGAAGAGTAGCTACATGAACATTATTTTTCCTATTAACTTAGGTAACTAACCTAACCAGCTAGTAGGCTAGCTAGCTGCTCGCTTACTAGCATTAGTAGTACATTCTTTGCAAATTAACATAACATTACTGCTAACGCTAGTAAGTAGAGCAGCTAGCTAGCTAACTACATTAGAATTAAACCAACCCACCTTGCCATGGCTTTGTCGTTTGCATATTCATGCACCATGTCCTGAAGGCATTGTTTCCTACGAAAAATTAGCTAGACTTGACGGCTAGATGAGGAAACTGGTGGCACACACCACAATACATTATGTCCTTAGCTGTATCATATTCTAGCCACTTAAACTCCTGCTTCTATTCACTCCTATATTTTCGTTGCCGTTTCGTTTTTTCATAGTCCACCTTTTGTGTTTCCGATATTGCATTAGCAGTTTGAGTAGGCTTAGTAAAGCCATACCTCAGTAACCCCGACATAGCTAGCTAGCTGGCAACGAGTCAGAGTACACTCGCTGCTGCTGCTGAGGTAAAATTTACACTCAACGCAGATAGAATGATTGAATGTTTAACTAAAAGGCGTGAAGGAATCGGCGTGAAGGAATCAGGATGTTTGTGGAAATGTAACGTTGCGTTGGCGAAGGCTCGCAGTATAGGAATAGAACTTGGTGTCCACAGGGTCCACCTACATGGAGTATGTGGTGGCCACAGAGTAACTTTTTGTGGCCACGGGCCATCGGCCATGGTTAATGTCGAACCTCGAATTAGGGAAGTGAAGTATTTTCATATAAATGCCTCGGGGACAAGTAAACTCTGTTAATATTGTTTATAAAGGGATCATTTGCTGATCCAGATTCCTTGACAATGCTGTGAATTTAAATTGATCAATTAAATCTCAAATTTTTAAGTTATTTAAAGCATTTGTTCGACATTTCTGAAAATATGCTTATTCCCTTTTTTGCCAAGAGTTAGATGAGAAAAATTATACCAGTCTCATATCTGTCCGTTAAATATGAAGCTGGAGCCTCAGAAAGCTAGAGAAGAAGAGGCTTTCCCAAAACGTGTTCCCACAGCATTTATTTCCCAAAAATATCTAAGAAAAGCTTACCACTAACTCTCATTTGGTTCAGTGAAAGGAATAACTGGAAGTCGTGTCCATAATTCACGTAGGGCTAGCTGAATGGGGCTAGGAATAAGGTGGATAGGTCTAGTAAATCAACCCCTGAAACTATAAAGCAGTAATAGTGCCCCTAGAAGATGCAATGTTCATTACACAGCACAATATGAAAGTGCTGGCTGGAACAAACAACAGACAGGTTTTTGCACTGTTTCAGTGTGACAAACACACTAGCTATGATTTGCTGTCACCAAATAGAAACCTGGTGGCGTGTGTGGGGGTGCAGATTGGGGGGGCTGGTTTCTTTCCTGCCGTATAGACTGCAGTTGCATGAGCTTGGATTTTAATCTGAAAGATTGCCATACCCTGCCAGCTGGCCAAATTGAACTGAGGAAGCCCTATTTGTAGATAAAATGGCCCAGTTCTTCCTGCTCTTACTGCATTTGCTTTTGGTGCTAACCGTGGGAATGAAACCCTGAACCCTCTTGATCAGTTGTCAGTGCTAACCACTATGTCGCCCCATGCTATAAAGTGGAGTTAGACCATTAAATCTTATTATTATTCATAATAATGAATAATATTAACATTATGTTATTGTGGATTAATCGCTATCAGCGTATAGGTCAGCTGATCGGTAACAGTAAATTTCAGTAGAGAAATGTCAAAGAAGTGTGAGGTCATTGAGAAACAGTGTCTCCATTACATAGTTTGTCCACCAGAGAGCACTGACAGGTTGATTTATACACACCCTCAATGTCCCACTCACTACATATCTTGGTCACAATTCTTAGAAAAAAAAATGTATTTTACATGTTTATGTAAAAAAAAACAAGAACAAATTCAGCCAACATATTGTCAGATTTTTGTAAGTCTCAAATCTCAATGTTGACATTGGCAGTAAATGTCAGGCTCTACTAAAAATATTGTTGAAAATTATGAAATTAGAAATGATTATTAAGTCATTTTTGTTTTACAGAAATATATAACAGAAAAACATGTTTAATAAGGATTCATTGAATTAGTTTAGTTTTAAAGGATTATGACTGGGATACGTAGTGAGCAGGACATTTTACAGTTGAAAAAACCAAATGTCAGTGCCAATATATTGGCAATAAGCTAGATTCAGGTAATACTGGCCAAGTCATTTATCAGTCTAGCTCTTAAATCAATGCCTCTGCTTGGCAATATGAACTCCATACTTGGTTTTACCCTATTTTTCATTTCCTTACCATTACATTTACTGGTACATTGTAGATTTACTTGTCGAGTATTTCATTTTATACACTTTTCACTTGTATTTTTAATTAACATAAGTTTTCCAGTAAATAAAAATTAAAACAGAAGCAAAAATGTAGCAAAATATTATTTTCACAAACATGCAAAACAAGCAACATAATTCTCATCAAAGCTAAAACATCTAAGTACAGAATCTGCAGGCTGTCACAAGACAAGCAATGACTATACAGGGCTGTGGTACCTTCACTGATCTCTGAACAGCAGCAGAGACCACCAAGAGCAGTATCTACAGCTGTTCTGAGTCCAGTTTCAATATACAAGGTAAGTGCCATGTGAATACTGAGCACCTTCAGCACAGTGCATACACAGTACAGGAGCCCAAAGGGAACAAAAGTCAAAGTAAAGAACCACTGTATACACTTGACAGAGGAGTTGTCACATTAAAGGGTGGGGATCCAACTGATGGTACACACCAAAATGTGTCTGTAGCACCATGTTAAAAAAAAAACTGTGTCAAGTACTAAAAGCTGACATCAAATGTCTGGTCAAATTCATGAGCCATCAGATAGTTCCTGGTTTGGAGTAAATCAACATTTTGCTAACTAACATCCCTCCCTCTGTCCCTGGACAACAGAAAGCCTGCTTCCCACACACACCCGTGACCCTGAACCAAAGCCAGTGCTTCATACATTTGGCTTTTTTCTCACCTTCATTTTTATCCTGTCCTAACCTAACCTCTTCTCGCATAACTTACCTTAGCTGGCTTGTGCTAATCCAAGCATTGTGCGGTACCAAAGTGCCTTTCCAAAAACATAGCTAATAGATTCCTGAGCTGGTAAACATATGGTGCACAGTGTGAGCAAACTGAACTATTCATCCTCTCTGTGTGATAGTGTTAAAAACGTTTGACTGATGTTTTATACACAATGCAACCATTGGTTCCTATTACAGCAGGTCAAGAAGTGGACGAGGTAAGATGGTTGCCATGTGGTCCCTTTCCAAAACAACAACAGTGTTTTCTGTACTGTTAAATCTATATGTTTCACACACTAAAGGAAGTGTCAATTGTACAGTGACACTTGTTATACAGTGAGTGTAAAGCTGCCCTATAGTGATGTTCATGAAGCAGCTGCACGTATGTTTGAATTTTTCAGTGAGGCCTGTGCAGGAATGTGGCTCTGTGGAGGGATATGTTGACGTTTTGAGCTTTGACAGCTTTGATATCTTGACTTTATATACTTCCCATAATGCAACTCAATGACATCTCATAGACTCTCCCTGGTACATGCTAACATCTTTCAAACTCCAGTTTGAACACAGGTTTTCTATTGTAAATCTCCAAACCAAAGCCAAGAGAACTGTGATGACATCATCATGACAAATCTCCTCCAGAGACACAGATGACATTATACTAAATACTCCAGGCTGAGTAACACCAACCAATTGGTGGAGTGCCCCTTTAACTTAGTAAACACCCTTCAGTTCAATGCTGAAACAAGGACAAATTAAAGCTGCAGTAGGCAAAACCTGTGCAACCTTTGCAAAACCTTCCGCCTCTCTCTCTCTGCTGCCTCGTATCACTCCGCTAAGTCCCTCCCACCAACCCACAACTTCGACCGGCAGCAGAAGGAGTCTGTTCCCCTGCGAAACCTCATTCCTTGTAGGGCTCACTCTCAACGGTGTGAGACCGCAGTGCCTCTCACCACGACTTGTCTTCTCAAAGACGCCCCTCCAGTGCTTTGTGGCCACAGAGCAGAGCAGAGCGCCCCAGGCTTCAGAGGCAGCTGCAATGCCGCCTAACACCAGGATGAGACACCGCACACACACGCCACTGTCCCCTGTCAAACGTTTTCCCCACTGTTTGTCATCATGCCTCTTTGCCACTCGTCAGTAAGTGCCATGGCATTGAACATAATGAGCCTGAAGCTCTGTGTGGAGCTGGGACGTGTTGTTTTGTACTATACACTGCTGTAGGCAAAGGAGGTGTTGGACATTTATCACAAATTACAGGATTTCTGGCAGGATTTTCCACCACTGAATCAGGCTTTCGCCATCTGAAGGGACATGCACGCGCATCTGCATTTGTAGAACAGCCAACAGGAACGCCCTCTTTCTGAAATGACCTGTGATTGGCCAAAGCCTAAAGCCTGAAAACAGAGCCAAGAAGAGGGGCAGAAGTAGAAGTTTTCTCTCAAAACACTTGAATTACAATATGCTGAACGGTTATTATGGAATATTTGCCCAATGACACCAAAAAGATGTAGAGAGGATGTAGTAAACACACTAGGGCTGCAATTAATGATTATTTTCATTATCTGTGAACCTACCGATCCTTTTCTCAATCGATCATTTTGTCTCTAAAATGTCAGGAAATAGTGAAAAATGCCTGTTACAATTTTCATCAGTCCAAGGTGACCTCTTCAAATGTCCAAAGATATTCAGTGTACTAGCATGTGTGACAAAGATTAAATCCTCATGTTTGAGATGCTGGAACAGCAAACGTGACATTTTTGCTTTAAAAAATAAAGCGACTATTTGAAAAGCAAAAGATTCCTGTGACTACTGGCTGAACTATCATTTAACCAGTGACGTGCGGTGAGGTTCATGACTGGTGAGACACTGACTCCTCTGGAGTCGGATGTAAAAATATATGAACCCAAAATAGAAGCTTATATTTCAATTTTTGACCTTAATTGAAACATTTAGTTGTTTTAAAAGCTTTTAATTATGCTTTAATCAATTCCACACTGTTCAACAATACGATAGCAAGAAAAACAAAAGAATATTTAATATAAGGTCAAATTCGATTCCCCATTGTGCCTATGGGGCTCAGCACTGCCCCCTATCAGTGCGGCACGGTACTTTCTGCCTCACCCTGTGCATTTTCACTGCGCATTTATGGCCGATCAGAAAGACTAAATATGTCACACACATTCATGAAATATATTAGACAGACTGTGGAACGTCAGCATGTGTAGTACATGTGTAATCAAACATGTATATTGGCGATATAAAGAGAGACAGCAATGGGCATGCGCCAACTGCCTGCGTCAGTCAGTGTGTGTAGCACAGCGCCGTCAGAGGTGAGGCACAGTTCATCGCTGCCTCACCTCGCCCTTCTCCCATGTATTTGAACAGGAAATGCGTAAATTTAGTGATTTTGACCATAGAAATGTTGAAATCATACAGAAAACAAATTTATGGAACAGTCAAGTGGACAAATTGATTTTCTCTTATCATTGTTAGTATTTTACTTGATATGATAACAGGTGAGGCACTGCCTCACCTGCCTCACCTGACTGCACGTCACTGCATTTAACATAGTTCATGCTAAGTTGATTGCAGTTACTGTTACTGTCACTCAGCATTGTGTATGACTAATAATGTGGAGCTGTACACTAAATGTATTGGCATATAGAGGCAGAGCTAATGATCTTGGTTTTAGCAACTTATCACTTTACAGTAAAGACCAAAGGGAATCAAACCAAAAGCTCACGGCATTCCTTTACAAGCCTGTCCCTGAACACTTGCAGGGAACCTAAGTCCAACCCTGAATTAGTTTGCTCCACTGGGCCTGACTGTCAGTTTAATAGTGGTCAGGTGCCAAACTGAGGCCAAGTAGGGACCATTATACTCTGTCAGCTTTGGTGGAGGGCCAAGCCTTTGAAACGGACCTGGCACTGGTTTCAGTCTCCACCTTAACAAAATACTAGCAAATAAGCAAGATGGTCAAAATGGACAACAGGTGGGTGAAGAGATGGAAGACTGGAGATCAGGAGAGGAGGAGTGAGGAAGGAGAAACAGGAGGAGAGAGAAGAGGAGAGGGTACGGGATGGAATAAAGAAGCAAGCAAGTAAGAAAGACTTTAAAATCATACACTTCAATATTATCACAAAATGTCTCTTCATACAAGTGAATCGTGTCAAAATCTTCATATGGAGATACTGTGGTTTAGAGTTCTAATGTCAAAATAAATGTTTGATGTCTAAGTTTGATCTTAATGAAAGGAAAGCTTGTAACTTTATGTACATTGTTTGAAAATGCCTGCCATTCTTAGCCTACCATGCACTTGTGCCTCACTGGAGTTGCAAGTGTGATGGCGACCCTATTGGGATATGAGGCGTTCAGGGGACATTTAGCTACATCTTTTCTTAAAGTTGCTATAGGCAACACTTTTTATTCCGCCATACATATATCTAATTAAGAAGAAGTTTCTTAAGTTATTTCAGTTAAATATTGTATTTTTGGCTGACAGTGCGCTACCACTCACCACAATGGTGATAGGCTAACTAATTTTACTAGTAGACATTTCAGTAAAATAAGTCATGTTTGGTGTATTAGACTAACGCCGAAAGGAAGAGTGGATCGTAGCGCTTCGTTTATCATGTCTTTTTTTATTTTGGCTGTTGTAGAAAATTGTCACTTACTGATGCAACAGAAAATTGACAGATGTTAAATGGAGTTTGGCGCTACAACCCTCTCCTAGAGCAGAGCGGTATGTGTCGCAGCTGAGCGGCATAATGATGCGTTGACAGAGCAGCTCGGCGACGCAAACAGAAAAAGGACTTCAGCTCGAATTTAGCTAGGTGAAGGCTCGGTAGCCTCTGTTAACTAAAACTAAAACTCTGCTGTTTAGTGTGACTACAATCTAAACTATGTTTTCTTTCAAGCAGCCAAAAAAGACTTTCGGTCATTGGAGATGTTGTTTAAAGTTATATTCAAATAAGTTCAACAGCTTACCTGGAGGGAGAGGCGTGCAGTGTTGATTGTCGCTTCAAAGTGCTAACTTACAGCTAACACCAGCTAACTAAAATCACGTCTCAGCGCTCCACGTCAGTCTAAAGGGGATTTTCTTCGTCTCTATCGGACATTTTTGGTATCTATCTGTAGGATGTGTCTCTGTCTGTGTCAGAATCAGGTGCACTAAAAAATCCCACCTCTCTTTCACTACCTCTCTAGCTGTTGCTGGTGCACTATTACAACAAAACTCCACCTCAGCAAATAATGCTGGCTTTACCAGTCTGACAAGCAGAACAGTCCAACTTGTCAACTTTATGACACACAAGTCACTTATTATATGAGTCAGGATATCTCCAGCCTTCCCCCTCCCCTCACTGCAGTGGACACCCTCCCCACCACCACCACTTCAACACACACACAGACAAGTCATTAAAATAATACAACAAAATAGTAGCCTACAAATATCAGTGCTTCGCTGAGTTAATAGGCCTACTGTGAAAGGTGCACATGCAAAGAAGCACACTCAACAACTCGGCACTGCATTTCCAAAAAGCCAAGAAAACTAATTAAGATGAAGGAAGCATGTCTTCCATCCAGTGTTATGGCTAAATCAATTCAAATTCCATTTTCAAGAAAATGATTGGTAATAATTGACATACATTATTCACTCACTGTATATAATTAAAAAGCCAACGCAGGGAAGTGAAAACAAGAAAGCTCATACCTGTCTCTCTTTAGAGGGAGAGCAATATCAGATGGGAGAACTAGCTTTTGTCCTCAAGTTGTGTCTGTAATAGCAGCCTTTTAGTTTACTGACATCACTGTACAGTATTCTGTGCAGACCTAAACATTATCACACAATGATTATCTCCACATAAGAGACACGTGTGCAGTGAACAGTTAGGGTCTCAACTAGTGGGGGAGGTGCAGCTGTATGACCCACAGGCAGATCTGAGAATTTGGTGTGATAGCTCAGATTGCTTATCTGTGCCCACTAGATATCAGGTTTTTCAGAATCCCTGCTACTGTGAAAGGGTCCGCACACCCCTGTTTAATTGTCCTTGTCTGAGATGTCAAGTAATGTGAAATGCAGTGGTGGAATGTAACTAAGTACATTTACTCAAGTACTGTACTGAAGTATAAATCTGAGGTACTTATACTTTACTTAGTCTTTTCTTCTCATGTCACTTTCTACTTCTACTCCACTACATCTCAGAGGCAAATATTGTACTTTTTACTTCACTACATTTATCTGACAGCTTTAGTTACTAGTTACTTTACAAATTAAGATTTTTACACACAAAACATATGAAAATATGTTTTGTTAAACTACCCAACAGTTTATACAAGTACAGCTGAGATGATTAGCTGATTAATCAATTAGATGATAGACAAAAAATTATTTGGCAACTAATTTGATAATTGTTTACATCATTTTTCATATAAAAACATTTCATGGTTCCTGCTTCTCAAATGTGAGGAATCATTAGTTGCAGTCCGATACAAAATGAGCTCCACCTCAACTAACTCCAACAGTAAAATCCTGCTTTTCCATTCATGCATGAGGAATAATCATCTAATGATATCATATATAATAATATAACACTCACAGGGGCCATTTTTCTGCATTGAGTACTTTTACTTTCAATACTTTAAGTACATTGATTATACTTACATACTTAAGTAACAATACAGGACTTTTACTTTTACTAACAGAGTATTTTTACAGTGTGGTATTAGTAAGAATCATCCAGCACTGGTGAAATGATGGTGAAAAGCAGGTCACCAAAGTCGTAAGGTACACACTGCTCCTGGGTCTGCTTTAGAGGGAATATTTATGAGAAACTCAAACCAGCAGGCAGCCTTGTTAGAGTTCAGCAGACTGCTTAAAGGATTTCTTCAAGTCTAAATACAACAGATACATGTCAATATGTACATTGAGAGAACTATTGTTCACTGCAATAATTTCTTCTGCTCATACTGTCTGTGAAGAAATCCCTTCTTAGTACAACTTCAATGAAAGAGGAGGACAAAATCCACAGTCTTTGTTCTGTGTGAAAATGAATTCTAAAGCTGGAGCTAATATGAGGCTTCAGCAGAGTGAGTTAGATAAACCATGTGGGGATCTTCCAAAGTATGGACGGGGAACAGTAACCAATAACTCTCTCAATGTACTGTACATACTAGCTATTAAGCTCCTCTTCTGTGGAACCAGCTCCCAGTTTGTGTATGGGAGGCAGACAACTTCCTCACATTTAAGAGTAGGCTTAAGACTTTGATATAGTAGGGCTGACTCAGGTGATCCCTGAGCCACCCCGTAGTTATGCTGGCATAGGCCTAGACTGCCGGGAGACTTCCTATGATGCACTGATCTCCTCTCTCCTCTCTCCTCTTCTTCCTCTCCATCTGTACGCCCTCATATCCCATCAATGCTTGTTACTAACTCAACCTCTTTCTGTTGCTTTCTGCAGGTATTTCTGCCTCCGGAGCTGTAGAGTCTGGATCTATGGTTGCAGCCACCTGCTGCCCCCGTGTTCCTGCTCTACACCCACTGCTGCTATTACTGTTATTGCTCTTATTATTAGTATTACTATTATAATATTGCTCTTAGTATTATTTCTGTTAATATTAACATCAATACCATTACCACAACTATTACTTTACATCTCTATGTGGAACTGTATTGTGCTGCTGTATGTTTTCTTTCCTCCTGCTCTCTCTCTCCCACTCCTCCCCTGCCCCTTCAACCTAACCGGTCGAGGCAGATGACCGCCCACCCAGAGGGTTCCAGGCCTTTATCTGACGCAGCCTTCTGTTAGAGACAGGCCTTTATTTCTATTTCCCTCTGTTTGATAAGTATATCTGGTCATATTTTAGCATGAAGCCTCCTTCTTCTGATCTGTTCCTGTTTGCCCTGTTCAAGTTTTGTTACTGCATTATGCTGTTAACACAAACTCAACACTTCCGGTATCCGTTTCAAATTATAAGTCCTCTAGCATTTCAGTGGACAGAATCCCTTCATTTCCTAACAAGGCTTTTATTGTGACACATTAGCAGGACCATGTTGTGAAAAATTCCCATACCGTACATCAAATGTAGGTGTTTTGTGGCACTTGTATGTTCCTACAAACTACAGTTTGGCTGGGTCATTAACACACATATGCCTGAAGTGACTAAAATAGGACAATAACTATTTAGATAAGTAATCCAGAACAACAAAGTGTTGAAAATAGCATGATTATATTGTTGAATGTATTAAATACCTCTTAAACCCAACGGACCCGGTACCGGGTCCAGCAGTAGCGTACCATAAACAACTGCCTGTAAAAAGTTCATAAAATTCTGCGGTGGAATTTTTTATTTTTAATGTTTCTAAAAGATGAGGCCTTAACGCTATCAAAACAACACTCCAAGTGTACTTTGTCCAAACAACGTTTGTTTGGCAATAATTTCAATATTTTAGTTACAAAATAAAAGCGTTGTAAATATAAGGGACAGGTACAGTACAGGTAATCCTCTCTCGCTCCACTCTGCCATGTTGGGTGTCATATGAAACTAGAGAAGCTACTCTTTCCATTGATACCAAGCATAGCCCCATAGCAAACACGCAGCCAAACTTCACATTTTACAGTCAGCGTGTCAAGTTTTGTGTTTATGTCTCAATAGTCCATCAAATCCCAAAGCGATTGTCATCAGCAGCAACTAATATTGTTTCCTTACCCTTTTGTGGTCATTTTGAGTCAAGCCATACGATTCTACCATCAAAATGGACGACATGGTGGTCTATAAAGCAGAGACTGAACACTATACCTCAATTTCATACGAGGTCTTTTGCTGGCACCTTGTGGGCGTTTTGGTGGCACAACAGATTACAACAGATTACACAGTGCCATGATATTCTACTCATCGCAACCTTTCCAACGGTATGTCACACTACTACGAGACTTCCTCCAGTGAGGAGCTACATCCGCTCATAAACATGAGAGACTCGCATTCAACTTTGGGATTTTACGCACGGCTTCTTCTGTTCGTACTGTATTGTTTGCGAACTGTTCACTTTTACAATGGCTAAGAGGCAGGAGAAAAAGAAGTACACCACATTGGAGGCCTTGGAAAAATCTTGAACTTCAACATCACCAACGCTCTGAATCTCTTCTAACAGTACTGACGACGAATATGACTCAAATATTTTAATATGGATCCAGTTTATGAGTAAGTTATTGTGTTTCTTTTGCATTTTGAACAACCTTGCAGTACGTTTGTTAGTTTCACTGATAATGTAAAGCCACAAAATGGCTGTGACTCCCCTACAACAGCTGTTTCGATGTAAAGGGACAAGCATGGTGGCGCATGCGCACTGTTTGAAGTTTTGTTTTCTGTTGAACTTCTGTTGAAGTTTTGTCGGCATGTTTTTCACCAAATCCAAAAAACTAAATCTGATATTTTCCTTTTTATTTCATGTTAGTGAGTCTGTTACTATTATCGTGTAGCCTGAACCCCAGCACCCTCCCCCATGTTAGTAAAGGGACCAGCTATCATGTAAATAGTCAGCAACTATTGTTTGTGTTTTCATTATTTCTGCTGGGTACACATATTTATACTACATATACTACATATTTGCAGATTTGTCTCTTTTGGCTAAATGTGTTATTGTGAATTGGACAATCAGTCTTTTAGTCTGTGGAATGATTCTCATTGTTTGTCTCCATTTTCATAGCCAAGAAGATGACCAAGAGGTTGAGACAATTCATACATCCTGTTCAAGTCCTTGGCCATCTGAAAATCTGTTCCCAAATTGTAGAATCTGATGACGCACAGGGTAAATGATATGGCCAAAGGCTGCATTGTGTGCACATAGCCTCCTGTAGTGGAAATCAGTAGTATTTTGTAGCCAGACTCCCTTTCAAGAGATAAAACACCCATTTGGCACACTTTGGGTACTTTGGGTATCCAAATGGCCAAATGGAAAGTCCGCCTGCTACTATCCTTACTAAAACCTTTGTAGAATCTACATGTTTTGTGTTATTTCTATCTACTTTGGCACAGTTGTAGTCAAGGAGTTGCTGAATGAATTCAGTAGCATCTTTGTGCATGGGATCATTGCTATCATTGTCACGGCTCCAGCCGTTGTCCCTCATGTTCCTGGTGTTTTCCCTTCCCTCTTGTGTCCTGTGCTGTCTCTCTCTCTCTCTCTCTCTCTCTCTCTCTCTCTCTCTCTCTCTCTCTCTGTGTGTGTGTGTGTGTCGACCGGGAAGGTGGGGCTGTCATCTGCAAACCTCCTGCCCAGTTTCTGCAATTAGTCAGCACACCTGTCGTCCATCAACTCATCAGTCTGCAGTATTTCTACCCTGGTTTTGCATCCACTCATTGCCAGATCATTGCTTCAGTTTGTTCGGTAGCAAGCTCTCGTCAGCCTCGTCTTCCCGTCATCTGCTTTCCACTCATCTACATTCTATCTTCCCCCCACTCACCGGCTCGCCTTCATCTCCCCGTTTCCTTGTTCAATAAACCAGCTGAATACTCATCAATTCTGGTATCGTGTCCTGCACTTGGGTCCTTCTCGCTAACATTTCACAATCATGGTGTTATCTACTGTCTAAAATAGAAAACTTTTAGGTGAGGATAAAAATTAAAATTTCTCCTTTGGTTCATCACAATTTGCTCAGGCATAGTAACTGTCACAATGTCACTGACACTGGGAATACATTTTCTGAGGTCTTACATATCCTATGCTTATAGACCTGACAGTTGTGGAGCTATTCTTGATTTATTTTGGGTATGTCTGTTTAGGCGAACCACACCTCCCAGCACCCTAGGGCTTAACAGGTTAAAGCAATGGAAACGTACATTGTGCTTAATTGGCATGCACATTATATAACAGATACCAAGAGTTTACCCACCCATGTTTTTCCCCCGGCCTGTATTATTTTTTATTTGTTCGTGGCGACCACGTACCGGCCATTACTCGAGACCCAGCTTTTATTTGACTACCGCCTTTTATATGAGGAAATATGGTAATTACAGTTGTCCCTCTGCATTGAAGAGCTGTATAGCACACTGTGCAGCCATGTTGGGTCTATGGCGTTCTTTTGGTAACACTTCTTGCTTCTTCACAGAATGTGAAGAGCAATGGCCAATGGGGAAATCTGCAACCTCTCTGAATTAAAGGCACTAGGGTGGAACATGTCGACAGCTTCAGGTTTCTGGGTCTGCACATCACCAACAGTGTTGGGGGGTAACTAGTAACATGTAACGGCGTTATGTAATTAAATTACAAAATAAACGTAACTGTAATCTGTTACAGTTCCTAAGAAAAAATATGTAATTAAATTACAGTTACTAATCAAAATGTTGGTGATTACAAAGCGGTTACATCCAAATATATTCTTTCGGTAAAAAGATTATATGTAGAATACAACATTCATTCTATTCATTATGTTTGTCCCAACAACGCCGTTGGGCCAAATTAGATTTTTTTTTTTGATTGGTTCTCTTGTTTGAATTTGCATCGTCTCTTGCCTGCTCGCCTGCCAACCAAATCAGTGCACATTGCTCTAGTCAGTGGGTGGCCATGTCATCAGACAAGGACGCCTTTCAGTGCTGGAAATTCAAAACTATTTTCCTTATGAAAACAGAAAAGGGCTCTAACATTACTGTACAGTGTAAAGCTTGTTTACCAGCGGTGAAAATGCTGTCAACATCTAAATGTTCGATGTCAAACCTGAGGAAACATCTACAGGTAAGTTAATGTAACCTCAATCAGTCACATAAAGTAGCCTAGGCCTACCTCCCGCCTCACCACGTAATTTAGCTCTATATTTCGCTCGGTGCCCGTCTAGTAGGCTATATATTTATGTTTAATCTCCATTCATGACAAATTTATTGCTAGCTAGTAGCTAGCTAACAGAACCCTTTTGCAGAGCCGCACCTCCATTTATGAAAGCCTTATTAGAAAATCTTAGCTAACGGTTGTCCTCCTTGAATAGTGATGTAGTTAGCCCATGAACACTCACTAACTTAAATCAGCATTGTGTTTTTATTAAATATTGACTCGGACAGGTCATTAGGTTGTGAAATTTCTACAGGGCACCAACAGCCTAAATTATTTGGTCCTAACTATGCTGCATACTGTGCTTTTTGTTGGGCACACAACGGCACTTGTTGCCAGTTTGCCCTGTGCGCAAAAGAGAAGACAGATTCTCCCTAAAACCTATCCTGCCGTATTCTTCTCCACTAAATCAAAATGAACCGTAAGCGCCACCTAGTGGACAAATCTGAGAACATCATTATTAGTTTGGCCTGTATGTGATTTGACTTCTCCAAAATATATTTAATATAAAACACACATTTACATGGTTGGTCATTTGGTGTAAATAGTATTATATATAGAATATAACTTTATTTCAAAATAACAATAACAACATGCATATGTTAGGCTACACTGGGGGAGTCTAGGAGTAAGTATGAAGCTAGAACTACTGTTCTTGTTCCTACAGTGTTATTAGTGAGAAATCAATTATGTGGTATTAAAACATTTATTTTTCCCTATTAAACACATGGTGGGAGACAGAACGGTAAGCAGATTTTTAGTTTTTATTTTGATATTCTGGCCTGCTCAGTCACCATCATTTGGATATTGATATTTTTGTAAAGAACAAAAACGTTATGGTTGTTTATTATAATGGTATGCTATTATGTGGTTTCTCTTAAATACAACTATCTTTCTCATTTTTTTTAGAGAAAACATCCATTTTCATCACTGGTATTCAACTTTGTGGTTGATGACGTACAGTGCTTTTCATTGGTGGAGCAGCCGTCATTCCGAAAACTGATTGAGGGAATCAGTGGAGGGAAGAAGGTCATGAGTAGGAAAACTCTGATGCAGCGCATTGAGATTTTGCTGCAATGAAGGAATCTATAACCTCCAAGCTTGTTAAAGTGGACAGTGTTTGCGCCACAGCTGACATTTGGTCAGCACAAAACCGGACTTTCTTTGGAATGACATGCCACTGGATTGACAAAGACACTCTGGACAGAAAGTCCGCAGCATTGGCCTCAAGGGTCAACACACCTATGATGCAGTGGCAGCAAAACTAAACGAAATCCATCCACTTTGTGAAGGCATTCCGTGAGTTAGGTGCAAGTGAGCATGAGTTGAATGATCACAATGATGGAGTGACATTTTTGGATACAAGTGGCCTTCTTCAGGAATAATAAATCTTTTAATAAAAGTTTGACAGTAATCAGTGTTGAGAACTGTTGTGAGGTTTACACTGCCTGGTTTAAATGTATATTTTTAGGACTTTTCAGCTTTATTGCCCAGTTTAAAACATTTGTTAGAAAAGTAATCAAAAAGTAATCAAATGTAATAAGTTACATTACTTTAATGAAGTAATCAAAATAGTTACATTACTTATTACATTTTAACAGGGTAACTAGTAATCTGTAACCTATTACATTTCAAAAGTAACCTTCCCAACACGGATTACCAATAACCTGAGGTGGTCAGAAAACTACTTGCAAAAGACATTCAAGCTGGTAATGAAAATTAAATACCCTGCCCCTAGTTAAAACTCTTCCGACATTAACACTGTGATAACAGACTGACAGCACCCCCCCACCCACCCACCCACCCTATGCATACAGTCACACACACACTATTCTTTTTTTGCTCAGGAGACTAAGGTCTTTTGGAGTGCAGGGGGCGCTCCTGAGGACTTTCTATGACTCTGTGGTGGCATCAGCCGTCTTGTATGGGGTGGCATGTTGGGCCAGTGGCATCTCTTCCAGGGATAGGAAGAGACTGGACAGACTGATTAAGAAGGCCAGCTCTGTCCTTGGATGCCCTCTGGACCCAGTGGAGGTGGTGGGAGGCAGGAGAATGGTGGCCAAGCTATCATCACTACTGGAGAACACTTCCCACCCCCTACATGTCACTCTATCAGCACTGGGCAGCTCCTTCAGCGACCGGCTGCTCCACCCTCGGTGTCTGAGGGAGAGGTACCGTAGGTCCTTCCTGCCTGCTGCTGTCAGACTCTATAATCAGTACAACTCCCGGTAATCTACATTGACTGTCAATAAGCAGACTGTTCACTACTTTACTTCATCTGCTGCTGTGCATTATCTTAATACATATTTTTATTCATGATGTTATTTACTTCATCTGTTGCTGTGTAATATTTTCATGTACATGTATATTATATATGTGCAATATTTTTATCTTATCTATTGTTCATACTTACAAATGCACTCAGTCACACTATTATTATTACTGTCTTTACTGTGTACAGGACTATTTTTCTATTTATTTTTATTGTATTTTATTATATTTTATTATTGTATTTCTATATATGACACTTTTTCTGGCTGTTGTAACGCTGAAAATTTCCCAGCTGTGGGACAATTAAAGGCTTATCTTATCTTATCTTATCTTACTCTTTATACTTGTTCACTGTGTATATTTTATTTACTATTAATATTTATATGTATCTTTTATTTTTACTATTTGTATCTTTTATCTGTATTTTTTATTTGTTATGACTCGACTGAGAATATGTGGATACCTGGTGTCCTCCTCCAGAGAACAGAGCACTGACAGTTTAGTTAGTTTCAGAAAAATCATTGAATAACCCAGGTGTGATACTAAAAGAATGCTAGCTTACTTGACAGACTCAAAAACAAAAACTTTAGGCCATCTCACAAATATATACTGTACAGTTACTTGGCCAGCAAAGGGATCCTGAGATACAGAGGTCTTGGTTTAAATAGTCAAAATGCTATAATATGCCATATGCTGTTCCTATGTCGAAAACAAGCAAGTTAGCAATTGTACTTTGCTGTTTGATTGTCAAAGCACAAGTTCTATGCATTAATGATCAAATAAGACTTGCACAGTTTATAACTTATTCTCTGCTCTGAGTGACTGATGGTTTAGCTTTTCTTAACATCTGAATGAGTTTTCAGGAGGAGGTGCAGAGCAGATTTTTTAATACAGTGTAGTGAGCAAAAATCTTAAAGAGCAGCATGGGTACATTATTTCTGTACCATTCACGTGTGTGTCGAGCCAGCAGGATGTCAGCCGGCTCAGCCAGAGGAGCACTTTGGTGCTCATACTCTATGGGCCCCAGTGAACAACGTCCACTGGAACGAATGGGCCAGCATCTTGGGACCCAGTATTCAGTTCATGAGTCAGAGGAAAAAATATAATAATGGAATGCAGGCTTATTTAAAAAAAACTTTATTTACCCTGGGAACTTTCACTGAGAGTAGTTCTTTCTTTTTCAGGTAAGCAGTGTTGTTAGGTGTTATTACTATTGCAGTTTTAAAGGTTTAGATCTGATGTTAAATCTTTATATGTGGAGAGAAAGTCAACAGAGGTCAGCAACACCCTGTTCCACATTCTTTTTGTTTAACACTGGTAGCTAATGTATACCAGCACAGCTTTAAATCTCACCTTTAAATCCCTCATGCGGTCCTGGTGTCCCAAGATAATGGCAGCATGGTGAGGATACTTCTGCCTCAGGTGGTCCCGGAACACCTCCTTCTTCCTCTCCACATCAGAGTGCTGCATCATCGGGCTGTCCAGCTGGCTGTCCCTGTTGCAGGCACCAGCAGTGGTGGCGTAACTTCGTGGTAAGGTGCTGGGAAAGTGTGGCTCTGAACCGTAGGAGGAGAAGTCTGGGTTACAGAGCAGGCTGATGTTGGTGTGCTGTTTGTCCTGCAGCAGATGTTCAGTGCTGCTGTCCACAGCAGTAAAAGAAGAAGAGACTCTGGATGGGGAGTTTACTGGATCTGAGTGGGATGGATGAGAGAGGAAGGAGTGAGGAAACAAGATGAGAGTCCAGAGAAAAAGAATAGACAAGGATGAAAGAGAAGAAAATACAGGGCAGGAGAAGAAAAGACAGATATGACAGGATGAAATGTATGGCTACATCAAAATGTTCCCACTTGTCACAGGTTGTAACTGTTATAGTGTGTCATCCTTTTTTGACTTTGGCAAGACCAAACTGAATATGTTGAAATATTGCAGATATGTAAATACATTTTGCTATGTCTCTCAAGCTCACTCAGTCTCACATCAATTCAAACTGCATATCAACAAATAAACCCATGACAAGTGATTCTGCACAATTTTTCATTAAATGTGAATGTCCTCTGAGCTTACAATAGACCCCCACTGTGACAAACCAAACACCTATCTTATATTTGATTATTTGATTACATGGAAAATAAAGCTTGGTTTTATGGCCAGGGCTGTAGCCAGGACTCATATTTAGCAAACTGCCAAACATTTTGGACTTAAAGGTGGGGTCAGCAATTCTGGAGAAAGATTGATGATAATTAAACTCCAATGTTATTTACATTTCATTACTATCATGATGTAGCTCCGTTCCTCGTGGGCGAGGGCATGGCAGAGGGAGAATAGCCGGCAGAAGTCCTGTGCACAAACACGAACGCCACCAGTTGCTGATTGGCTGGAACAGTGTTGTGACTTTGTTTGTTTCCCATTTACAGAGCCAGGGCTGCGCACATACAGAACGAACAGCTAGCGGACCGCGAGGAGATATTCACTGAATTTGACAAATCCCTCACTTTAACTCCTACTCACAAATGTAAGAATAACAGCTATTCATCCAATTTCTTACATCTTAAAAATGCTTAAATTTATGAGAGCTCCAGAGGTCTCTCAGGTTGGTTTAGAGTAGATTCTAGATGACTGCTGTAAAGAAACAGAGGTGAGCACACATCTTCTGACACATATAAGCAACAAGTATAATTCAGAATAGGCTGGTTTTAGCTTATTTGCATTTGATTTAAACGTTCAGAATAGGATGTTACATCACTTTTTTTTTTCTTTTTGCATTTACCAGTGGTGCAAACAACAAGAGGAAAGCCGGCATTGACTTTTTTTGTAATCACTTTCCATGCATTTTTTATTGTCTTTATTGTGTGCACTTGTCAATGTGGTACTAAATTCTCCTTGTAATTTCTCTGACGTACGTCATCTATTCAATTCAGTTTATTCAATTCATCTATGTCCTGGTAGGGTAAATCCTGATTGGCTATTCCTGCTCTCAGCATACATGTGATTAATCATGTGATAACTTGGGTGCTGCTCTTAAAGGTTACTCCCACACTTCACTGACAATAGAAGTGAATTTAATGATAAGTGTGTCTTATTGTTCAACAAACTTTTTACCCTCAAGTTGACTCTTTAGAGCATTCTTGAGTCTAATTTAATATGTTTGATAAATACAGGCCCTGAATTTCAGAAATACTGAGGTCATTGGTCCAATTCCATTCCAACACAATGAAGTCTCTCAAATGTTTTTACCATTGTTATTTGTCATATTTTATTTATTTATCTAAAAATTTGTATTCTTCACTTGCTTTTTTACAGTCCTTTTAGTGGCTTTATTTTATATATCTGTATATATTTATGCTTATTTATGCACCAATACACCAAAGCAAATTCCTTGTATGTCAAAACCTACTTGGCAATAAATCCGATTCTGATTCTGATTAATGTGTCACAACTCCAGCCAACTCCTAGTCATTCATTCTCATGTCTACTCAGTTTTTCCCTGCCACATACTATCTGACATCCAGCTACTCCCTCCTGCCCTGCAGTAACCCCTTTCCTGCCATTCCCATCACCTGATCTTCCCCACCCACCTGCTCACCTGTTCCCACCTTCCCTCATCAGCCCTGCAGTATATGTACCAGCCCACTCATTCCCAGCCAGTCTATTGTGCTTACGCCTTAGTTTTCCAGCCTTTTGTTCTGCCTGCCTGAGTAAACGTCAACTTTTACCTAAACTGCTCGTCTCTGAGTTGTGCATCTGGGTTCAAAAGTGATTATCCACTGAGCCTTTATGTAATGTGCATCAATGTGTGTGGATAAAGGGTAATAATGGAAGAACAATATGCAGCTCTGCAGATGATGAGAACAACAGATTCAGGGAGGCTAAAAATGAAGCACTTGTCCACACAGCATATAGATATTAGTTACAATTATTAAGTAATAATAATGACTATCTATATAGCACCAAAACAAATTACAAAGTACTTTACAGTAAAAACAAATAATAAAAGCCAATAAAATCCACACAAGATATAAAACAAGATCAAATATTTAAATAATTACAACAAATACCATCAGTTAAGAAAAAGCCAGAAGATAAAAAAGAGATTTAAAATAAGCCACTGACTTTGCCGCACTGACATCTTCAGACAGGGAGTTCCACAGCTGAGGGGCCCGGACAGCAAAGGCCCCGTCACCTTTAGTGACAAGTCAAGATTTAGGAACCATCTGTAGGGCCCTGCCAGAGGATCTCAAGCAGTGATCAGGCTCATAAGTAGTTAGCAGATCACAGATACAGACAGGAACCTGAACATTCAAGGCTTTAAAATAAGCAGTAAAATCTTTAAATCACTTCTAAAACTGACAGGTAACCAGTGAAGGGCCGCAAGGATCGGTGTGGTTCAGTTCTCTTAGTACGTGTTAAAAGCCTGGCAGCAGCCTTATGTATAAGTTGCTGTTTTTGGATGTTTCACCTGCTGATACCAGAATAAAGTGAGTTGTAATAGTCAAGTGTGGAGGAGAGAATGGATGAGCTTCTCTAGATCTATGAATGAGAGGAATGACCTGATCTTGTCTCAGTTGGACAAAGCAGGACTGCACTACTTTAGTCAAAAGTAAAAAGTGCACCTAGGTTACTGCCTCTTTTTCAACAATATTAGATAAGGCACCCAGACTAGATGACAGATTGTTAATGCTGCTAGTGCTGGGACCAGAAGGGGTAGTTATAATTATTTTTGATTTTCATTCAACTAAATTGTAGTTTAAATTCTTAATTTCAGCCAGACAGGACATAATACAGGATACATCAGTATTTGGTGGTACCAGGCTTTATTAGTTGCGTATCATCCGTTTAGCAATGAAAATCGATATTTTGCATTTACGCATTTACTGTATATAGTTAATAAGAGGGGACCCAGAATAGACTCAGAATAAGAGGAGCACAACAGGAAGAGGCATCTCCAAGCATAACAGAGAAGGACCTATTGGACAGACAGGAGATGAACCAATCCAGAGCCACATCACTGATGCCAGCAGAGTTTTTCAGACGGCTGATTAAGACATTGTGGTCCACTGAATCTAAGGCCGAGCTGAGGTCAAGGACAATTTCAATGGAGTACAGGCCTGCAAACCCAATGGGACAAATTATTTGTTATGTTGTCTTCAACTTCATCTTCAACTTTATTATTATCCTGAAGCAATGTGATTTATAGGCTGGCATTAAACACACAGGTCATGGGAACACACTGATGACGATGAGCAGCAGAAATCTAGGCTATAGTCAAAGATATAAAAGTGATGTTAAATATTGCTTTCTGTCACCCTGACCAGCTTTGTTAGCCTGGACTATTCTCTATAGTGCAGATTTTGGTGCTAGATTCATTCGCGAAAACTTGAAAGGAATTGGCGTTCCTCCAATCTGGAAGAATCACGTTTAGCCTGGCAAGTTAGTCTTAAAATTTATAGGAAGGCCCTCCGTAATGCCAGAGCAGCTTACTACTCATCATTAATAGAGGAAAATAAGAACAACCCCAGGTTTCTGTTCAGCACTGTAGCCAGGCTGACAGAGAGTCACAGCTCTGTTGAGCCATGTATTCCTATAGACCTCAGTAGTAATGACTTCATGAGCTTCTTTAATGATAAAATTCTAACTATTAGAGACAAAATTCAGCACCTCCTGCCCTCAGTTGGTACTGACTTATCTTCAAACACAGGAACCTTAGCAACAACTGTAAAACCTGTACATTTAGACTGCTTTTCTCCCATCATCCGTAATCAACTAACTTCCATGATTTCCTCATCTAAGCCATCAACGTGTCTCTTAGACACCGTCCCAACTAGGCTGCTTAAAGACATTTTACCCTTACTTAGCACTTATTTACTAGATATGATCAATCTGTCCTTATTAAAAGGCTATGTGCCACAGTCCTTTAAAGTAGCTGTAATTAAGCCTCTTCTTAAAAAGCCAGGGATTTTGTCAAATTATAGACCTATATCTAACCCTCCTTTTCTCTCTAAGATCCTTGAGAAAGTAGTCGCCAATCAGTTGTGTGACTTTCATCACAACAACAAGCTGTTTGAGGATTTTCAGTCAGGATTTAGAGTGCATCATAGCACAGAGACAGCACTGGTGAAAGTTACAAATGACCTTCTAATTGCATCCGACAAAGGACTTGTCTCTGTACTTGTCTTACTAGATCTTAGTGCTGCATTCGATACCATTGACCATCACATTCTATTACAGAGACTAGAACATTTAATTGGCATTAAAGGTACTGCACTAAGCTGGCTTAAATCCTATTTATCAGATCGATATCAGTTTGTACACGTTAATGTCCTTTAACTCCCACATAAAACAAACTTCAAGAACTGCCTTTTTTCACTTACGTAACATTGCAAAAATCAGGCACATCCTATCTCAAAAAGATGGAGAAAAACTAGTCCATGCATTTGTTACGTCTAGGCTGGATTATTGCAACTCTCTATTATCAGGCTGCCCCAATAAATCCCTTAAGACTCTCCAGCTGATTCAGAATGCTGCAGCACGTTTACTGACAAGAACCAGAAAAAGAGAACATATTTCTCCAATATTAGCTTCTCCACACTGGCTCCCTGTAAAATCCAGAATAGAATTTAAAATCCTTCTCCTCACCTTCAAAGCCCTAAATGGTCAGGCACCATCATATCTTAAAGAGCTCATAGTACCCTATTACCCCACTAGAGCACTGTGCTCCCAGAATGCAGGGTTCCTTGTGGTTCCTAGAGTCTCTAAAAGTAGAATGGGAGCCAGAGCTTTCAGCTATCAAGCTCCTCTCCTGTGGAACCAGATCCCAGTTTGTGTACGGGAGGCGGACAACCTCCTCACATTTAAGAGTAGGCTTAAGACTTTCCTCTTTGATAAAGCTTATAGTAGGGCTGACTCAGGTGACCCCTGAGCCCCCCCTTAGTTATGCTGCTATAGGCCTAGACTGCCGGGGACTTCCTATGATGCACTGAGCTCCTTTCTCCTCCTCTTCCTCTCCATCTGTACGCCCTCATATCCCATCAATGCTTGTTATTAATTCAACTTCTTCCCGTAGTTGTGTGCTTTCTCTCCTCTCTCTCTCTCTCCCTCCCCTTCTGTTGCTTTCTGCAGGTGTTTCTGCCTCTGGAGCTGTGGAGTCTGGGTCTGTGGTTGCTGCCGCCTGCTGCCCCGTGCTCCTGCTCTGCACCCGCTGCTGCTATTGCTGTTGTTGCTCTTGTTATTAGTATTGCTATTATAGTGTTGCTCTTAGTGTTGTTTCTGTTGGTGTTAACATCAATGCCATTACCATATCTATTGCCTTACATCCCTATGTGGAACTGTATTGTGCTGCTGTATGTTCTCTTTCCTCCTGCTCTCTCTCTCCCGCTCCCCCCCTCCCCCTTCAACCCAACCGGTCGAGGCAGATGACCGCCCACCTTGAGCCTGGTTCTGCTCAAGGTTTCTACCTGTTAAAAGGGAGTTTTTCCTTGCCACTGTCGCATAGTGCTTGCTCATGGTGGGAACTGTTGGGTCTCTGTAAATATAAAGAGTCGGTCTAGACTTGCTCTATTCGAAAAAGTGCCCTGAGATAACTTTGTTATGATATGGCGCTATATAAATAAAACTGAATTGAATTGAATTGAATTTGTTATATAAATGTGTACAGTTATATCTACAGTATGTCGGGGGGTTTTTTTGGTACAGTATTTTTGCTATTGGGGAGGGTTCCCTATTTTGTAAATGTAACATGCCCAGTCCTCAGTAAAACATGAAGACATGACAGAAATGTCTAGTTGCTAAGCCATCTACTGTATATAATACTGCATTGTCCAGGTGGAGCCAAATTTTAAACTCTATACTGTTGGGTGGTTTATTATTTATATTTTATAAACTGATCATATGTTTTATATGTCAGACTTATTCTGCAAAATGACTACTCACTATTGCTGTCAGATAAATGTAAATAAAAGTAACTACATAAAGTTGCATGAATTAAAAGCAAAGTACAGTTACTAACAAACTATACTTAAGCACAGCACTTGGGTAAATACTGTATACTTCACTTTACCTATTCATCTATTGATATGAACCACCATGGCTAGATAGCCACATGTGGGGCTGAGGCAAATAGGGAAAAATACACTCATGTGTCTTATGTGCAATGGATTTTCAGCAGCTTTGAAGTGCTGTTATGCAGTCCCTGAGCCATTGATTAACCAAAGACACATGTATGATTTTAGTGTCAGTCCTCACCATTTAACAGGTAGGTTGACCAAACAGGACAACCAACATTTAGGTGTACAGGGAGACACTGTGAAAAGCAAGATGGAAAAAGCTAGTGAGTGTTCTTGTACTTGAATGTACTTTGGTGCGCTAATTGCATAAGCGCTGCAGTCCTCCCTTTAAACCCACACATATGCACACACACAGACCCCATACCTCTATGTCTCACAAACCAACAGAAATGGCTGATGGCACTGTACAGCCTTAGTATGTGGTTGGACAAAATAATTAGTTCAGTCTAAATGCCACTAATCCAGCCCTAACTACAGCTTACTGCTCTGGCTGCTGTGACTGATGTGGTCCCCTGAGCTGTGTGGCATTTTACATAGTCAGACCTGCAGGTTCTAACATATATACACACATACACTGTAAAAGATGACACCCTGGATTCACAGCAGAGGTGAAACATCGGTGGTACAGAAACGCTGCATCCGTCCAAACCACACTCACTCTCAGTTCAAACACAGATGCCAACTGTTATTTAGAAGTAAACAGAGTAGAAGGGTTAGGAAGCTCCATGACTGTTTCATTTTGGTGGTTTGGTTTCATTATTTGTTTGGATTAGATGTTGAGCTTCCTAACCTTCTTTCAAAAGTAGCTGAGTGGAGCTGTGGACTAGAAATACCACTAAAACTATCAAGAGGTTGCACAATAACATGCATGTGGGAAATTTGCAATAGAAAAAATAGGTTTACACTCCTTTGCTTTTCAGTTTATTCAGTTAATATTACTAGTACTTATTTAATGATTGTAGAGTTCACAATTTCATTAGTAGGAGAGGAGGTATAGGATATTTGTGTAATTTGAAATCCTCCCTTCATGCTTAGGTAAAATGAAGTCAATGTGAATTAAAACTTTGTTTTGGAATCTATTCTATGATATGGATAGCTGCATACAAAGCTAGACAAAGCTAGTTTTGATCCAGTTCAGTTACATGAGTTTTTACTAAATAACAACAGTGAAAACAGTTGTATAATGGCTGGGGATTGGGGAGTACAAATTTATAATAGAAAGCTTATGCTATCCATTATGGGGAGTGTAGGAGTGTTTTGGAGCTTGATCCATACTAGGAACTACAAGTCAGGATATTTGCTGCTTCTTTTTTACTCTCTCTCTCTCCCTCTTTTCTTTATGGAACTGCAACATGAAATTGCTGGAGAACTCTTTAAAGCATAGCATCTTTACATTCACTATATAAGTGCAATGCAAGGCGCATTCCTTGCATTCTTGTGATAATACCCTAACTGCTGATGTTATAATGATTCAGTTTGGATGCTTCATCAATATAATGCTCAAAGGGTCAACTACATAGCACAGCTATCATTCTTTCTCTAGCATTACATCAGCTCTGCCTGCCCAATGTGGACTGGGTCCAAGTTAGTTGATTCATGTGCATTTTCAATGTAAGCAGAGAGCTTGCACATATCATTCATGCGTGTAGCGTATGCAATGAGGTTGTGTGGAAAGTGCAACTTCAAGGTTGCTCCGTGGACATTCTGCAAACCTTATTTTGTAGAAAAAAAGTGACAACAAATGTTGAAAAGGTTTTTTTTAAGAAAGTCTCTTCACTGAGAAACTGAGAAACTACTACTTCAGGTGTCTAACCTTATATTCATTTCTTGTAGTGTACAGATATACATGGGCTCCCCTGTCACACACATAGACAGCTTCTCCATCCTGACATTTAGTTGACCTGGAGCTTTGCTGTCTGTAATGAGGACACTTTGTGACTGGTTGGATGGATAAATATTTTTTTAAATAGCTTGGAGGTTTTATTTTATTGTGTGTGTGTGGGTGACAAAACACCAATACAAAGTTTAGCCATTACATCCATATGACCATCATAATAATCATCAGTGTTGGCAATAATCCTTAGGCTTGCATGACATTATCAATGTTACCACAGAGTATATGTTACATTTTAAGTTGAACTTTTGCCTTAAGGAATGTTTGTAGTTTTATTCTTGGGCTATGTAACATGTACAGAGAAACATGATGCATGCTTAAATGCAGTGGTTCTTTTTTTCAGTATCAGGTGATGGTCAGGTGACTAAGGAATGGTTGGAAGAGTTGAGGGCTACCGTTGTTTGGGAGAGCAATGCGGTCTGGAATGAGAGGAGATGTTAGTACTGGCAGGCAAGAATAATGGGCTGAGAAAATAAAAATCTATTTAAATGAAGCTGAACCAATGTGGCCAACATGTGTGGAGGTGCAGGGGTATAGGCACCCCCACAACAGAGATAGCCCTGAGGATGTCATCCGCTTGGGCTCAGAGAGCCCACATTTATAACAGAAATCCTGAGCTACGAACTGGAGGTGTGGAGTTTGAAAGATTTGGGTGTTTATGTGACAGGGAGGGTCTGATGAAAACATGCAGTCCCCCAACGTTATGGAACTGCAATACTAAATCAGTGGAGTACTACTTTATGTGTAGGACCTGTAAACACACTGCACACACTTCTATACATACTACAATCGGGGGACTGCATACGTGGACATGTTCCACACATGTGCAGTTGAAAGCATTATGGTGACCTCCTGACATGAAGAAGAAAAGCTCCTTTATGTGTTGTATTTGGCTGAACAACAAGAACAAGGCAAAACAAGAAAATGGTGTGTGCCACCATTTAACAAGAGTATGACCAAGGATGTGGAATACAGTACATACATACAGTGCATGAAACAAGCACCCAGTTTGCTTTTCTAGTGCACTTGTGGTGACAAATTTAACACCGACACATAGCTTCATTTTATGATTCTGGGATTCATTGCATTTTCTAACACAGCTGTCTTCTGTATTAAACATTCCTACAGCCTCCTTTCATTAGTGACACACAGCCTACAACATAAGCTGGCAGAGTAAAAACTTAATCCATTCAGTGCGTTCAGTCCAACCTGACACAGCAACTCAGGCGGAAAACTGTTCCTCCAACATGACTGTTAGACTTTCTCTCTCCCCAGACTGAGGCTTAAGCTGTGCTCAATTTAGTGGTATGTTAGTCACAAACATTCAAGGAATGAGGTAGTACCATTTCTCTTAGGGCCGGCATGACTAAATATTTTTAATTAAAAACTGGTTATTTATTACAATGCACTGCACTATAAAACTGCACTAATATTTTTAGATTATCAATTGATCAAATGAATGGAGCATATGCCTGCAAGCTAATTTAGGCAGTCAACTTGAGCTGCACTGCTATACACACGTGACATGCCTCACTCTCCACAACAATCTACCAAACACACCCTCCCAATTTGGTGGTCTATTTAAGCTGCAAAATTTCCCATCTCTCCCTCATCCTGTCAATGCCACTGTTGCCCTACATTTCAGCCCCAACACCACCCCAGCATCTACCTGCAGGCTCTGGGTAAGTGGTTTAAAATATTTGCTCATCATTCCCCAATATCTCTATGTAAACATATCTGCAGGGAGTGATAAGGTCGGAGCCTAGACGCCAAACTCTATGTTCTACTGCTATAATAAACATTTCAAACGGGAGTTGTCTGCCTGAACTATGTGTACTGTGAAAGGTGTTGCTCATAGTGATGAACCCACAGAGAATTATCATCAGCTCTGCAGTTCCCCTCTGCTCTACAGAGCTAGTTAGCCTCTTTAAGCTCATTGTTTTGGTTTTTCCACAAACTCTGCTTTCACCAACCTGGTTTCCAGCAGCAGGCAGCTGTTTTCAGTGAAAAAGCTCAGATAAACTGAATGTCCACTACCTGCTCAGCAGCAAACCTGTCAACACAAACATGACTCCAAATGAGTGATAATGTTGCTCTGTAAGTGCTGGATGTGTGAATAAACAACTGTTTGCTAACACATTCCCCATAACAATTTTAGCTTTAAACCACAACCAGAATTCCCCAAATCATCTTGGACAGGAGAAGGCTTTAGTTATCACTATTGTTAATTTCACCTGTTTTATCTTTTATCAACAGGAAATGACATCACTACAATGGCGTATTAGGGCCATTGTAGTAATGGGAAAATTACAGAGCTGGGGGGAGTAATATTCCGAGAAAAGTCGTAATTAAAGTTGTAAATTTATGAGAAAAAAAACGTGGACAAATATTGGTTTTTTTTTTATCTAGGGTCGCTTCACTTCGGTGTGTTTATCAGGGAAAGTACAGCTCACAATCCCCTGTATCAGCACCACTGCTGGCTGTTTGTTTTACAAACCAACCACAAGAAAAACACAGACACAACTAGAGCTGTACATAATAGGCTACAGCTGCTATGCTTGACTCAAACTTTTAGGCTAACAAGCTCAGTCAGTCCATCTGCAGCCTTCTTTAGGCATGGACGCACGGCGTGCAGTGCTGCTTCTGCTCAGCTGTTGGGCACAGCAGTAACAACACTACACCAAGTTTGTTAAAGGTGCGTCATTTGTAAATCAAGAGGTCCCAGAGGAGGAGGAGGTGGAGATTGCTGTTTGGCGGGTCAGGGGGAGTGAAAAAGTCACGCAACGCATCAAACATCCACAGTGCCTGGAGCACACTGGACAACGCCTTTAGGCTAGCTAAACTGTCATCACAAACAAAGCATTATTGATTTACGTGTCTTAATCAGAACCTTCGCAATAATCACTCAGAATCAGCAGGGGGAGGCACGTAGAAACAGCTGTTCACGGTTTGCCGCTCTCTCTCTCTCTCGTGGACTGTCCCTTTAATGCCCTGTTTTTTCCCTTCTGTCTGTGAATTGCTACAATGGGGTGTAAATGGAATTAGGGCTGAAAGTTATATTTACAACCACAAACCGAACTAAGTGACATGTTCTGTCTGTCTGTCTGTCTGTCTGTCTGTCTGTCTGTCTGTCTGTCTATCAATGTCCTCCACTCGGTTTCAGTACTATGGACGGCACCTACACACTCACCCCCTAATTTAGCCATAAGCTACTCATTTCACCATTTAACACACACCACTTGCTTAGGTGTGGGGCTTACAGTAATCATATGCTCTAAGCATTAAACCACTAAACACACCAAAGTCTGACTGAATGTCATGAACCACAAAAGCCAGGAAAACAAGTAAAATTTGATAAAATATTCTTAACTCAATTTCCACTTACTTGTTTATTCTAGTGCTTTGAAGATTTTATTTATTTATTTATTTATTTTGAGATTTAGGATTTTAAGCATTATTCAAGATTATTTTGCCAACTGCTATTCCAGAGGTCTAGAATGAACTTTAAGCCTCAATTGGGAAGAGACTCCTAATGTGCTAGCTTTCGAGGTGCATATCTTAGATGATTAGCATTCGTTTTTTAATAGCTTCTTCACTTCATCAAGCCTGTCATGTCAGAAAATTAAGAAATGGGTAAAAATGAGAAACTTGCTACATGAGATATTGTATTTCAGTAGTGTTGTAGGTATACCAAAGATTCCTTGTATGTTGTATATTTTGGAAGTTCTTTGCTGATCAACAGCAGGTTAGTTTATCTGACAAACATTATTGTTCTCTCAATTTCCAGTTTTTGACATCACATTACTTTTGTGATATTTAAATTAAATAAGAAAGTTAGTAAAACATATTCTGTTTTATAATCACACAAACACTAGAGCTACAGTTTAATACAATACTTAAAGGTTACCTACAGTATTTGCTCCATCTCCAGCACGTTCAGCTAATCGAGTTCTGTCTGTTCACACTCTGATGTCTCAGTGCAACACAGGCTGCAGTGATAGAGCTCACACTGCTCAGTCAGGGCACTGCACTAGGAAAATTCAAAAAGGATGTGTGTGTGTGTGTGTGTTCCTGAGGAAGCACCAATGGAGGGTTGGTTTCACTTTTTCCAGACCTCCTCTAGTTTCCCCTCCAAGTTAGGGAGGGGGTTATAGTACAACATCATAACAACACCCCTGAGGCGAGATGGAGGGTGTAATTAGGGAGACTATGACAGTTGAGATTTAGCTACAAGATAGCATTATATAGATTCAACAATACACCACTTAAGGCACAATCTGCAGTTTGAACTGTATTTTAATAAAAAATAGTTTGAAAGGAAGGAATAATAAATTAATTAATTACTTACCCCATCATTCATAGTTTCATTGAAGCCAGGCTACATTTCAGAAGAATGACATTTGTACTTTCTACTTTTAAATCAGACATCATAAATACCATGAGTGTAAGCAAAAAAATGTTTGTGCCCTTTTATAAAAACAAAACTAAGCGTCCTCAGCCATGCTAGCGGCTCTGTGAGCGGTGCCTTGAGCTAAATGCTAACCTCATGCTAACATGCTCAGAATAACAAAAATGTTCACCATGTTCACCATCTTATTTAGCATTTTAGCATGCTAACATTAGCTAATTATCAGTAAACACAAAGTACAGCTGATGGGAATGTCATTAGTTCTGCAGGTATGCAGTATATAATATAGCAATGCTACAAGTATTGTAGTATTGCTATATTATATATAATACTAAAAATTGTGACCTGATGATGGCGCTAGATGACAGGTCAGAGGATCACCAAAGTTATTACAGTTCATCCTGAGGGGAACATAATTGTCTGAACCAAATTTCATGGCAAGTCATCCAATAGCTGTTGAGATATTTCACCTAGGACACAAATGTCATGCCTCATGGTGGTGCTAGAGGAAAGTTTATGTTTATTTTTATTTAAGAAGGGACAATGCACATAGGTGGGCACATAGGTCCATCATGTAAATGTGCCAGATTTAGCCATACAGGCTAATTTTCATCTGCAGTCCCTGCAGTCAAGAGATCATCAGTAGGATTTATCCTCTGGGAAACATGAATGTCTGCACAAGATTTCATGTCAATCCATCCAATATTTGTTGTTGTGCTGGACTGACCGACCAACAATGCCAGCCCTAAAGCCCTGCCACTTGCATTTACTGATTTAAGTTTTGAAATTGCAGAACACAGTACTGACTTGGAACCAAGCAGGTTACAGATATGTGTTCCCAAGGTCACGATTGAATCCCCATGTTACTATCTGAGATGCAGGGATGGAAGACATGAATTATATTTACTCTAGTTACTGTAACAAAGTTGTTTGTTGTATAGTAGTCATTTCATTTATACTTTTTATAAGTCGCATCCATTACAGAGTAAAAACAAAAGTCAGATGAAAAAGTCCTGATAAACAGTGTGAGAATGGAATAAAAGAAAGGAGCCAAATCAGCAGCTGCAGCAGAGAGGAAACTGCTGGTGTGTCTGCGGCTGCAGGAGAGCAGAGCTCCAGGGAGCTCCATGTCCAGAGAGGTGACACACATTGTTAATGTGTATGTTCATTACAGTAGCTTGGCATAAGTTACTGACCAAAATAAAGATCACAAATAAAGTTTATTAAAAACAAAAAGCAAAGGTTAAAAAAAGGTTGCATGTACTGCAATTAATCACTGACTTAAGGGAACCAAGCTAAGTCACCCAAATCAAACACACGCATGATGTTGCATGACCAACAGTTGCATGCTGGGTCTGGCTAACATGCTAAATGCTAATATGCTCATGGTAGATCCAGCAGTGGTTTCTACATTCACTGAGGAACTTCTACCTTCAGTGAGATGTGTGAGGCCTTTCTGATCAAAATGTTTAAAATCTGTGAGGAGCGCAGTGGGACAGGGAGTAGGCTATATTATGCATGAATGAGCATCCTAGAGCAGATTGTGGAGGACTTTGCAGTGCACAAGGCTCACAGACTGCCTGTTCAGAAAGTTGAGTACAACAACAAAGTCACTGATGGATGAAACTTTCTGCCCAGATGAGAATGTAGCGTTGTGTATGTGTGTGTGTGTGTGTTGCACTATGTGGTGTGTAAAAACTGTGTAGCTCTCTTTTTGCTTTAATGTGTGTTTGTGGCTGCAGCCGCTGTGGAGCTTATATTGTTTATCCATCTCTGTGATGCTTTATTCTGTCCATAGACGTTTTATTTATTGCTGGTCATTTTTGTTTAATTGTCTGAGTTTTGTCCTCTTTTCTGGTTAATTCTAGTGAGGCTACAGTAGTGAGTAGGTGGGTGTATATTTATAACTGATAATCGGTTGTATGCTCAGGCTGCAGAGTCTATAAAGGAATTCATACAGAGTGCATGTTAACTGACTTAATTTTTGCTCTTATGTGAGTAAATTTTAATTTGACTTTAATTTGAGTAAAATTTCTTTAAAGTAACAGTACTTTACTAGAGTAAAATATTCTAGTACTCTTTCCATCCTGATGCAATAAATGTATCCCCATAAATATAAGTGGATTGATCACTGAGAATTATTTTAAACTTATTTGATAAGAAACTTGATCAATTAATTATAACCTTTGAAACAATTGCAGGCCACAGACCAAGACCTCAACCTGCAGAGCCAGCAGGACACCTTTCAGACAGATTAGTGGGGAACACTTGTATTTGTAAAATGCTTTAGTTAAAACTGAACTTGATGAATAAATCAAAACATCAGATATAAAGCAGAGCTGTTTTCCCAAGCTTCCCAAACTAAACCCATTTTCCATTTACTTCCCTCCTCCAATTAATGATAATTCAGTGAGAATAAACTGGGTCAGTAACATCCAGGACGAGCTGGAGAGAGATGGTGTGTGTCCCTGATAATCCTGAAATATAACTGCTCTTCCTCATGTCAGGTCTGAAGCTGTAAAATCCCTCTTTAACATGCCTTCTACCTCTTCTACATGAACATCTCCATTTCAGCACTGAAGTGGAGTGGATTAAAGTGAAACCTCACAGCCGCATCCCATAATCTCCATTCAGCCCCTGCTGGTACCACAGGGAGGTCTGTGTAAATAAAGGCTGGGCCTAATAAGACACAAATAGGAGGAGGGCAGATTCCTGAGACCTGTGAGGGGGTTGTAGGTTTGTTCAGTATCATGCTCAGTCACGGTGAACAGTCTGAGAAGGTAGATCTGTTTTCAAACGGAGGCTGGTATGGTGCTATAACCTGTCTTTAGCTCTAGTCTCTACTTCAGAACACACATGCTCAGTCTCTTTCTAGTTACTACACTCATCAATATCCTGCTCTGCTCTGCCCACACTGACTTTCTACATCCTTTTAACCTAGCCTTCTCTGTTTTGCTTTGTTAAGCAGCTATGGTATCTTTGACTCTGCCTCATTTATTATCTACCTATATCAGGACAAATTATCATCCAGTGTTCCTTATGTCTTATGATGTCAACTGATGACATGTAGTCTGAGTATTGACCAGCATTCTTGGTAAAAATGTGTTCTGGCAAAACAGCCTCTGTGTCTGCTGAAAATAATGTCCGCTGCTGCATCAGTGGATTAATTAATGATTAATTAGTGGAAAATATAATCTTCTCTGCAGAAAAGAGACTTTGAAAAGAAGATGAGAAGAAGGACATTTCAGGTTGGCTAATTTAGTAGTTCTGTTTATATATCTGTTTATAAACTCTATGTTCTACTGCTATAACATTTACATTAAAGTTATTCTCATTTTACTTGTAACTACAAAACATATTCTTGTTATTCCAAGATAGTACAACTTGCTAAAATTTGAGAAAAATGGGGAAAAAATAGGTTGTAATGAAAAGTATATAATAAATATCAGGGAAGATTATTGCGTTGTTTTAAGAGGCAGGATAATTGTAGGATTCATTCAATAATTAATTCAAATAATACTGTAAATACTGTAAACTATAAAAAAAAAAGTTTAAAATTTACAGACTATACACAGGGAGAAAATTATGAATTTATGTTGCGGTGACAAACGTAATCGCTGGCTGGATTATATTCACAGGCAACATTTTTTTAAGTTAATGAGGAGCTACATTTACTGTATGTACCGCATGCAGACAGGTGGATGGTAGCGTACAAAGCGCAGGACTCTGGGCTTCCCATCCAGACTCCCGTGTGATTAGGGTTCGACAACAAAGCACTTTGGTTCATGTTTGGGAAAGATCATGGTTTCTGTTAATAAAGTCAGTGCAGACTGTTTCTATATTAAACCAGACTATGATCTTTCTCTAACTTTAACCAAACAGAAGCATGAAAGGTTGAAGAATGCTATAGTCACTGCAAGCAGATATTGTGTTGCTCTGGTATCTAATATTTTGGAGGAAAACAAACGAAATACATTGTCAGTGAACATTCTACTGATACGTCCAGTATCATCATCTTTGTGACTTGACAGATACGTTCACTCCTCGTTATGTACAAAATGTAATCCAGTCAGCATTATGTTTTCCCCAAAACATATTTGCTGTTGCAAATTAGTTGTATATAAATGTCATTTTTGGAGGGTTGGATGGTAATATTAGGGAGACAAAGCTGTCACACCATCAATAGTCACAACACAGCCAAACCTGAACAATTATATTTGGAGCCATGTAACTTTGCCCCACTCATTTCCTGAAATGTAACAAAGACAACTGTCCACTGTAAGGAGCTGTGTGATTAAGTAGTGAGATTAGCTATTAAGGGAAGTAAGAGCAACTTGATCAGCCAAATTCAGCTACAGTATAAAACCTCCAGTGCAGATGACCACAGTTCTAGTCCTGTTGATGAGTTGAAGTTAAGTGAAGAAGTTAACAGTCTTTTATGTAGTATCACACATAGAGATTATACCATCTTTTGGATTTGACATATATTTATAATGTTTGATGAAATGATTTAAAGCTGCACTAAATAAGATCCTTAGAGCCTTTGTGTTTTAAACAAAAGTTTAATTTTCCAAGCCTGCTTGCTTTGAAGTTTGCTGTACATTTAATTTGTTCTGCACCTCACATATTCTGCATTACACAAAACCTGTCCTTGAAGTCTTTATAGCAAACTGAGAAAAACACAGCATTAAAAAAATGTAAGGGGCTGTGGGTGTGGTGCTTTAGAGATGGGTGAGGTGATGAAGTTCAATCCAGGAGGGCTGGTTTGAGTAATAGATCCATGAGTTGGAAGGATTTTCCAAATCTGTATATTTATCACAGCAACAATCATTGTATCCTCTGTCTCTGATTGCAAAGGAAACAGTAAAATACTCTTGTTCAGGTTACAAAGTATTCTTTTTTTAAGCAGTGTTACAAGGTATTCTACTGGCAACATACACTTGCATGTATTTGATTGGCCAATGCATTGCATTGCTGGATGACTTCACATTCAAAATGCCCTCTATAGGTTATTGTAATTCAATTAGGAATCAGACCCTTTTTGGCTGAATTGCTCAGCATATGTCAGCAACAACACAGTGACAGCTGCATAATCTGATTATCAGCACATTTTCATAAAGAAACATTTACTTAGGATACACATTTCTTAGTAAAACTCACACAACTTCCACTTGTGGGAAGCAGTGACCTTTCATAGAGAAAACCAATCCCTCCAGCACTGTTTGCTTTTCCCTGTGTCATTTCATACACTCAGTGCAGACTTCTCATGAGCATGTTGTCATATTCAGTCAACATGTCCTCAGCTTCACTTAAACTGCTGAGTGCAGAAATTCAAATGAACAGAAATGGACATTTTGATGTCATCTTCAATTTAATAGTCAAAGGGACATGAGAATTCTGTGTCTCTTTTATTCATTCACTTGCTCCCTGATCTAAGGGCACTCCGCCTTCTTTCGTACTTTTCCACTGAGTTCTTGACCGGCTGATGTCACTATTTGTGTCCACCAGCTCCTTCGTTGCCAGTCCTATCTCTTTCACTCCTGATGCCAACTAAATGTTTACTGCAGCACCTAAAACCTGATTAGGTCTATGGTAAGTACACAAAACTGTTGTGGCTTATGAAGAGGACGATTGTCAGGAAATATTTGAATCCCATCTGTTCACTCCCATCCATTCCTGATCCCAATGACATGATGTCCTCTGCAGTGCTTGAGATGTCAGAGAGAGGGCACTCAGAATATTTATATTTCACAAGTATTATTGGTGTATGTAAGCATGTTAGATTTGTAAATGTTAATGTTTCCATGGAAATACACATGCATTTATAAAGACACACTCATAATAAACTCTGGCCAATGACTGTAGAGAATTCAATTCAATTTGCTTTTTTGGCAGGAATGTAACAACGACAATATTGCCAATGCGTCAGGTAATAATGTTAAAAAATGAAAATAAAAATAAAAAAAGGTACAATTCATAAAATCAGGAAAATAGCAAAAAAAAAACATACACATATACATACAGTATGTGAGACTGTGGAAGTGTGTGTTGAAGTATAGTATGTGTGTGTGTGTGTGATCTCTCTCTCTCTCATTGACAAAGCAGATCTGATTGATCTAGTTCAGTATTGGCCCGGAGGTAAATTTCAGCTCCTCATTGTGCTGGGAAGCACTGTGTGGATATTTGGCTCACAACGTTGACAGTCATTCAGTCGGTCAGTCAGCAAGGCAGCCAGCCAATTAGCCAGTTAGTTAGAAAGGCAATGTCCAATTAGAAGGTAAGCCAGCTGTGGCTTATTTGTAGTGAAAAAAAACAGTTAACACCCTAATTCTCTGCCAGATTAGTCTTTCTAATCTAATCTTTCTAATCAGTTCTACCCCAACCCCATTGGCTCCTAGTTTTACTGTTGTGAATCTTCATTAACACCTCACAAAGATATAGTTTAATGTTTGCCAAAAACTACAGTGGCCAGCTGTTCTTTAAAAAAATAAACTATATTTGTGGAAACAAACAGGAGGAAATAGTGCAATTGTTGGGGAATTTTTTTGCAGTATCCACATTTGATGCTCTAGTGAATATTTGGGGCAGCAGGACAGTGTGTGTGGGATTGAGTCCAAATAAACTACAGTGTGTGTGTTCATGGTAATGAAGTTAGATGTCACCCAGTGCAACAATGTGGCTCTATGCCACAGAGGAAGAAGATATATCAGGCTTAGGATACACACACAATACTTGTAGATACATTCACTGCTGGTTTGAGTCCACACATGGGATTTGTTGACAAGAAAAATATATCACCAGCCTTAAATGTAGAGGCATGCATTGTCTGTTTTGTGTAAACATTGATTTGTCTTTTGAAACAACTCAAACTGTAGCACACTAAAATATTATCCTGCTGGATATAGCTTGGTTGGGGATGTGTAGCTGTGCATCATGGCGTATGGAGTTATGCAGCACTTGCAATCAACATTGGGTAATATAAAAGTTAAAACAAACTGGAGGACGAAAATGGCTTAATCTCAGCCCAAATTCCAAGTGATGTTTTCTTCTTGAAATACAAACAATAAAAGTTAGCATAGCATTCACAAAAAACAGTGGAATTTTTTGTCTAAGTAGGCAAAGTAGCTATATTGCAGCTAAAGTCAGGTGGGTGTCAAGAAGGGCCATTTTAGCAGTAGGGAGAGGACCCAAAATGCAGACAGGCTAGGAGGCTGAATAGTCCAAAGGTTTATTTTAACATCAAGACAAACTTACAAGAGCGACAACTGACTCGCAGGGAAACACCAGGAACACGACACAAGGAGACCACGAGGAGTACATCAGGAACAATGACTCGACAAAGAACAAAAGGAGAGGACCGGTATATATAGGGGAAGAGACAACGAGGGAAACAGACACAGGTGAGTCACGAGACACAGGTGAAAACAATCAACACCGGAAGGAAACCAAAGACAGGAAATAAAGGGCACACAGGGAAACAAGAACAGTAATTTCAATATAAAACAGACAAGAGTCCTTTGTGGACCATGACAGTGGGTTCATTGTACAATATTACATTAAAGTCTAAAGTCCTCATAAGCTGATAAAGATGGTTAATGTAAATCCTGACACAGCCACAACGATTCTCTCCTTCATTTCACTCTCAAAGAACAGACTTAATATCCGTGGGAATATGAAAACCAGGTATTAAAGGTTGGGTAGGCAGTTTTCTTTTGGCGTCATTGGGCAAAAATGCCATATTAACCGTGCAGCAAATTGTAATTCAAGTGGTCTGAGAGCAGACCTCTAATTCAGCCCCCCCTCTTGCCTCTGTTTTCAGGCTTCAGAAAATCTAGGCCGTGACGGTAGACTTTAGCCAATCACAGGTTATTTCAGAGAGACAGTGCGTTTGTATTGGCTAAGCTACAAGAGCAGATGTGTGTACAGATTCCTTCAGACAGTGAAAACCTGATTCAGTGGGGGAAAATCCTGCAGAAAATCCTAAAACTTGTGATAAATTTCCAACACCTCCTTTGCCTACAGCAGTGTATAGTACAAAACAACACGTCCCGGCTCCACACGGAGTTTCAGGCTCATTATGTTCAATGCCATGGTGCTCATAATGACGAGTGGCAAAGAGGCATGATGACAAACAGTTGGGAATAACTTTGGATGGGGGACAGTGGTGTGTGTGTGTGGTGTACTAGCCTCTCTTCCCGCTGCTGGAAGATGTTGCAGCTGCCTCTGAAGCCTGGGGCGCTCTGCTCTGCGGCCGCGAAGAGGAGGAGGTCTTTGAGAAAACAAGTTGCGGCGGGAGGGATCGCGGTCTCAGTGAGGCTCACGCCATGGAGAGTGAGCCCTACGAGGGATACGGTTTTGCAGGGGAAGTGGCTCCTTCTGCTGCCTTTCAAAGTTGTGGGTTTGGTGGGAGGGGCTTAGCGGAGTGATACGAGGCAGCAGAGAGAGAGGCGGAAGGTTTTGCCTAGGTTGCACAGGTTTTGCCTACCCCAGCTTTAAATGAGAGTCATTCCGCTGTCTTTCAGGGCTTCTCCTGACACAGTGACGACCTGTTTCAAGTTGCGTCCTTATTACACCATGCTGAGGTAAAGACAACTATGAAGACAACAATGCTTAGAACAAAATGAAGGATTGTCTTTGCTTCAACATCTGGGTGTAAAATTTTATATGCATGGTGTTCATTGGGTATGAAGCAACAGAGCTAAAACACATGGCCATAAGGGACACAAGAGGCTGTCAGGTCTCCAGATCTGCCAGTCAGTTGCAAGCTACTGCTTTTGTGTTTTCCCTGATTCCCTGCCAGCCATCAAAAAAGCACACTATCCTCAAAAAACCTTTGTTTTTGCTTTTACATCTGTCCAAAGGGAGTGTTGGTTATATCTGGCATGTTGGCTTGTTTTTATGAAAATGTGTCCTCCATGATATGTTCAGAATTGCATGACAGAACCATGAAAGAAAGAGAGTGCTGTGGGACAAAAAGAAAAAAAGAACTTGAAAGAAGAAAGCAGGCCATGTGACACTGGTGAATGTTAAAGCAATGTTGTTTTACACTGTTAATAATGCTCTCCTCCAAGTCCTAAATGTTTAAGCTGTGTTGCAATTTCTCTGAGAGCATTCATATCTGTAATGATATGTGAATATAATATATGTGAACCTTGCTGAATGTCTCTTTATTGAATTCAAACCTGTGTACACCTCCATGTTTTTTGCCTATTTGTTTACATTCTGGCACATCTGTATGGAAAGTCCTTCTGCTTTGGCTGCTAGCAGTTCCTGTTCACACTGTACAGACAAACGTCACCTGGATTACTCTGAGACTGAAGAAAACGTCTGAATCTGATGATTATGACCCAAGATCTGGACAGTAGAGATTCTGACACCACTGTAAACACAGTGTGTACCACTGTTATCTTTATTTTGGTCATTTTCTAATCATAGACACTTCAACCAACGTTACATTCATCAGGAGACAGGTCGAGGGAGTGTGTGTGTGTGTGTGTGTGGGGGGGGGCAGGTGGTATTACTGCAAAAATTGTTTTTTTCGTATCTGTTCAGAGTGCATTATCTGAGCATATCCGAATACAGGTACGTGTTTCTCGCCATTAATGAAGTTTGAATTGTGGAGGAAATAGTATAAACTAGACTCGAAGGTTTTCAGGTGACTTCAAAATGATTACTTCCCAGGAATATATCACTCTTTTCCTGTGAAAACCAGGATTTCTCGCCATAAATTAAGTTTGATTTTAAACAGAACTGCAGATAATAAATCATAAAATGTAATTTATTGTAATATTAGGATGTTTCTGAGTTCAAATATTCAATATTTTTAGTAGAACATCAATTCTTTAAGGTGGAGGGACATAGTGTCAATTATACAGAATAGTCCTCTTAACAGTTTTAATATGTCCCAGTGGTTCTAAGGGAGTGTCTGAACTCCTTTATTGTGCTGACCTGAGTTTATTGCAGTGTGCAGTGGCAGTTTCGCATGCAGCCATTTCAGTGTGTAGTTACAGTGGTTTGGAGCATTGTTCTTGTACCCTTAAATTTAACCTTGGTGATCTTTGGCACCTACATTTGGGGGTGCATCCCTGCATGTCTGATTAAAACCACTTTTTCAGTGCACTTCATTCATACCTATTCTGGAAAAAACATTTTTGCCACACAGCTGAATGTAAACGATTATTATATGATTATAGCATTAAAAGTAACTGGATGAGGGTAGTTATATTACTGTAATAACGGCATTCCAAGGTCTGACTTCAGTATTTAGCTACTTTTATAGCAGCTGGACATTTAATGGCCCCAGCTTACCCTAACATCTGTTCAGGTGTGTCCCAGTCTCATTTTCTCATCTGGTTGTAGCTTTAAATCTGCAACCTTATATGACCACAAACCTGTTTTTCAAAAATAAATCACATTTCTCCTTGTTAACACAGTCAGTTACATTATTTGTAAAACAGAAATAGCCACACTTTGGGCATGATCAAAAATAAGCACTGGAAACTGTGGCATGAGTCTCATTTGCAGAGACATGTAGCTCCACATGTAGCCTGAATGATGGAGATGTTTGCAGACCAAGCAGATGTTTCCCAGGGCTCTCAGTGCTCAGTGAGGCACACCGCCACTTTTTTGACAGTAAGACATAAGAATGGAAAAAGAATATAGAAAGAGAGCAGTGTGTAGGGATGCAGAAGATACTGCAGGTGTTGGAAATAGGAGTGGATAGGAGCAAGGGATAGAAAGACTTATGAGATGAAATCACAAAGCTGTTGTCAGAACAAATCACCAACTCAGAGAAGCAGCAACAGACTGTAGATCTTACTGTGGTAAAGTAAAGAATGGAAAGATACAGAGAAAGGCAGAGACATTAGTCATTTATAATTTCTCTGTGGCCAAAAGGTTAGAGTGTGACTGGTTGGGGACAGTGAAAGAGCAGCACTCATTACCACCATTAAGGTGCACTTAACCCCCAAATTCTCCAATGGAGCTGCTCAGTGGCAATCACATCAGACTTTGTTGAGTGTGAATGGGACCTCCCTGAAAAGGAGAGCACTCTCAGTGAAGCTTTCCTCTGAATAAATAAAGGTAAAAAAAAAAAATATTACACAATACTTCAGGTAGACCAACAAGAAGCAACCACCACAGCTGACTAGAGTGAGCCACCTGCTAATCAAGCAAACAGTGTTTCTCAAAATAAATCTGAAGTTTGGTGGCCGGCGTGCGGCAGTGCGGCTCCTCGGTGGAGCAGCAGCAGTCCCAGGAAAAGAGGAAGAAGACAAATGCCACAGGGTTCCCCTATGAAAGTGGCGGACCTCTGCAACATGCACCACAGGATGGATAGACATGTTGCCAAGGTCCGCCGCTTTCACCGGGCAGCCCGGTGGACGGTGCAAACCTCCAAAATGTCCCGAAATGTCCTGCATGCACCGTGGCCTTTTTCTTTCTTCCTTGTCGAATCTCTTTACCCGGGACTGCTGCTGCACCGCGGCACCACCGGCCGCCGCAGGACGTTCCATGGGATGTTTTGGAGGTTAGCACCATCCACCAGCACCAGCCGCTCTTGCCTCAGCAGCTCCCAGCACTGACACTGCACCGGCTGCCCGGTGAAAGCGGCATCAACGAGCACTTCAAATGGGATTTGTGATACAGCAGCACACAATACAACAGATTATCAAATCTAATCATCCTCGATCCTCAACTGGTTAATTATGAAGGATTATGAGTTAACAGGTTGAGTCAAGCATAGCCTATTATGTGCAGCTCTGGTTGTGTCTGTGTTTTTCTTGCGGTTGGTTTGTAAAACAAACAGCCAGTGACGGTACTGATACAGCGGATTGTGAGCTGTAGTTTCCCCAGTAAACAAACCAAAGTGAAGCGATTTCCTTGACAAGAAAAACACAATTTTTCTGGGTTTGTTTTCGAGGAATATTACCCCCCTCCCAGGCTCCGTATTTATTTATTTGTTTTTTTACCTACAATATAGGCCTACGCCATTGGTGGACTAGAGCAATCAGTCTTTTTTTTGTTTGTCTTTTTGTTTTTGCAGTAGCTTCATATTAAGGGTACACACAATAATTGTATTGATCTTCCCATCTAACTCATGTCAAGAAAGTGAATGTGTTTTTTTTACCAAAATGTCTATTTCTGTATACCTTCTGGCTGCACCTTACATTGCAGCATAAAATAGTTAAGTACATTTTCACACCCATGCACACACAGTAACAATACAACATTTCTTGCCTCGAAATTCATTAGCTACTCAATTGAGTTCTTTAATGAAGATTTGTGTAGGACATATTCAACAGGGAACCTATGTAAAAAGGTACCTTTCTCCTCATTGATGAATTTTCCAGAAGCAAAGAAAATGCAAGGCTTCCTTTTCAGGACAAACTCTTCTGGGTCTTATTTTTCTGTGAAATGTATAAGAATATATCATGCATGGTATAGGCCTATTACAAGTTGAACAACCGATTTTAACAAGAAAATATTCAAAGAAATTGTTTATACAATATTTGATGAAAAACCTAATACATATTTTGGTAACTTCGTAAAAAGATATGGAGCTAACAGTATTTTTGCAAAATAGTTTACCAATTAACAGAATACATTACATTTATATATACAACCCTGACCAGCTATCTGGACAGTTATTGGTTCCTAGAATGAGGCAACAATTGCTAACTAAGGTTAGTACAATAATGCAAATTTTGAAATAGAGGGCTACTTCCAAATAAAGGAGAAAGTGGTTAGTTTTACCCTAGTTTAAACCAGTAAGGACCATGATTGCAATGGGTCATGTAAAATGGATCAGGGAAAATCCTTTTTCTTCACCTAAATGTTGTTTTCCCCCTTTACTTAACTGAATAAGTTAGTACTCTCAGTTTGTGGACTGTGTTCAACAGGAAAGATGCAACGGAGCTCCGGAGCTGAGAAAAGAGCCATGTGTAAATCTGTACTCCCGTGCTCTTGGATTCATAATCCGTGCCCATGGATTTGTATGGAAGTTCTCCTCATCTGTCATGGACAAAACTACTTGAACTAAACTGTCATTTATGTTGTTTTTCTGAGGGTTACAACCTGTGTAACATGAAGGTATTTATTTATTGGTGAATAGAGAAGGGGAAACATATTTTAAGACTGTCTGATGGTGCATCATTGTTACAATGGAACAGAAAGACTGAAAAGTCTATTGTTTTATCTTTTCCAGCAGTGGCAAACAAAGGAAATGTTGCTGTTGTGTGCCTAATGGGTGTAGCGAAGTACCACCACTTATCTGAATGTTGCCGGTTTCAGTTACAACATAAACATAAAGCACGTGCATACTGTAATGATGTGACGAAGAAGTCATATGATTGGACAACAAAAACGTGCCGCAAATTCCATTGTTTACTTTAGCTCCGTTTCACACTGGCACCTTTTAGCCCCGTGTTTCGTCATTTTTCAGGGCATAACCCCACAAACTTGTGGCTAACCCTGCTCCGGAGCAGGGCCAGCAAACCCTACACTAAAGTCAGGGTTAGCCCATTTGGAATATTGCCAGGATTGCGCCAGTGTGAAAGCCTTCTTAGCTGGGGGCTAACAGCTCCCTTAGCCTGGGGCTAAGTGCAGTGTGAAAAGCCCTACATAGTCCTCTCTTTCCTAATACAAAATGACAAAGGTGCCTCTTTAGATAGCAGCGACATTAACACTCTAGTATGGATGCATGAGGGCAGAAGATCAAATTAATAATGTGAATTTTCCTTATTAGAAAAATGATAATTCAGTATGTTTTATCTGACCTTGCTACAGCTATTATAAAGGAGTTTAAAATTAATGCTCTTAAGATGCTCAAACAGCCACAACAGTGTAGCTGAAGCATGATTCAAAACAGAGGCTAAGGCTTGGGAATGTTTTTTTCATGACTTTAAGAATTAAGTTATGAAGAGCAAAAGAAATAAGATGCAATACCCTTTGGTATATTAGCAGAAGTGGTATATGTAATCCAGTGTGTGTGTGTGTGTGTGTGTGTGTGTGTGGTGGTGGTGGTGAGGGGGTTAAAAGGAAGAAGAAAAGAGAGTAAAGGAAGAGGAGAGGAGAGAGTTAAGGTTGCTGTTAGAGCCTGTTATTGCCTGGTGGCTGTGACTTTGCTGCTCGACCTGTGTGTGTGTGTGTGTGTATGTGTTGTTAAACAAGCAGAAATGATATTTCCCATGGCTGTCCTGTCCCAGTCCAGCTGTCGCTGCCAGGCTACGTGTCCTTGTCAAGACACACACACACACACACACACACACACACACACACACACGTCAGTGTAGCCTGCAGTTCTTAAAAATCACTGACTTTAGATCAAACCTCTGAAGAAAGTTTTCAGTCCTCTATAAATTTAAATGATAGGACCAAATCAGCAGTGAATTTTCACACACACATGTACAAGATTTAGATTTTTCCAGCTGTTCTAGGCACCCATCGGTTTCCTTTTATTTCTATACAGTGCATCAATCAGCAGACACTTGTGTAAAGGCAGGGGTATGCTTGAAATGAATTAGTTCGTACTATGTATTTGACCACGTCTTAAGGCAAAAGTGTTTATAGCTTTTCTGAGCGGCCTGAGGTTATATATATATATACATAAATATATATACACACACACACACACACACACACGTGTATATATATATATATATATATATATATATATATATATATATATATATATATATACACACACATACATACATACATATATATACATATAAAAATTCCTGCCCCTGTGGGCGGTCTATTCCTCGTTCAAGCCTGGGGTCCTGCGCAGTGTCTTAGCTGTTCCTAGGACTGCACTCTTCTGGACAGAGATCTCGGATGTTGGATGTCTGCTGGAGCCACTCTCCCAGTTTGGGGTCACAGCCCGGAGTGTTCCGATTACCACAGGGACCACTGTTGCCTTCACTTTCCACATCTTTTCTAGTTCTTCTCGCAGCCCTTGGTATTTCTCAATCTTCTCGTGTTCCTTCTTCCTGATGTTGCTGTCACTTGGGATTGCTACATCTATTGCTACTGCCTTCTTCTGCTGTTTGTCCACCACTACTATGTCCAGTTGGTTCGCCATCACTAGTTTGTCAGTCTGTATCTGGAAGTCCCACAGGATCTTAGCTTGGTCATTCTCAACCACCTTCGGAGGTGTGTCCCATTTTGACCTTGGGGCTTCCAGCCCATACTCGGCACAGATGTTCCTGTACGTTCCTGTGGAATGCCACTTCGTTATGGCATTCCACATATGCCCTGCCTTCTAGCATCTTACACCCCGCTGTTATGTGCTGGATTGTCTCAGGGGCATGTTTGCACAGTCTGCACCTGGAGTCCTGCCTTGTGTGGTAGACCCCGGCATCTATCGATCTTGTACTCAGAGCCTGTTCCTGTGCTGCCATGATTAGTGCCTCTGTGCTGTCTTTCAGTCCAGCCTTTTCCAGCCACTGGTAGGATTTCTTGATATCAGCCACTTCTTCTATCTGCTGGTGGTACATACCGTGCAGGGGTTTGTCCTCCCATGATGGTTCCACCTGCTCTTCTTCCTCATCGGGCTTCTGTTGCCTGAGGTATTCCCTAAGCAACTCACCACTTGGGGCCATCTTCCTGATGTACTCATGGATCTTTGTTGTTTCATCGTGGATAGTGGCTCTGATGCTCACTGATGCCTCCTTCCTTCCTCTTAGCGTACAGTCTCAGGGTGCTGGACTTAGGGTGAAATCCTCCATGCATTGTCGGGAGCTTCCTTGTCTTTATATCGGTGGCTTCTATCTCCTCTTTTGGCCAGCTTATTATGCCAGCGGGGTAACTGATGACGGGCAGGGCGTAGGTGTTGATAGCTCAGACCTCGTTCTTCCCATTCAGCAGACTTCTCAGGACTTGAATTGGCTTGAAGTGGCCTCTAGGGTCGTTTTCCACAGCCCCATTGAGTTCTTGATGAAGGCTCTTAGAGTCCTGTTGATGTTGTACAGTTCCAAGCATTCCAGAATCCATGTGTGAGGCATCGAGTCGTAGGCTTTCTTGTAGTCAATCCAGGCGTATATGTATGTATGGTGAACCGGCGACAGGGTCATGGGCGGCCAAGGCTCACTGATGCACGTTGGGAGCGAAGGCTGGCTTGTGTGGTCCGATCCAACAGAAGAGCTACTGCAGCTCAAATTGCTGAAAAAGTTCATGCTGGTTCTGACAGAAAGGTGTCAGAACGCACAGTGTATCGCAGTTTCTTGCGTATGGGGCTGCGTGCCCATGCCGACCCCTGTCCACCACCGAAAATGCCTACAATGGGCACGTGAGCATCAGAACTGGACCACGGAGCAATGGAAGAAGGTGGCCTGGTCTGATGAATCACATTTTCTTTTACATCATGTGGATGGCCGGGTGCGTGTGTGTCGCTTTCCTGGGGAAGACATGGCACCAGGATGCACTATGGGAAGAAGGCAAGCCGGCGGAGGCAGTATGATGCTTTGGGCAATGTTCTGCTGGGAAACCTTCATGTGGAAGTTACTTTGACACGTACCACCTACCTAAACATTGTTGCAGACCAAGTACACCCTTTCATGGAAATGGTATTCCCTAATGGCAGTGGCCTCTTTCAGCAGGATAATGTGCCCTGCCACACTGCAAAAATGGTTCAGCAACACGACAACGAGTTCAAGGTGCTGACTTGGCCTCCAAATCCCCCAGATCTCAATCCAATCGAGCATCTGTGGGATGTGCTGGACAAACAAGTCCGATCCATGGAGGCCCCACCTCGCAACTTACAGGACTTAAAGGATCTGCTGCTAACATCTTGGTGCCAGATACCACAGCACACCTTCAGAGGTCTAGTGGAGTCCATGCCTTGACGGGTCAGGGCTGTTTTGGTGGCAAAAGGGGGACCTACACAATATTAGGCAGGTGGTCATAATGTTATGGCTGATCAGTGTATATATATATATATACTGCAGACCAGGAACACCCCACAAGAGCTACAGTTTTGGAGATGCTCTGTCGTCTAGCCATCACAATTTGGCCCCTGTCAAAGTCGCTCACATCCTTACGGTTATCCCCATTTTTCCTGCTTCCAACACATCAACTCACTTCACCTGTCAGTGATCATAATGTTATGGCTGATCGGTGTATATATATATATATATATATATATACACAATCTGAGGCTAATAGGGGAAATCACTCTTTGATCAAATGGCTCACAAGCAAATGCGGCAAGGGGTCACAAGTAGACATTACTTCATTATAATCAGAATCAGAATCTGATTTATTACCAAGTACGTTTTCACATACAATGAATTTGCTTTGGTATATTGGTGCATAAATAAGCATAGTAGAGATAAATCAAAAATATATAAAATAAAGAGGTCACACAAGCCAAAAAGTTTGGGAACAACTGACTTAAGTTCCTAAATCGTCTCCATACACGAGACATGTGACATGGCTGAAAATAACATTTCACTACAGTGTTTTTTGAATGTTACCTTTTTGCAGTGCTATTACAGTCAAGGCTGTGTTTCTCTCTACTAAGCCCATTGGTTTCTGCATGGCAAGTTTGTAAAAGCACGTTACAATTTATTGGCCAACACACCATTTGCCTTTCTCTCCCTCCCTCTCTGACTCTCGCTCCCTCCCTTCCTCTTCCCTCCAGCTTTTGAAGTGGATGGAGCATGGAGAGATTAGCTTCACTTTATAGTCAAAGGGGGAATGTGATGATACGAGAGGGAATGTAACTAATCAGCAGTGGGCTGTAATCCACAGGGACTAGACAGGATAATACTGCTGGACTCCAACTCCCCACTGAGGAATGTATGACAGGACAGAAAAAGTTGCAACCACTGACCAGGGGAAATCTGACTGAATATTAAACACGCACAACTCTGTGTGTGAACTTATGTGTATTACTCATCTTGTTGGGACAAAAATCTCTTCACAGAGACACATTACTGGGACTCGACTCCACTCAAGGTTAAGCATTACATTTTACACTTAAGACTTTGAGTTAAGTAAGTTTAAGTTGAATTGAAATTTAAACTTTCCTCCCTTTTTGTGTGGGGAAAATACAAATTATAATCATACTGCAGCTATTGTACATATTTTTCAATTCTTCAAAAGAGCATACAACCATTTTGGGACATGTTTATTGGAAAGAAAATCTAAGTTTCAGGTCTCTGGTGAGACCTTTCACTGGGCAGTGGTTGACTGACAGCTGAGACTTCGCATTGCTAGGAGACGGCTGTACGTTAATACCACTCAGAAAGTAAATGGTAAATGGACTTCACTTATATAGCACTTTTCAACCTTAACGGTTCCCAAAGTGCTTTACAGATTGGTCTCATTCACACACGCATCTATAAAATGTGAGACATTGCATTGAGGGATTCCAAAAAGTGTACATGACATGGACACTACTTTTGTTCCATTGTGGGAATTTTTAGGGCACTATATAGAGCATACACTTCAGATTCAGAATTCAGACACTCAAATAAAATGGCGGAGGGTAAATATACTGCGCTACATTGTAAATGGGGAGTGATTTTGGTCACAGCCACAGTGTGGTGTTCATCCTACACTACACAAAGGAGGGGTTCATTCATGGATCCAGATCCTAAAACTGGTGACAAAACTCCTAGAGGAGCCTAGTGGTTCATCACAACGTCCCAGTTTGATTCCAGTTGTAGACCTTTGTTGCATGTCATTACTGTCTCTCTCTGAGGTTTTTTTAGCATTAGCCTTTATTGACAAAGTAATGGGTAGTCCTGTAACCTCAGAACTCTGTACGTTACCCTGTGACTCAAAAAATCACGACACAGAGTAACTAAAGTATGGAGTGCTCAAATCACACATGGAGCAAACTAACAATGTCGATCCTTAGGGGGTTAACTGCCTGTGTGACTGCAGTGCTCACACCAATATTGCATAAAGTACCAGTAGTGTCAGTCAGAACCAAAAAATCATGCCCCCTTGAAAACACTAATGCAGAAGGCACTCTCACTGCAGAATAATAAATAAAAAATGTCTTCTTTTTGGTACAATTTTGACTAAATAAGAACACAAGTCAAAACACCAACAATATACAAATTTCTTTTCTTTTCTTCTGTCAAAACTTAATTTTAATTTCAGTTTGATGTTAGTGCATTAGTATTCTTCAAACGGCCACTTCACACAGAGACTGGTCAGCTGTGTGGAGGTGTGAAAGTAGACATGGTTTGAATTTCTCTCTCAGCTCTCTTTTTTCTTTCTTCACACAGCTATTTCTGTCACTTTTCAAGTGAGCAGCTGAGTGCCACACCATGAATGCTTTTGATAAGAGGCTGTCTAAGTCCAAATATCCAAAAGATCATCTCCTGTTCCATTTCATTTTTTTTCTTTAGCTTCTCATACAGCCCAATAAGAATCAAAAGTTGTTGTCGTGTTGTTCTTGCTGCAATTGTTCAATCTGTATTAGGAATTTCTGTACACCACCATGTAGTTAAGTATAAAGAAACAAATGTGCTCTCGTTCTTTTTTGCTGGTGGTTTGCTGGTTACTGCCACCTATTGATCATTTTTATCCACAGCTACTCCCTGTTAACAACCCCTCCCCTCTCTAAGACCACATTCGAGTGTGGTTATTCAGGTAGAAACACTTGCACAAACTTGTTTTGGGGTTAGTCTTCAGCAAATTTGTGTAAATGTATATGTGTAAATGTCTACAAAAGTAAGGAACAAACTGATCTCCTGGAGTTCAAAGGAAACATTTTTCACTAACGTGACTCTATTTGGGACATTAAGTAACCTTTGACATTGACTTATATCAGAGAACAAGCAACTGCAACAACACTGTCAAGTTTTCATTACTCTCCCTCCCTCCCCATCGCTGCCAAACAGTGGCGTGTACTGGATGAAAATAATGAGGTCTCTTTTTCCCAGAACAGAGGAGTGTAAGCTGACTGGAGCACAGATACTTTTTGACTTGGCAAGAGAACTTTTTAGCCTTCATCACTGAAATGGGCTGTGATGCCAATGGCTCACTCACTCATAGCACTGATCTCCATCCTCGGGCAGCTGACATGGAGGGGGTTGCTGGTGATGGGGGACTCATTTGGGGAATTGCCCCAAATGATTACGTTGCAGCCCGTTCGCAGATGTCGGCGGAGGCGATCTACTGGACCAATTCCAAAACTTTTGGTACCTATTAGTCATTTAGACCCCAAAATTTGTAAAAATAGAAGAAAAAAAAATTCTCCATGTAGTCAGAGATGTAGTAATGCATTAACATATGACTTAGACATGTAGCTTAGCCTTATTATAAAGCATTACAGAAATGTCCTCAGAGAGAGAATAGTTTATTTGTGCACACACACACACACACACACACACACACACACACACATATTGCTGTAGGCTCTTTGACTCATGGAAGCACGTGTCTGTAAAAAGCTATATTAGCACAAAGAGAGCAGGATTATTTTCTGTGAATAACAACGAAGTGAAGCCTAAGCTGTAAGAGTATATCTCAGTGTGATGCTCGTATGTTGTGCAGACATAGAGGCAAACATAGCATAGATTTGTATACTACAAACAAAGCACTGTACATTTGTACATTTGCTGTCATACCTATTGCCTTATCAATGTCTTTGTTTGGATTTTTTCCCCACTGTTAAAAGCTTTTGTAATGGAGATCATTTCTAAATTATATTCTGTACTGACATTTCTTATTACTTGTCCATTGACATATACACTACAACTGATATCTGTGATGAGATCAAATCAGCTCATAATATTGATCCTCCAATGTATTGGTCAGGCTCTATATGTGAGTATATGTATGCATTATTGTATGTAATCTAGCTTCTTGTAAACACTCATATCAAAGGTTCTGAGCAAGTCAAAGAGTGGTGAATAGCAGGGCAGTGGAGTATTCCTATTGCTGGACTGACACACTGACACTGGATGTCAGTGATGGATCATAGTTCATGCATGAACTCTGACACTGTGATGGGTCACAGTTCATGCATGAACTCTGACACGTTCATGCATGAACTCTGACACTGTGATGGATCACAGTTCATGCATGAACTCTGACACTGTGATGGATCACAGTTCATGCATGAACTCTGACACTGTGATGGATCACAGTTCATGCATGAAGTCTGACAGCATGACAGCAACTAATCCAGCCTTTATGCAGCACTTTGAGCAGTGAGGATACACATGAAATCCCTCTCTGCATTTCTAACTGCAGTTTGTAATATGCATACATTAACATGGTGAAACACATTAGACAGAGATCAAATCATATTTGTCTCCCTAACTGTATGTTAAATATATGCCTAAAAAATACTGTGAGGCAGACAGCATAGACATAGAATAGACAATATGTAAATGCCAGCTAAACGCATTATTTGAAATGTCACATGCATTTCACAGTTCCTCTGGACCTTATGCTGTGTTCACATCATATCATACAGACCTTAAAGGGAAAATTCACCGCCTGTCATGTGACTGTCCACTTAGTGTTGATGGTATATTGAGTCACTTGCAGAAATACATCCCTCAGTGCATGCTATATTGGCGGAGAAAGCTGTTTTCTCTTGCTGCAAAATTGGTTGTTCTTCCGGCACCACTGCCGTCATAGTGACATAGATGGAGGCACGGAAGAACTACAGGCTATTTCAGCTTGGATTTCTAGTCTCAGCCTGTGGGGAGCCAGGGGGTGTGCTGCTGCTCAAAAACAAAACTTGTTCTCTTAGCTTGTAAACTAACTACGTTTCCAACAGCGAAAATGGCATCCTAAAATATGAGTGCAGAGGATATTATGGACGAGGATACATTTACAGGGGTGTTTTGGCTGACTTGGATATTCAGCCACAGAGTACACAGACGAAGAAATGCAGAGGAGAGACAGAGGCTGCGGCTGCGGCTGCGTTAGCCGTGCAAGAGGATATGGCCGGCGGGGACCATCCTGAACCTGAGCTGGTGGTGCCTTTGTTCAAATTGCCCCCAAATGGCAACAGAAACTGAATCATTCTGCTGCAATCAGTGTCAGCGTGGGTCGTTTTTGTTGGATGCTGTCGCCGATACCAACCCCGGAAGCCCGTGTGTGAGTTACTATGCATAAAAGTTTTACTCACTTGGACAGAGGTGTGCTGAAGACCTTCTTCATGATCCCGAAGATAAACTGGAAAAGACAACCAAGACCAGCAGGGCCGAGAGGGCAGATGACAATTGAGTGAGTATTTTTGTCACCTAGTGCAATGTTTTGGTCAACGAAGTAATGGCTATAGGCTAGGCTAGGCTGGTCCCACAGGCTGGGGCGATGTTGGACTAATGTTGTAATATAGAGGGACAGTCAGGAGAAACTGTGTGAACGTTAAGCCTCTTTTGAAGCTAACTATATAGCCCTGACGGTAACGTTATAGCTACGTGTGAAAAAGAAATGGTCAAACTGCAGGAATTCATTGGCTTGGCAATGCTGTGTAACTTTGATTAGCAGCAGCTAACTTGCTCAGAGGGGTTAGAAGCTCGCGCGCAATGCATCTTGGTACATGTAGGTACTGCCGGTATGGCTCAGCGAGCAGGGCAACTCAGTTTTTTCGGTCAACATAGCACTCACTGAGGAATGTATTGCTTCAATTAACTACATTTACCATCAACACTGAGTGGACATCCATGTGACAGGTGACGAATTTTCCCTTTAACTATGAGCACAAATGGTTCATGTCAGCCGCCATTTTAATTCCAAGTCATATTTCAGGGATTTCTCACAGCAACAATTTGCAAAAAAAAAGCTATGTCAGAAGATCTGTGGCAACATGGCTGTAAATCCACCATAGCTGACAGCTAGCCTACATCTGAATAAAATCCAATGTTAATGCTATTTATCTAATTTAAAAAGGAGCTTTGCACTCTTTTTTTGTATATGGTTATTGACAGCATTGTCTAATGGGAGGTTCTCCCTTTTTTCCCCATTCCGTCATCATTGCATGAATCCAGTATTAGTAGTTCAATCAAGAAGAATCACGTTTAGCCTGGCAAGTTAGTCTTAAAATTTATAGGAAGGCCCTCCGTAATGCCAGAGCAGCCTACTATTCATCATTAATAGAGGAAAATAAGAACAACCCCAGGTTTCTGTTCAGCACTGTAGCCAGGCTGACAGAGAGTCACAGCTCTGTTGAGCCATGTATTCCTATAGACCTCAGTAGTAATGACTTTATGAGCTTCTTTAATGATAAAATTCTAACTATTAGAGACAAAATTCAGCACCTCCTGCCCTCAGTTGGTACTTACTTATCTTCAAACACAGGAACCTTAGAAACAACTGTAAAACCTGTACATTTAGACTGTTTTTCTCCCATCAACCTTAATCAACTAACTTCCATGATTTCCTCATCTAAGCCATCAACGTGTCTCTTAGACCCCGTCCCAACTAGGCTGCTTAAAGAAATTTTACCCTCAGTTAGCACTAATTTACTAGATATGATCAATCTGTCCTTATTAAAAGGCTATGTGCCACAGTCCTTTAAAGTAGCTGTAATTAAGCCTCTTCTTAAAAAGCCCACTCTTGATCCAGGGATTTTGTCAAATTATAGATCTATATCTAACCCTCCTTTTCTCTCTAAGATCCTTGAGAAAGCAGTCGCCAATCAGTTGTGTGACTTTCTACACAACAACAAGCTGTTTGAGGATTTTCAGTCAGGATTTAGAGTGCATCATAGCACAGAGACAGCACTGGTGAAAGTTACAAATGACCTTCTAATTGCATCAGACAAAGGACTTGTCTCTGTACTTGTCTTACTAGATCTTAGTGCTGCATTCGATACCATTGACCATCACATTCTATTACAGACACTAGAACATTTTATTGGCATTAAAGGTACTGCACTAAGCTGGTTTAAATCCTATTTATCAGATCGATATCAGTTTGTACACGTTAATGATGAATCTTCTATGCACGCCAAAGTTAGTCACGGAGTTCCACAAGGTTCTGTGCTTGGACCAATTCTATTGACCTTATATATGCTTCCTTTAGGCAATATTATTAGGAAACACTCCATAAATTTTCATTGTTATGCAGATGATACCCAATTATATTTATCGATCAAGCCAGATGAAACCAATCAATTAGCTAAACTTCACCTGGATGACCTGCAATTTTCTGATGTTAAACTCAGACAAAACCGAAGTTATTGTACTTGGCCTCGAACACCTTCGAAACACATTATCTAAAGATATAGTTTCTCTAGATGGCATTGCCCTGGCCTCCAGCGAAACCGTAAGGAATCTTGGAGTTATCTTTGATCAGGATATGTCCTTTAACTCCCAATAAAACAAACTTCAAGAACTGCCTTTTTTCATTTACGTAACATTGCAAAAATCAGGCACATCCTATCTCAAAAAGATGCAGAAAAACTAGTCCATGCATTTGTTACGTCTAGGCTGGACTATTGCAACTCTCTATTATCAGGCTGCCCCAATGAGTCCCTTAAGACTCCATAAATTTGCCTAATCTTACTAGCGATGACATGTATAGCCGCATGTCATCATTCAACCGCTGGTTGTCGAGGTGGTGTCCAGGTAATGATGTGGGCTTTGTAGATAATTGGCGGACTTTCTGGAGAAGACCTGGTCTGATTAGGAGAGATGGCATTCATCCCACTTTGGATGGAGCCGCTCTCATATCTAGAAATCTGGCCGAATTTATTAGTGGCCCAAAGCCATGACAGCTCAGAGTTCAGACCATAGACTTAATACAGTCTGTGGTCCAGACCAGGAGGCAGAGTTGCAGTCCTACACGCTTCTCTGCGCTTCCATTAGAGCAGTTACCCACCCTAAACTCCACAGAGAGGTTGTCTGCCCCCAGACCACTTGAATTATTTAAATCAAAAGTAAACAGAAGAAGAGTTACACATAAAAACCTAATAAAAAGTAAAACCTCCACTGCAACAGTACAACAAAATAGGAGAATTAAATGTGGACTCTTAAACATCAGATCTCTCTCATCTAAAGCTGTTCTAGTAAACGATCTAATATCAGATCATAATATTGATTTATTTTGTCTTACTGAAACCTGGCTGTGTCAAGATGAATATGTCAGCCTAAATGAATCCACTCCCCCCAGTCACATTAATACTCACATTCCTCGAGGCTCAGGCCGAGGAGGTGGAGTTGCAGCCATCTTCGACTCAAGCCTATTAATCAAACCTAAACCTAAACTAAATTATAACTCGTTCGAAAGCCTTGTTCTTAGCCTTTCACACCCAACCTGGAAAACAGTACAGCCAATTCTATTTGTTATAGTGTACCGAGCTCCTGGACCGTATTCTGAATTTTTATCTGAATTCTCAGAGTTCTTATCAGGTTTAGTCCTTAAAACAGATAAAATAATTATTGTAGGTGATTTTAATATTCATGTGGATGTAGAAAATGATAGCCTTAGTGCTGCGTTTATCTCATTACTAGATTCGATTGGCTTCTGTCAGAGTGTACATAAACCCACTCACTGTTTTAACCACACCCTCGACCTTGTTCTTGTTTATGGCATTGAAATTGAACATCTAATAGTCTTTACACAGAATTCTTTTTTATCAGACCATTTTCTATTAACTTTTGAATTCCTATTACTGGACTACACGCCATTAGGCAAACATTCCTACACTAGATGTCTATCTGATAGTGCTGTAGCTAAATTTAAGGAAGTGATTCCATCGGCATTAAATTCAGTTCCATGTCTCAATGTAACAGATGACTCATATGCTAACTTTAGTCCCTCCCAAATTGATCATCTTGTTGATAGTGCTGCAGGCTCACTACGAATAACACTCGACTCTATCGCCCCTCTAAAAAAGAAGATAATAAAACAGAGGAGGTTAGCTCCATGGTATAACCCGCAAACCCGCAAATTAAAACAAACATCGCGAAAACTTGAAAGGAAATGGCGTTCCACCAATCTGGAAGAATCACGTTTAGCCTGGCAAGATAGTCTTAAAATTTATAGGAAGGCCCTCCGTAATGCCAGAGCAGCTTACTACTCATCATTAATAGAGGAAAATAAGAACAACCCCAGGTTTCTGTTCAGCACTGTAGCCAGGCTGACAGAGAGTCACAGCTCTGTTGAGCCATGTATTCCTATAGACCTCAGTAGTAATGACTTCATGAGCTTCTTTAAAGATAAAATTCTAACTATTAGAGACAAAATTCAGCACCTCCTGCCCTCAGTTGGTACTGACTTATCTTCAAACACAGGAACCTTAGAAACAACTGTAAAACCTGTACATTTAGACTGCTTTTCTCCCATCAACCGTAATCAACTAACTTCCATGATTTCCTCATCTAAGCCATCAACTTGTCTTTTAGACCCCGTCCCAACTAGGCTGCTTAAAGAAATTTTACCCTTAGTTAGCACTTATGTACTAGATATGATCAATCTGTCCTTATTTAAAGGCTATGTGCCACAGTCCTTTTAAAGTAGCTGTAATTAAGCCTCTTCTTAAAAAGCCCACTCTTGATCCAGGGATTTTGTCAAATTATAGACCTATATCTAACCCTCCTTTTCTCTCTAAGGTCCTTGAGAAAGCAGTCGCCAATCAGTTGTGTGACTTTCTACACAACAACAACCTGTTTGAGGATTTTCAGTCAGGATTTAGAGTGCATCATAGCACAGAGACAGCACTGGTGAAAGTTACAAATGACTTCTAATTGCATCAGACAAAGGACTTGTCTCTGTACTTGTCTTACTAGATCTTAGTGCTGCATTCGATACCATTGACCATCACATTCTATTACAGAGACTAGAACATTTTATTGGCATTAAAGGTACTGCACTAAGCTGGTTTAAATCCTATTTATCAGATCGTTATCAGTTTGTACACGTTAATGATGAATCCTCTATGCACGCCAAAGTTAGTCACGGAGTTCCACAAGGTTCTGTGCTTGGACCAATTCTATTTACCTTATATGCTTCCTTTAGGCAATATTATTAGGAAGCACTCCATAAATTTTCATTGTTATGCAGATGATACCCAATTATATTTATCGATCAATCAGTTAGCTAAACTTCAAGCATGCCTTAAGGACATAAAAACCTGGATGA
>SEMN01000885.1:127500-163907 GCA_005408345.1 Macquaria australasica | reverse complement strand
GGAGTATATTCAAATTCAAGTATATTCCTAACCTTGAAAACATAATGGTTAAAATTAAACATTTTCAAAACTCTCAAGACTTTGTACGGACCCTGGATATGGCAAAGAGCTGCTTATTCAGACATCCAGCAGTTACGTAGCAACATTAGCGAATGTAAGACTAATATTCACTCTCCTTTTAGCTCTGTTTTTGGTCTCTACCAACTCCTGAGGGAAAAATCTGGCTTTTTAGCTGCTAAATGCTCCACCATGTTCAACAGCTAGTTTTTAGGGCTTTTTCGTCGAAAACAGCTGCCTGCCGTGGCACAAAACAGTGCTACGGGAGTGGTGATCGTGAACGCAAACAATAAAAGTTGCGGGTTGGACAGTTTGACAATGAGCTCAAACTTGCTATTAAGCTCTGTAAAGCCAAGGGGAGCTGATTATTCTCTGTAGGTTCATCACTATGAGCAACCCTTTCACATTGTGGTTTGATACATTATAGCCGCTATGTCTTGTATTAATTTATTACTGTTATCATTTTGAAAATATTTCAAAATACAGTAAATGTAGTTGTAGCTTCTGTATTGTGGAGCAAGAAATAACAGAACACATCATTTATAATGGTATTTACTGCTTCGAATGAAGTAGAAAACGATTGGTCCTTCTTTGACCCGTCGTCAAGGGTGACCATCTTTTTTATCAGTCACAGTCTAAAAGTTCAGTCTGAACCTCCTCTACATTTGAACAGATGACAGGAATCGGCCCAGGAACGGTGCAAAGTGTTATTTTTCTTAAAACGTCAATCAGTAGCGCAGCCAGACTGTAACCCCAGTCCACGTACGTGTTCGTGTGTGTGTGTCAGGTAAAAAGAGACTGACAGAAAGCCAGACCAGAGCTCATCGTCTGTTCTGCTACGATCCCCTGCCAACCTGCCAAAGCATCACACTTCAGACGCTGACAGACCCTCTTCATCTGGATAACCCCATTACTGTCTGTCTCTGCGGGTAAAGACACAGATTTTCACTCCAAACACTTCTGTCAAATACTTTAGTGAATCTTACCAGGTCCTGACATTTGGTGGGTGGTTTTATCCGAGGCATATTACAGTGCATCATGAGTGGCTATATTTTTAACATGAGTGGGCCGCGTGCAAGCTAACAGTGGCAGTCCAGCGAGCTGCAGACGATGACTGTGCTTACACTGAGTGTTATGGTGGGAAATCTTATGAGATGGGAAATTTGGCCTTTAACAAGAAGAAAGGTTTGCAATTTTACTGGAATCAATGTGAACAACAATACAAAGACATTTGATTCGCGGCGAAAAATATTCACCTGACATTTAACAGAAATCACTTCGACCAGGACTTCACAAGAGCAACAAGAACAGTCACAAAGGTCAGAACATTTTGTTTCATTTTCATTTAAAAAATAAAGCCTGTGTTGGCGGACAAGATTATCTGTGACACAATTTCAATGAGTCGCTGTCAAATTTACATTATATTTATTACATTTTTCGCCCATCTATAGTTCTTCATTTTCTGTTGTGTATCACTGCTTCACTTCAACATTAATAAAACTCTTTATTACTGACTGAACAATTAGGTCTTTACAGATTTAAGCACAATAAACTAAATGTATAATAATATATTTATCATGTTTTTCTTCTCAGCCACTGAGCTCAGCAGGTGTCTGTATAACTTGAGGAATATCAAGTTCAGGCATTTTTAGGGTTTATAAAAATTGAGTCCATGTTCAGTCATATAGCTGGTTTCACACACATTTTTTTCTGGACATGATCCCACATTATTTCCAAACCGTAATGAGCCAATTAAAAAAGATTTCTGCTCCCTCAGAGCAAATTATTTCCCAAGAATGGTATCATTACACATACAATGGCTACTGAGGTCCTGTTCTTTTTTCCACGTCCATTTCCATTTTTCAAATGAAGGCAATATTGATCGTTTGGATGGGAATGAATAGTCTAGTTTCTCTCATTTAACTCTTTAATGCCCACACCACCTTTGGGTGTGGTCTGCCTAAAAGAAAACAAATTATTAGACTCTTGTAATGAATTTGGACATAAACATAAAAGACTTTCAAGGATTTATTACACTGTTGGACTGACAGACTGGTCTGAAGGAATCTAATGTTTCTGTTTATATACTTATGTTTATATACTCTTGTATACTCTTTATTTACTCATGCAGTGCATCTTGATTATATTTACCAAAATGACTACAAAATAAGAGTGTAATCTACTGAGACATATAACTTGTTCATTTTCATGCCACTAAAAACTCTAAAGTAGGGGACAAGAGTCAACTGCCAGTTACAAAATGTGACAAATTACAACCAAACTACCTTGACAGTGTCCAGGTCTCCGGCTTTAGCAGCTTCCAGAAGTCTGTAGTCCACATCTGAGTTTCTCACCGGGATGTTCTCTACAGAGCAGAACATACAGGAGAACGTTGGAGAAACATAGATCAAAAATGCTTTGTACTAACATTTGTAAAACTACAAATGATCATGTAAATGTACCCTCTGCAAATGTGTGGAGGTGAAGAAAGAAGATGACATTAGACAAAAGTTACGAGAGAGGTATCAATCTTCTTATCTAATCTCGAGGCGAGAAAGCAAATAAGCGCAATTCCCAAAATGTCAAACTATTCCTTTAATATTTAATGCAGCTACATCTGCTATTTTGCTGATTTTTACACATTTTTATTTATTCATTTAAGTGTTTACATACTAGCCTGGGAAACAGACAAATATGAGAGCTCGTTTTATTTGCTCTGGCAGATGCGTCTGGTCCCCCTCCCATTCAGACAGTTTGGCCCAGTCACAACCGTTTATCTAATATGGAGCAGGGTGACTGTACAGAGGTGCGCCAGTGAGGCATTTTCGTACACAACCAATATGGCTGCTGCTGTTGTGGAACGTTCTGAATCATGTTATCAGATTTGAAACTCAGCTCAAATGTTGTATGAGGAATTGTTTACAAGAAAACTCCACAGGCACCTTTAATCTGTAAATACTGCAGTAATGTTGTGTGGAGTGTAGTGTGGTTTCGTCTAACACTGAGCAGGTGAGTTGGCTCACTCTGCCTTAAAAACTGTTTACCTATCTGCACCTTCAGTCTGAAAGTATCAATATTGACCTTTCAAAAACAATTCCAGTTAATCCCGCCTGTGCATAGCAACCAGAACATGGCACCTGCACATCTGCACACCCACCCACACACAAAGGGTGGCATACCGTTGAGTATTTGCTGAACGGCTTCATTTCCCATTTGAGCAGCAGTGAAGCCCTGCAGCGACACCAGCGAGGCGTCTGCCCCGTATCCTAGCAACAGCCTGCAGGTCTGAAGGTGGCCTGCCATCGCGGCACGGTGCAACGCTGTCTGACCCAGCGTGTCCAGGGCGTTCACCTGCAATTACAAACACCTTTGTATTAGGATTTTTGAAAGGATCTTCAGTTACTACATTTTTCCCCTGAACTGCTTCAGTTCTTTAAAAATCCACCTTCAGATACTCTTAAACCTGTTATTATCTGTTATCAATCTGTGATGAGTTATTTTCAATTAAATGTATGTAATTTACTTTTCTGGTGAGCCCACTTTCCTTCACATAGCCTCATCTACATCATGTCTGGTTCAGGTGAGAATTTCCTACATTTTGTCAACCTGTAATTATAAGTTTCCATCTGGATGAAGTTCTGATCTGCGACACATCAAAGATCTGACACGTCAGCTGGCAAAACCGTTGTATTGTTGTATACTTCCTCATACTTATATATTCTAAAATACTCAACCCCAACTCTATACAAAGTGAATATTCAAATATGTAAATAAACATGTGATTCTGTGGATTCAAGCACGTGAGTAAACTTTGTTTAGAACCAATAGAAACAAATTTCTCAATTCACAGCCTCAGAACAAATTTATAACGAAATGTGTGAAAGTCAAATATGATCCTGGATGTTGTTTATTCCTATATACTGTAGAAATAGTTACATTTAGTTATTACATTACAAATAGTTTAATAATTATGTTTAGATTTTATGTTGAAAAGTATTGAGTACAGATAGGAGTGGGCTATATGTATAACATCTAATTATAATTGATTTATGGATAAAATAAAGGAAATAGAAATGTCTGTTTTTGGCTTATTAATTAGCAAATTAAAAACCTGACAAATCAGGGTACTTCATATTGATGCAAAAATCTTATAAAGCAGTCCTGATAATTGATTTACAATATTGCCTGTAATGGCCTAATCAAACTACTGTAAAGCAAAATAAGCTGATGTAATAGGTATAGTGTTCAGACACAGTTTACAATGAGTTTCGTATGGTTACAGGGAAAAAATAAGGTAAGACCTGAGACGACTTTAACTACAGTCAGTCATGTGACTTTTATCATATTTCTGCCTGTATTCTTACCCTAATGTAGATGCATGTTATGTGCATAATATGTGCAGTTACATATTATATACACTTACGACTGCACAGTAAGAGCAAGAGGACATGGTTTTTTCCAGTAACGAAAATTAGATGAGTCTACACTTTCACTGACAACCCAGGGTCATGCTGGTGCATTACATTCTTGTCTACTTTTTGTTAATGTGTAAACATCAGTGCCCCTTTTGATAAGCACTGTATATGGAGTGAGGAAGAGATACCCCAAAACAACAAAACAGACAAAATAAAAAGATTTGAGACATCAGTTTATAAGCATGTGTGGATAAGCAGATGGATGCACAGAGATATATATATATATATATATAAAATTAAATTAAATATTAAATTATATTAAAAATTTCCCCGCTGTGGGACAATAAAGGCTTATCTTATCTTATATATATATATATATATATATATATATATATATATAGATATATATATATATGTGTGATTAGAAAAAGCATATCTGCATATATTTAAAACGGATTAAGGCAGGTGTAAAGAGATACATGAATAGGAAGCTGGATGAAGGTGAGGATGTGACAGAAATGACAGACGATAAACAACTAACTGAAAGTACTGTGGTTTACCTTGGCACCATGTTTCTGTAGCACCTCCATAATGTCATTATGAGCACGTTCTGCTGCCACATGGAGAGGAGTCATGAAACTACAGAGAGGAGAAAGGAGGAGATAAAGGTGAGTGTTCAACGTTGATTTATTTGTGTTGTTTCTAGTAAAACTTTACAAAAACAGGCTCATCTACTGTCCGACTTTTATTTATTAAGAAACATGACACATTATCAAACAAAAACAGAGTTGCTATTACAGAGTTAGTAAAACCAAGACTGTGGTGAACCATTACATTCCTATTATCACTACAGTATACCACCTATTGGCAGCTTCAGTCCAAAAACACTTATATCAGCCTTCAATCACCTGTATATGGTCAATTATTTTGTTGACAGTTGGTACACAAATATAATAATGATCTTACTTTGTGTTTATGAGCAGATGAAAATAGCACTCACTCTTTATTCTTCTCATTTACGTTGGCGCCTTTCCTCAACAGCAGCTCCGTCACCTGTTTCCTCTTAGGGTGTGGCGATGCTACTGCACAGTGCTAACACACACACACAGAAACATTATCTTAGCATCTCTGCGCCAGTGTGGGAATCTGCGTGTGCAGTAAAGTGCGTGTGTGTTTATCTCACCAGTGCAGTCTCGTGTGTGTGAGGGTGTTTGAAGTTGATGATCTCCAGTGCCAGGGTCTTCTTAGCCTTGGCCATGTCAGCTTCCCGAGCAGCCTGAAGCAGTGAGTGGCCCTTAAACTCATCTGAACACACACACACAAAATGTCAACATTTCAGAATAGAGGAGCCTTGGTTTCAGTTTGAAGAAAAGTTTCAGATTATCTTGACAGGTGTCCTACAAACCTAGAAGATGCTTAAATATGTAAACCCACAGAGGAGCATCTGGTGATTCGACTGAATGAAAAAGTTACGAGGTTTTCAATATAACAATATATTCTTTCACTTGCAATGACCCTGCAGAATACCAATACTTCAGAAAGATTACTTCAAAGTTTTTACCAGCGACCTAACAACTTGTGATGCTGGAGCGGAAACAAGTGATTATCCCCCCGAGGACTGCAATTTACAAACAACAAACTATTTCGCTTCAGAAGCATTTCAGGCTGCGTAAAAAGGAGTCTGTTCAAGTCTATCTACCGGATGAGCAACGGCGTTCATGCATTTAGAATCAGACATTTAGACAAATGGCTTTCTCTTTTCTCTCTTACTCTCTCCTGTCTCTTTCTCTAAAAAATACAAATTAGGCTGAGTAAAAAATAAAGAGCCAGCAAAAGCATCTGGCACCTGTCTTACCCCCCTTCCCCCCAAAAAATGTTACTAAGTGTTATAGAAACATTTCAGTATGTGGGCATAACCTTTAGATAATGTCACTACTTTTACTACTTTCTCCTCTTTAATTGTATTTCTTGCCTTGTTTTAATGCTCTGTTTTAATATTGTTATTATATTTGTATTTTGTATAGTATTCCGTCATTGTATTTTATTTGTTTCTTCTGGAAAGCCCTTTGTGCTCTATGCTTGGCAAGTGCTATGTAAATAAAATGTACCATTATCATTATTATTAATTTAACTAAACCCCTTTCCTCTTATGAATTATATTAACCATTGCTGTCTGAACACCAATAACACAAATAGTAGGCTACAATTTTGCCTGCTGATGTAACCAGGGTCTATCTACTCTTGATTACAGTTTATAAAACAGCAAATGCTTTTCTTATATCGCTGATAGTGATAACAGCCAATAGTCTCTGTGTTGTGTTTTGTGATGTTGATGGAGTAACGGCTGACAGTTACAGTAGTTAACTCCAACGCTGAGACAAAAACAGCTCTGATGTCGATTCACAGATGATTTATTGCTTACAAGCACTTCGGGATCTGGGGGATACAAGCCCGGTCTCAGTAAAACTATTCAGTATAAAAGAAAATCATAAACAAAGGAAACTTACAATACTAATGAATGGTTTCTGTAGCCAATCTAAATAAACATTAACTGACAAATTATAGAGCCAACGGTCCAAGAGTTCTTAAAAATTACACATTACACAAAGACACTACCGATACAGATAAATTAATACACGTAGATAATTACTCTGGATGTCAATTTAGTTACCGTCTCTCTCTCTGATAGGCTATACATTAAAATTTACAGGTTTTCATTTAACAGTCAACCACTCACCTGGGGGATACAAGCCTGGTCTGGCTTGTTCCCCCGGTGATGGACTTTATAACTGCATTGTTACCATGGATACTGTGTAGCTTAGTAATAAATATGAAATATAAAATAATCATCATAAAAATACGAAAATAACAACGATAGAACTTACAACTATAAAATAAAGGTAACATTACTGACAAAATTAAATTCTATATTACAAGATTTTGCTATTAGACAAAGTAACAATTTAAACCTCAAATTATGTATTTAATGTAACATGCAAGAAGCTGACAAATCTAGACTGAACTTTACCTAAATGTACGATGGTCCATTTTACATTAACAACGCACCATTGCGTTCAAAGAGACAATGCTGGCAAATTAAACGAGTACCGTTAGCTAGTATTTAGTATTTATGTGTCTGACTCACATACGAGCTCCTAACCTTAAACCTTTGCAGGCATTATTCGGAGTTTCGGCCACTGAAGTTGTAATTTCATCAACCTTGCCTGTGCTACCATGTGACGTGACCTGGGGGTGTGTTCACAGCGTTTCCATAACATAGCTGAGAGCAGCCTATTCAAAACTCTCGTCCATAAACTACCATCTGAACGTTAACATGATCCTGAACATAACTTAGCCCTTTCAGATGGCAATGTTATCCGTTTTAGGGAGCTCTGATAGATAGCCTAGTAGCTCATTCTCAGCTAAAGGAAAATAGGAGAATGTTTAATTAATTTTCCAGGACAACACAAGATTTTCCAGGACATTTAACTTTTTCTCTCATTTTCCATGTGTTTTCCATGACTGGAATATTGGTTATACTGCTTTCCAGGTTTTCCAGGATGCGTGGTCAAGAGAGAGAGAGAGAGGTGAGTCAAAATCAAAAAAAAACAAAAAACAAAAAAAAAAACAGCTGATGAATGGGAAACAGCAGCAGACTCTGCAGTTTATTCTTTAAGATAAACTTGAGGTCATTTCTCATCCTTGTTAGTCTAGATAGTATAAAAGCCAATCTTTTAGTGCCATGAACATTTCATCTGATTTATAAGTTGTTCTTGTTGTTGCATTAAATGACAATTAGACATCCGAGACCAATCAACCAATTAAATTTACATGATGTCCATGGTTTTATTTTGGATTTATGCATTTCATTAACAACTCTATGATGCCATAAACAATAAATATGGACCTTAGGAATAATCTGTTTATTCACTTTCTTGCTGAGAATTGAAGATTGATACCACTCGCATATCTATAGGGTAAACATGAAATATGAATTCATATGAGTATGAATTAGTATAAAGACTAGAAACAGGGGTCTGGCTCTGTCCAAAGGTAAAAAAAAAATCAACCTACCAGCCCCTCTAAAGCTCACGATTAACACGTCACATCTCGCTTCTTTAATTCGTAAAAGTAAAAAGTGTAAAATGTTATGTGCCGGACTATTTCTCAGCCGGGTGCTGTGACTTCCTGGAGTTTCTGTTGGTTGCCTGGCAACCTCACGGTGATGAAGACTCTGCAAGACAGATAATTATATTTCCCTAAATGTCAAACTATTGCTTTAAAATACTATACCCAGCTTACTCACTTATTTAAAACCAGTTACCCTGAACTACTTCACTTTTGTCTTAGTCATCACGGCAAACTAGACTTTTTTATATATTGATTTTCTATTGTGAACAAACAATTTATCTGTATTCAAGACGATAGGAGGAGGAGGTTTAATGTCAGGGTATCAAAGGTTCAATAAAACACATCCAAGGTATTTTTCACAGCCTGTACTCGTCAGATAACAATTTCTTCCAGGAAAAGAAAAAGGCTAGCATAGAATTTCATCTGAACTCCTGTGATATATACCTCCACCAAACACAGAGACTTTCACAGAAACACACACCCTATAGGGTTTTGTCCAATTAGGTAGAAACCTCCCTTCACCAGCTAGAGGCCCCATCTCCACACTAGAAGCATACAGTACATGCCAAAATATGGTGAAACATAACATTTAGAAGAATATTATATAGAATAGTCTGATTTTAAAAACAAAAATCTTCAGTTTAAGGTTTGTATTCCTGTGACGAGTCTTGTTACTGCAGCAAATGTCCCACTGAGACGCGTTTTCAAAGACACAACCTCGTCAAAAAACAAACAATTAATAGGAGCAGTTGTCCTGCAGTTGTACACAAACCTAAGATGGCTTATGTTTCATGTAGCATTTGATTTTTGTTTTGATCTTCCCCATTACAAAGATAAAGCAACAAGTGCAGCGTCGAGAGCTGACTCACTAATTAACTTTCAAAGAGTTGCATTGAGCTTTCTGGCAGAGACAAAGACTTTTCTGTCTGCATCGACTCTGGGGTAGCTGCAGATGTAAAGGAAATGCTGCTGTGCTGAAGAAATTAATTTACCTTTAGTGCTCTTTTAATTAACATATACATCTGCAAAATGCTCAATTAAGAAAAACGCATGCATAGAGACGGCTGCATAAAAGTCCCATGTTCCAAACACAAAAAAAACATTTTTTACAAGCAACAGTGGAATAAATATATTCTTAAAGGTCAACTTGACGGAACATGATGAATGAAAAATGGCTCGTTCCTCACATCCTGGAGTGAAGGTGCTCTGCTTCTATGAATGAGCTGCCGTATGAAAGAAATTCAAAAGCAGGAGTTATAAATGTGACTAGCTCACAGTCGAGTGGAAAAGTAATGGATTTGGATTTCCTGAATAACTCTACATATGTCAGTTTTTATGCCAGTGTATGTGTCAGCATACAGTATTACATACGAGGCTGATCATTTTCTAGTATTCTTTGCATTTAATTGTGTTCTGCTTGCTTTCTTAAGGCAGTTTAAAGTGTGTATGTACAGTACATCTCCCAACATTATATATTAACTTGTAAGCTGGTTTTCTTTAACCAGTAACTCTGGATCATGACTTTTGTACTGTATTGACCAAGAATATAAGACAATTTTTTGTTCTGGAAATTACTTTTGAAAAAGCGGGGGTCGTGTTATATTTGAGGACTAGACATTTATGTATTCACAACATCACATAATATAACAGTCAGACTCGTATAATAAAAATCGATGCACCCACAATGCAACTCGACCGCCAAGGCTCGGTCGGAGATTATGCTAGTAGCCGCTAATGTAGCCTCAAGCCGCTAGCCTCAAGCAGAGATGAGGAGCGGGCTACAGAGGTCTGGTGACCCCCAGATTTTTTTCATTTTAAAAGTGTTCAGCCCTAACAGATGCTGACTCAAGTGACATCATGCCTTGTAATCAGGGTTGTCTTATATTCGGGCCATTATTGGTATAGTTCTCTTTTCTTAGGTTTGAGATTTTGGAAGCTAAGGACCAAATCTCTTGTTCATGTTCTAAACACTTTCTAAAAACGATGGACTTGTCTGCACTCTTCTTCTGTGGTGGTTCACCTGGGCCAGGCACACATGAAAAAAACAGCTGACTATGAGCACCAGTCGAGACTCAGCTTTCCAAACATTCAGGTGTTACCATCTGTCTCTCTTCAAACCCATAATTCCGTGTTTTCAGCTCCAGAAAACAACAGTTCTCTTATCAAAAAGTAAAACTGTCTCCATGTTTCAATAAGTTCAAATCAACTGCTGCAAACATGACTGTTGTAAATACAGCATTCTTAAAACAACCTATTCATTAATTCAGCACCATGGAACATTTAGCAGTGCTGTACACACTGCAGCTGCAGTTTATGCAAATTAAGCGTGGCACCCACATGTTAGTCGCTCCTTCAGCTCAGGAGTGGGCGCCATGTCCACAGAGCTCTTGCTGTGGCAGTTGAGCAGGGCCGGGTCGGCCCCGTGGCTCAGCAGCAGAGAGCAGACCTCCACTCTGTTTTTAGACGCCGCTTCATGGAGTGGGGTGAACTGCCACAGATCCATAGCGTTCACACACGCTCCATGCTGGAAGGAAAAACAAAAAGAAACAGGGATGGTGGATGAATAAATGGGAGGGAGGCACGGAGTAACAGGAAGAAAGAGAGGAGGAAACAGAGCAAAGTTTGCATTGTTGATAACCATTGTCTTTGAATTTATTTTGGATAGTTCTGAAGGGAATTACGCAGTCAGTCCTTACAAACACTGTTCAAGACTGGTGTATAGTTGGTACATATCTGTCTTGTTGTTAATGAAATAACACAAACAACAAAACAGTGAAAGATAATTCTCTTGAGGTTCAATTTCCATTTTTATTAGCAGCAAAAATATAATTATATTAATCAAGAGTCAGCGCCACTGCTGAAGTAAATACTGAGCTAACGTGTGTGATTGTGTGTGTGTGTGTGTGTGTGTGTGTGTGTATACCTTTAGCAGCAGCTCAGTAACTTCATAGTGTCCATAGGAGCAGGCGTTATGTAGAGGCACCAGACCACTGGAAGGGCAAAACACAAAACAGCATTTTCTTCTTCAGTTCAATAATGCATTTTGGAACAAGACTAAAAGAGTCAACAGCCATGCTAGCAGCTCTGTCAGGCTAATGTGCTGATGTTCAGCAGGTATGATGCCTACCATGGTCACCATCTTAGTTTAGCGTGTTAGCAGGCTAACATTTACTTACTATTAGACTGATGGGAATGTCATTAATTTTGCAGGTATATATTTGCAGGTCATAAACCAAAGACAAACTGGAACTTGACCTGATGATGAATAAATTCTGTAGGATGAAACTCTAATTTAATTTTACGTCTTTATGCTCTCACACCAGAGGGTGTATATTTGCCTGCCTTAATTTTTGTTTCAAATAATATCAAATGAGGCCAACAGCTGAAATCAGTCTTAAATAGCAACTATACTCGCCAACTCTTGAAACTCCCAAACCTAAAACCAAAATGAATCCTGTTTCAGTCAGTGCACGGCCTAGTTTTACCTCAAATTTATTCAGAAATCAATTCTGATGGATAACGCAGGGTAAATTTAACATCATCACAATTGCAGCCATGTTTTTCCACTTTGAAAATTAGAAGAGAGCCAATGAAAGCCCTGCGAGTGGTGTGTTTGTGCAATCAGGTGTAGCAATGATTCTTGATGACATCTCAGTGATGGAAAGCCCTGTTGATCATATATTAACCAGCCTACTTGCTACCACTACTACCACTGAAATATTATACATTTAGTTCTTCAAAAGGTCAAACTTCTGGCACATTAAGAATTTGCTCTTTTTTATTTTCCTTTGATTTACTTGTACGTACCCCTTGTCCTTGGCGTGAACATCTGCTCCGTGCTGTAGTAACAGCTGAACTATCCTCACCCTGTTGTATCCTGCTGCCAGGTGGAGTGGAGTGGACTGGAGAGACAGGAAGAGACAGAGAAAGAGACAAAGAGGGACAATAAGAGCAAGAAGAGAGAGGAAAAAAAGAGGCAGGGGAAGTAGGAGTGGGAGGAAAAAAGAGAGACACATAAAAGTAAATGTTAGCTGGCCCACATGTTCGTTCTACAGCACGACAGCCTATCATCATGATTTCATAACATCAGTCCTGCATACAAAGAGTGCAATAAGGAAGTACACATTCTGGTCCTCACTGGGCAGCCAGATGTATGAACATTTCTTAAGGAAAGACCTTTCAGAGAGAAATGGGCTTTTCCACCACTGAATCAGTCTACAGTGATAAAGCCTGACTATATTTCCTCCATTAAACTGATGAAAAGCTGCAGTTCTGAATGTTTTAAGATGGGACTGAGATGAGATGGCTTCAGTTTCCTCTATATGCTCTCAGCAAAGGCCGTTCTCCGTCAAAGCTGGAGTGACACCCAGACTGGTGGAGAAATGTTACGGCTGTAAGAATGTTCCCATTATTCAGTCAAATTGAAGTTGTTACAGGAAAAAAGTAATGGAAAACCTGCCTCTAAGTCATGATATAAAAGTCATTTTACAACACTGGATGGACTAGAGATCAAATTGTGAATAGGACTGGGATTAAAGCTACTACATGCAGCAGGCAGATATAAAAGTTATTAAATAGAACACACTGAGCTAACTAGAAAAGGGTTGCATTTTTGAGCAAGTGCATCAACAAAATGCTTTAAGTACGGTTTAACAGAGTCCCTTTCACACATGCCATTTGCCCTGCAAATCGTTCAGAAACCTTCTGTCTGGGTCATGCTAAGAGTCAGTCCAGATTCCAGAAAAGCTGACCCAGCAATTATTCGTGACTTAAACGTCACTGAAGCTTCAGCTCCACTTAACAGACGAAAAATGTCTGGAGCGATGACGAGACTGTACCGTTCCTCAAATTAATACATGAAACAAACATAAATGCCTTATATCCATCCCATTTTCTACATGGTTTTCCACCGGTTGAGGTTTGGCACTCTTTTAATTATGTCATCTCATTGCGCCTTCTTCTTCTGCAATGATTTAACGGAATCCAATTGGAAAATTAGTGCCACCAACTTTTTCTCTCGATGAACCAACTCCTAATATTCACATAACAGTAGTGGATGGAAACGCACATACATTTTTCTTGTCTTAATTTTTTCTTTTGCTGATTTTCTGGAATTTTTTGGTTAACATTTGCGCTACATTTAGATGGGTACCTGACTACTGTTTCTAGAAAGAAATGTTGCTGTTTAATTTTTTTATGATAGCTGACAGTAAAGAGATTGCAGGAAATGAGGGGAGAGAGAGAGATGGGCAATGACATGCAACGTTTATGGTGAGCGCCCCAACCCCATGACCACCAGGGCGCCCCAGATGTTGAATTTATTAAATATCATTTTTACTGCTTCGAGTGCTACGAAGAAATTCTATTCACTTCCATTGTATTGGATTGGCTGCAGAAGAGATGGGCACAAAACCTGGGCACGTAAAATCCAAATTATCTCCAGAAGGGAGCCAATGATACCTCTAGTGGTAACTGAGAAAATGTGTTTTCTTTTTCCAAGTAGGGATGACCTGATGCAACTTTTATTTTCCCGATATCAATTCTAAACTCAGGGTATCTGTTGATACCAAGTACCGATCTGATATCAGTGCTCTCTTTTTCCCAGATTTCAAATCTCTTTACCTCACTGTGTGAAACTCATTGTAATCATTTATATGTAAGGTAACATGAGGTTAGAGATTGCTGTGTCACTTTAAACTGAGTCAGTAGCTTGATAGTAGAAACATACATTTTTACATTGACAAAGAAACTGTATTTAAAGTGGATTGGTCACTTTGTGGCTAACACCCAATCCACTTCATAATGTCACTATCGGCACAGATACTGCCCCAGAATATAGGATCAGTGCATTCCCAGGATCAACTGTTTGAAGCAGTACATATAAAAGGTTTGAAACCATAACGTATTTTGTTTTTCTTTAAAATTAGTTTAAATATAACTGCAAATGCAAACAGAAGTTCATAGTGTGGTATTCTTCTCAAAGAATAAAGGTTAGCATGGCAGTATGACAGGTTCATGTGTAAAAGGGCTTCAACCTTCCTCTTAAATAATAACAATAATCTATGCATGTGGCGACTATATTTACATTCCACCTGATTTCAGTGAGGTAATGAATAGATCCCACATGGTGATGGCATGGAAAAGCGGTAGACGTTGTCTGAATGATCAACTTTTACATTTTTTTCCCTAGGGAGGTACGCAAGGAGGGGCACTTAGTTTTTCCTAGGACCCTAAAAGCTACAACAGACATGTTCCTCCATATGTGTGCCCCCCATGGCTTTTTAGACTACACTTCACTAGATTATACTTCACTTCCTTGTGTGACAAGATGTATCTCAACAGCTCAACATCAGCATGTGAGCTGAACTGGCTACACCGATTGGTCAGGCGATTGTCAAGATAAGAGATAAGATAAGATAAGCCTTTATTGTCCCACAGCGGGGAAATTTTTAGCATTGCAGCAGCCAGCAAAAGTGTCATATATAGAAATACAATAAAAATAAATAGAAAAATAGAAAAATAGTCCTATACACAGTATAGACAGAAATAAATAATAGAGGTATAAATAATAATAAATAAACAATGAGGTAGCAACTCTCGACTCTTTTCAGTGCCATCACACACTGGGATCTGGTGTGAACCTTTCTATAAGTGCAAAGATTCCTCCACTTCATGCATGTCATTGCAATGCAAGTGATTCTTCTGACAGCCACATTATGCACTAAAAGAAGAACGCTGGCAAGTCTTAACTGTGGGGCGGCAGCAGGCTGGCGATGTTGGTGGGGATGTCAAGTGTCGGTGTTGGTGGTATGACGGCTGAACAGTCGCGCACTTCACCCAGTTTGTACGACAAAACATCAGCATGATCTCCATCCAACAAACCAACTAAAACCCCAAAACAGTGCATCAATCTGAGCTAAGCAAGCCAGCTGTAAGCAAACAACTTACCAGCATTTTTTTGGGATGTCAACTACTATCAATGTCGCCAAAAACATGAATTGAAATATCAACAAAACAAAAAAACAGCACAGAAATCACATAATGATGGCAGCAACTACAACTTGAGGTTTGACCACAGCCACTGGCTGTATTTTAGAGAACTTTGGTATTGGTGTTTTTGATATTTTTCTGTTCTAAGCCCATAACAAGGTCACTGACAGGTTGCTTACTGAAATTTTTTTCTTTAAAAAGTCAGACTACAACATTATTTCATAAGCCATGATGCAAAACCTTGGCAACATCAAAAATATAAAAACAGTTTACAAAGCACTGGTTTTAGAAGTGGAGCTTCTCTAACTTTCATCTCTAACTTTTTTACAAATGAAGAAAATGCTCATGTTCTCATTGCTGGCTGCCTGTTTTGTAAATTATGCACCCTGGCTTCAAAAGGATACATGAAACTCATTTCAAAGAAGGAATACGTTTAACTTTGGTCAGAAAATTGGCATTAGCGGTTGCAACTAAGGGTGTTTTGTCGGACAAAAGTGAAAATGTAGCTCCAGGTGCCATTTTGCTTGTGTTGCCAAGATGTCAGAGGAGATCTTGAAAAATAGATCGTCTTTGGTGATCTCTGCTGCTTGCTCAGAAGTTGGGCTGAGAAGCAGCAGCAGCAGTGAGGCAGAGAGGGAGACCTGGGTGGACAGATGGTACACTCGTATTTACAGGATGTGACATTTGGAAGGAGCAGGACATGGTACACAGCTAGTCATCATCATCATTTTAAATGCAGCGTTGTTCTGTGTGTGCGTGTGTGTGTGTGCGTGTGCGCTTGTGTCTGTGTACTTGTTATTGTTATTGCAAATTGTTGTGGATATAGATTAACAGAAAAAACACACAAATGTGTAAAGCATTAATCAGGTCCTCAGTACATTTTTAACCTATAGCTACCAGTGAGACATCAGTTAGGCCTTACACACACACACACACACACACAGTTGCATCACCAAGATGTCGTTGCCAGGGTCAGGCTCGGTAGTTTAAGCTCCACCTCCTCAATCTGCCAACCGTGTGAGAGGAGTTGGTACATGCATATCTGTGTGTGTGAGAGAGAGAGAGAGAGAGAGAGAGAGAGAGAGAGAGAGAGAGAGAGAGAGAGAGAGAGAGAGAGAGAGAGAGAGAGAGAGAGCGCTATCACTGCCTCAGTAGGTCTTGTATTGGATTCTCCACACTGAAGCTCATTTGGATTTAAGTAATAAAAGCGCAGCTCCAGCAGAAACTTTTATTATGATCCTCTGACCTCAGTAGCCACAAGCCAATAGTGCTAATAATCAAAAGCGTCACCCATTTATTATCTATCTGGGGCATCCTACATCCTCCAACTATCCACCACTGCAGCCTGTTCTTTTTCTAGTGCAGTGAATTTAGAAAGCAAAGATGATGTGTTTTTTTTTCAGTATTTTTTACTACTTGAAGGCCACACGGTGACCTTACAAATGGTGGGAAAGAAAATTTTTTTTTTTTTAATGAATGCTCTTTAAAGACAGAGAATCAACAGTGCAGCAGCAGTGCAGTCAGCAAAAATTAGGGTCTTTAAATATTCCTGTGTTTACATAAGCACAATATTTCTGCTGGTGGCAATGCTGCAAGTGTGGCGAAGGTCACATTAGGCTGTTTTTACAGTTGCCTGAAATGACGAATGATGTATGTATTTAAGATCCAGGGTGATGTGAGAATGAGAGCATTTAGTCTAAAAATATGTTGAACCTTGGGCTGCTTTTGCTCGGTTTTCACTCTTTATTTACAGGCTTATGATGTAGTCACTGATGTTTTAGCTATGCGTGTTATTTTCAGGATAACTCACAAATACCATCATTTGGCATGCGAGTGATACTCCACATGTTCAAGGACACTTTAAGTGAAAAAAAAAAGGTTTTTATGCAATTTCAAAATGCTTGTGTTTGTAGCCATGCTCTATGGATGACAGTCCATGATACTCCCATGAGCCTCAGTTGTACTTGTGCTAATTAGCAAATGTTAGCACGCTATCACGCAAAACTAAAATGATCCAACATGACAAACATTTCATCTGGTAAACATCAGCTCAAAGCACCACTATGCACAAAGTACAGCATGGCTGCAGACTCTTGTAGAGTCTTCTAAAGGTATTAAATATAAACACCAAGGAGAGAGTCAGTGTTGCACTCTTACACCCGTCTATTAAATATGAAGCTGGAAACAGCTGGCCTGTGCCTGTTCAAAGATTCTAATTAACACGTTATATCTTGTTTCTTTAATCCATACAAATTATTAAATAAACAAACGAGATATAAGGCGTCAAATCAGCAGATTTTATTTTAGCCTTGGAAAGGGTCAGGCTAGCTGTTTCCAGCCACTTCCAGTCTTTACGCTCAGCTAAGCTAACCCTCTCCTGGCTCTAGCTACACATCGAGCGTACAGGCCTGAGTGGTATCAATCTTCTTATCTAACTCTCGGCAAGAGAGCAAACAAGCACATTTCTCAAAATGTTATGTGTAGGACTGAGTGCGTGTGTGTTCTTTTAAACCCCTGTCATGATTTTATTATTCGGGTGTCCACTTCTAATATCTGAGCAAGGTTTTTTTTTTTTTTGGTTTGTTTGATTTTCCTGCTAATAAGGTTATCTAATGAGATTTTCCCTGCATACATGGGGTATCCAAAGCTAGGTTATCTGCAATTGCTATCTAATGGGTTTATTTTGTGTAAGTGACTGTTGACTAGATAAACCCAGTTATTAGTTAGATGTAGTGCATTTTTTGTGTCCTTCAACTGTTGGTTTTTCTCTCTATAAAGTCCTCTGAGAATTGATGAAATATATTGCCCTAAAGTGAAAAACCTAGTAGACGATATTTCAAACAGATGCAATCAGCACTCACAGTGGCAGACCGAAAGTGAACAATAGCAATAAAAAGCCCACTCTGTTGTGTTTTAATCACCTAAAAGCCTTTCAGTGCAGTGGAGGGGAGTCAGGAGCAGAGGTGGGGAAGGAGATGAAGGAGGGAAATATGGGAGGAAAATGAAGGAAGCAGGAAGCGAGGAGAGATGCGGAGGGCATGTTCAAGCCAAGATGGAAAATACTAATCTTTCTTTCTGACTTCCCTTGGTAGCATTTATCTTCTTTTTATGTATCCCTTCCCCCTCCACAGAAACACTATGCATCCGAATGTTAGCTGCAAAGTGATGCAAGCACATTAACATTATTTGGTCATATAACTGCAAACGCAATCGTCTCAATAACAGAATGAAAAATAAGTCAGACGATCAAAAATATCAATCACACATTTAGATTTAACATGGGGTGTGTAATCTGCTTATGTGTTAGTTCCTTCTTTGTTATGTTTCCATTTTTCTTTAACCTCTCTTACATCCTCCTCTCTCGCCCTCTCCGTCTTCCTATTCTCTTTACGAGCCTGTCAAGCTGTTCCCATGACAACGGTGACTGCTATCTGTCAGCAGTTTCCATAGCAATGAGACGTGATCTATCTGGGAGGGTGAACGGCCATATTTGGACCATTTTGTTTGGTGTCGTTTGCATGAGTGTGTGTGTGAAGCTTTGATGTTATTCATTAACTTTGCCCTGCAGGACCTACCAGTTTCCTTTTTATCCCACAAATCAATTTTATAAAGTCACCCATCTGATTACAGCAACACAGACACACACACACACACACACACACAACACTGCAAGCAACATTGTCCTAACAAAAACTGCCAGTGGGGTGAGATAATTAAACTTAAATCCAAGATTAATTTTATTTGGGTTACTTTACACTGTTCATAATACCACAGACTGCTGCACTTGTATCAAGAAAATAGATTCTAGAAAATTGTTTAAACTGACTTAGAATTAAAATGTTTTGCAGTGAAAAAAGGAAGAAACCACAGAAGAAAGGCAGTGAAATAAATAGCTGTCTGCACCTGATCTGAAACTGAATATAAATGTACCTTTTGCACACTGTCGGTGTGGAAACTAGAGGTGCAGCGATGTGATCTGCAGCATCGGTTTGAGCATCAATCAGTAAATGAATCTGTCCGCTTCATATAAGACAAGCTATCCTTTTCACAAAATGCACTTTGGGGTAATAAACATCGTCTGCTGTGAAGGAAAAAAATGTCACTGGCGTTCAGATTCTTTACAATAGATCAGCAGGATGATAGAAATACAGAATGCACCTTGTGGAGTTGACACACACATTCACCCAATTTATCCATTTCACTGTATATTACTGACAATGGCGTGGATGGATATAATAATATTGTGCTCAATAATGGATAAACAGTTACTGATGTTCCTCTGTACGTCAGGTTTGATGCCTCTGGTATTCAGAGGGATGACGCTGTCTTGGCTTCATGCTACAGGCTAATATGCATGAAAACATCTTTCAAAACCAAACTAAAACAATCTTCTGGGTTGTTGGTGAGGGCTGAACTTTCATAATTCATCCAAATGATGTCCTCAGATTGAGTACCTGGATAAATACAGCCATTCTGTACCGCACTGTTCAGATACGTATAACCTCAAAACTAATCTGAAAATAGACGTTTTTTTCCAACATATCTCTCAAGGTCTCTCTTGAAAAGATATCTTTGAATGACAAGGCTGATTAAATGAAGGATTCAGTCAGATCTGTCACCCATCAGTACATGTGGTCACAGTGATTCATTAAAGTAAAAAAGCTTCTGTCATTATGCAGTGACTTGGAAGACGAGGTTCAAAAAGAGGCTAATTTTCTGTAAAGTAACTATGAGCTGTTCATCAAAAAACCTTTTGAATTCAGGACAAAAACTAAAACTTTTATGTTAAAATAAATAGCGGAACATCTCTTTAATTTGTGCTGGACTCCTTCAGCTTCTTTAGTACTTAGGTCAGGGCTGCAGGTGGATGCACTAACAAGATTAGTGGTGTCAGTTAGCTGGATCAATAAACATATTAGCAAATCTGTGTGCTATTCCTCTGACTGACACACACACACACACACTATAAGTTGCAGACAGCTCAGCCCAGCCAACAGCTTGGAAGATAAATAACCTACAGCTAGTCTTCTCATCTTATGCTCTCCATGCGCACTCACACAGTCAGACACACAGAAGCGCACACACTGATATCTCAGCCATCACCTGTCAATCTGCTCTGCCTCTCAGCTATAAACACTGACTTTTCCGAGGAGCTGAGGGCCCCATGGAAAGTTTAAAGCTCAGCAGCTTAGAAAGTTACTTTGGGGAAAACACTCCTCGAAAGTGTCCTTCTTACTTTCAATCTCAGACGGACATGCCAGTTTTATATTTTTTCTAGGTATCTGCTGTCAGGTGCTGTTCAGTTAAAAACATCATATCTCAAAAGCATCAGCTATACATTCTCATAGTAGGTAGAATGAAAAGTCCTCTAAACCAATGTAACAAAATGTCCAACCCTATTGATACCACAGATCATTATATATTTTATTGGGGTTGGGATATGTGGTATGGCCCTTCCTATGACTTCTTCTTTCTTATCCATTCAAACAAGGTGTCTGATTGTGCTTCTCTGACCTGTGGCGTTCCTCAAGGGTCAATTCTGGGCCCTGTCTTATTCTCTCTTTACATGCTCCCTTTAGGGCACATTTTTGCTTGTCTAGTTTTAAATATGTATTAATTTTTTGTAACTTGGAAGAAGCAGGTTGTAACCCTAGTTTGAAAAAGTGCTACGCAAATAAAGATTTACTTACTTATTCACTTGCTTACTTACCAACAATACAGATTACGTACAATGCCAACTTTTAAAAAAAATGACTTGTTTCTTCAATATCTACACATGGAAACAATGGTATGGTTAAGGTAATGGAAAGATTGTGGTGCTGTAGGCTGTATTAATTAATGCAGAAGCTATTGCTACTGTCAGATACTCGTGAGACAGACGACTAAAAAACATGGCTGAAACACCTCCAATGTAGACAAGTCTTTACATGGCCATCCACCACCCAGAGCCCGTCACTGTCTGCTTATATAGGGGCACAGAATCGTTCAATATGAACATAATTCTTGAGGATTCTGGGCTGAAACATCAAGATGTGAAGTCAAGATGTCAATCACCATTGGTGATCTGTGTTGCCTTGTGAAGCCAATGGGTTTTAATGCATTTCAGCTGCAAATGGTCAAAGCTTAGTGCAAAGTGGACTCAGTTCCAGGTTATTATATTCAGGAATCACACTGGTGATTGTTGTTTTGGTGTTGATTTTAGCCATTTAGCTACTGTTTATGATATTTACATGCTTAAATGTGGTGTACAAACTGAAAAGTGGGAATTTTCAGAACAAGAATGAACAAAATAATGCATGACATTTTATCTTAGGTGAGAAAAATGCTGCCTGTAAAGATAATCCAGATTGATTTAATCAATTATTAATCACAACTAAACATTCTTTTAAACTACAGTAGGTGTTTCAAGGGAGAATAATTTAAATTAATTGTAGCACGTAATCTATTGTTTTTTAGTTTGGGAGACAAAAATTGTGACAGCTGATTCTTCCTGATAAACTACCTGTGTACAAGCAAGCTGCAGCTGCATACATCTTCCTCAGACAACAACATGCCATGGGCTTGCATGAAAGCAAGAGGTTAAATTTGTCACTGACAAAAGTTTATTAAAACTTTTCCTTACCCTGTTTGTCATCCATCACCTGAACAGTTAACAAATGCCTCAGGATACTTTTACTTTTTGTTTCAAAGGAGCAGGAGTCTAATCTCTCTATCAGACAGGGCATCAGGTTACATCTACGCACACACTGACTGCTGTGAAAAATCTGTCAAGCAGAACTCACAGTCATTCCTACTACCTTGCTCAGGCTCGCCTGGATTTGTAAACATGAGCAAACTTTCACCAAAACAAGAGCCACTACAGCCTCGACTCTGATCTGCGGACTCATCAGGACCCCAGAGGAGACCAACAAATGAGCGCTTAATATCGAAGGAGAGTTTCCAGGCAAGTTGGCACATTTTTCAACACAGAGATGTCAACACTGGAGGGAAGTGAAAAGAACCTCATTCGATTGTACAGTAAAGTCTCAGGAAACAGCCAGCCCTGCATGTCAGCACAGAGTGTTTGCAACTTTCCCTTATAAACAGTAGTGTCATTTAAACTCCGGAGCCCCGAAACTGACAAAATGTAGTAAAAGTTATCAGACAAATCAAAATACAGCTGACATACATAAATAAATAATACTGTTTAATAGTTGGGAGTGGAAATGGAGTTTCCTCTTTAACCTCCAATTAATTGGTTGATTTACCATCAAAGTCCATAAAATTAATGCAAACTTAATTTATTTTACTCGTCTATTTACCTATCACCAACTAATTTTATTTTATTTTTAATTTTTATATGTGTCTAGTTTACCCAGGCAACATTTCCTTTTCCTAACCACATTTCCTTTTTGTCCTTTTGCATATAAAATGAAATGGGCATGGCCTTGCATGTCCAGAAAAGTGATTGGTCCAGGTGTGTGTGTGTGTCATCAGCAGAGCAATCAACTGATTGGAGGTTAAAGAAAAAAGCATAAAGCTTTAGATTTCTTTTTATATTCCATTTTAATTATTTAACTGTCACAGCTCTACCATGCTCATTGTCTTCTCCCCTGTGTTTCTGGTGTTCTTCCCCTCCCTTTTCACATCTCCTGTGGCATCTACAATCAGGCCGGCACACCTGTGTTCCATCAGTTCATCAGCCAACAGTACTTCTACCCCGTTTGGTAGCAAGCTCTCCGGCCGCTGAATTACCTTCAGTTTTGTCAGTCTGTTGTACGCCATACTAACGTTGTTCTCCTGTGCCACAGGTCTCCGTCAAGCCTGCCTGTCTGCCTGCCTGCCACTCAAGCCAGCCACGACCTCCCTCCACCGCGTCCTCCCTGCTCTCTGGCTCCCCCGCTTTAAACCATTCATTCATCAAATAAATCCAGTTACCTTTGAAATCCTGAGCCTGTGTCCCGCACTTGGGTCTGTTCCGTCAACATGTCACATTAACTAACAAAACAGAACTCTCTTTGAATTGTCTGATAACCTTTTACTACATTTAGTCAGTTTTAAGGCTCCATTGTAAACACTACGTCTAATCTCTCAGTGATCGACATGGTCAACTGAAATATAATATTTCTTCAAATGTTTCTTCTTTGTCTTCAAATGGCATAATATATTGTAGGATATCTTACTCTTTTCATAAAGATATTTACTATGTTCTATTCCTAAAAAGTTCACTTTTGGAGATAGATGTTTTTCACCAGATAGGGATTATAAACTCTGTCAGTCAGCATGGTGCTCTCAGCAGGATAAAGCTCCCATAATCAACATTTAAACAAGGCTTCAATGGAAGTCTTTTCTCTTCTCCTTCCCCTCTCTCTCTCTGAATCTGAATCTTGGTTTTTGCACTTCAGCTGTCTGTTTCTTTGATGTTGGTGCCAGCTAGGACACGAGTGGGTGTGATGATTCTCACTGGTAAGATATAGATCCAAAATTCACAATATTCACAAACACATACGCACACAAACAAACGCAAATACACAACAGACGGTCCCAAGCATGAAATGTATTCACTGAAAAATACTACACTACTGACAGGCAGTCTAGCTGAAGGATATAAGAAGGGAATATTGAACATTAAAAAAGAGGGGAAAAACAAATGAGTCTGTGTGGTGTGTGTGTGTGTGTGTGTATGTGTTCAGTGGGTAGTTAGAAAGCACAGGCTTTTTTCCTGAGGAAGCAATGTCTGCAGGAGCAAGCGTGCGTGCGCATGTGAGTCCGCCTCCTGTGTGTGTGTGTGTGGGAGTAAGCAGTAGGTTTCAATAGAGGCAGCTTGATAACGCTCTCCACTCAGCTATGTTAATAATATCCCACTCTGATGGGCCCTCAATCATCCGAGTGCACGCACACGCACACACACGCACACACACACACAGAGGCGGCTGTCATACTGTTTCCTATACTATAGCGCAGTGTAATAAGAACCAAATGCTCTCACTAGGATTAGAACTGTGGGGGGAAAACTGTTTTCCAGAAAAAGGAACAGCACACTACAGAAGTATGTGGACAACCCAACATTACACCCATATGTAATTGTTGAACATCTTGTTCATGGAGACATGAGCATTACTATGCTGTTATAACAGCCTCCACCCTACTGAAAACTCAAATTCTTACGCACCAAACTGGGAAAACCATTTCTAAATGGACCTGGCTTTGTGCACGCAGGTACAATTATGCTGAAACAGGAAGGACACCATTGTCTAAAATATAATTGTCTGCTTTAGCATTGAGAGTTCCTTTAACTGGCACTGAGGGGCCTAGTCCAAACCAGGAGAAACTGTTCCAGACCAAAACTACAGTACGTGATCAGGGGTGTCCATATACTTTTGCCCATATTGTATGTGTGTGTGTGTGTGTATATATATATATTTTTTTTTTTATATATCTCCAACCCCATCTCCCAGTCTCTTCTCATGTGTGTATGCTGTGTTCAAGCAGAGCTTTTTAATTCCCCAAGAGGTATCTACAATCAACATTTATGCTCCAGATCTGAGTGTTTGTATGTGAGTGTGTGGTTGAAGAGGGGAGACGGAGAGCCTGCGCCACTTAATTAACATGAAACCGAGAAGAAGAAGGAAGTGGCTCTTGTCTAATTTTAAGGGAAGCATCATTATTGTCAATCATTAGGATTCTGCCACGCTCTGCCTTGTCCATGATTATCATTAGCGTCCTCGTAACGATTTCTCTGTATGTGTAAGTGCCTGTGTGTGGTCTGACTGATGCTCGATGTGCCGTCCGAAAATATAATTTCTTGCATGAATTTAATCTGGAAAATGTTCTCGCGTCACACCATTATCTGGCTCACTCGAAATCACTTCTTATTAAGTTATATAATAGTTATCATACTTTAATCTAATTGTCTGTTACTTGTACTCATCATCAAAGGCCCATGTCTTTAATGTCACAAAGATATCCGTATTTGGATTAATACCAGAAGCGGGCAGGGCATACACATGCATACACAGTTGTCAGAAATTGTCTAGCTTACCTCTTACTCTGTGTTAAATTGTTTTCTGCTGCTATTTACACTGGTCGTACTATAAAATATACCAAATGACATATTTTATTCACGTACCTAAACTAATTGTATAATAAAATGATTTGTGTTTGAAACCTACCTTCAAAAGAAAAAAAAGGGTTAAATGTAAGTGTAAACAGAATCTAAATAAAAGCTGTGTAACTGTTAATGGTCCAGGTGGAAATGAATAGTGAAAATAGAGCAGGAAAATGCATGTAAGAATAGCATTGGGTCCTATTGCATGATTTTTCTTTAAACCCCGAAGGTTGTTTTTATAATGGGAGAAGGCCAAGATGAAAATAAACTTTAACTGAAGTGTCTATGATATAAGATAAAGAAAGAAATTTTGAATATCTGAAAAGCTCTCTTGGCCATTTTGCATACCCTTTTGAGATGGTCTCTTGCTTCAGCTAATCAATTATTGCCCAGCGTGTGCATGACTTGAGTGTATCGATTTGACTGATTTTTGACTCTGATGTGATTGATAATTATGATTTATTAAATTAATTTGGATCATCTTTTAAGAGCACATTATCTGTTCATATTCGAATAATGCTTTTGTTTGTTTACATCCCCTAGTATTTATGTAAGGAGCTTTTATCTATTTTCTGCACTGGGGTCTTGGTTTCCATTAGTGGATTTTGTCAAAAAGGACAAGAATAACAAGTGGGAACGTTTTTGTTGTCTCTCAGTTTCACATAATGTCTATATAGCTATTACGCATAATTCACTCTATAATTTCTGTTAGCAGTGGGAATGTAAATCCCCATCACCCCATTAAATTACCCCAAGACCATAACGAGGATAAAACTGCACTGGCGTGAAAATATATTCAATCTGCTGTGCATGACTGCTTTCAGTCTGGGCAATTAAAGCGCATTACAAATACAGATTGTGCAGGAGAGGTCATTTCAGAATATGTCTGAGCACCATTTTTATATTCTGGACATGGCTGCATTCATCTACATATGAAGCATTAAATTTCAGCGTTTCTCAATGAGCTCTTGTGTTTGTCCCCTGCATCTCCAAAGAATTTCAAATGACACGGCTTTCCCTCGGGGCATCACATCCCCAGCAGGCCACCTGCACAGATAATAGCCAGAGGATGTTCTCTCACAATTATGGGTATGATGGTGATATGATGGATAAAAGCTGCAGCTGAGCATCATCAACAACACTCAAGTACCCATAATTATAGGAAAGAGCCTCCTCAAGGCTATTATAGCATTTATATGACAGTTACCAAGAGTACCGGCAGAGTAAAAGGCTCCCTTTGGCTCACTGGTTGTCACAGCAGTTGTCATAGCAACCAATATAATACAGTGGGCTCTCCTTTAGCGACCAATAAATTACAGCAATCTCTGTTTTCTGAAAAATGTCTCTGACCAATCAGATCTCTTAGATGAAACTATATCTGCATGATACCTTGCCTCTACAAACCCATAACTTTAGACCAGCGTCCTCTGCAATCAGATAGGTGGAGCGAGTCATCCTGTAATACGACGGTAGTTTGAGTTTTTAATAGAGTGTTTTAGTTGCACATGATAATCTAAATGTTGTTTCAGAAGCTTTTCTACTCTGACAAGAATAACAGTTTAGAGTAAAGCCCCAACAGACACCCACAAGAACTCAAGAGGGACCCCAAACCTGTTTGGCCAATTGCCACTGCAGAGTGGAGCTTCAATCTCGCTCGGCTTACAGGGAAAAACAGGGTCAGCAGCAGCCTTTATTTCTGTCAGGCTGGAAAACAGTGGTACGGTGGACTACAGGGAGTACTTCGACTAAAGCTAGAAAATAGTCAATTTTTTCTTCCAGTTATTCATCCGAGGGACTAGTCCGTCACAAGCCAGGCGTACTGCTGAGACACAGAAGAGCTCAACCTGAGACTCCCTGAAGACACATAAGCAGGTGCTGTGGTCACAAAATAATTTCTATTAAGTGAACAGGATATAATACAACACTTTCCTCTGTTGGCCAATGTACCTTTGGTGTTACCTGGCATGTCATTTAGCATGTCCAGCATTTTTCAAGCCCTAAAGTCTCACTCCCAAGTGCAACATTAGCTGACTGTTAAAAGCTGATCTGATTTTTGGTACCAGTAAAGCAAGCAAAAACATACAGCTAATTACAAATAGGTTACACACTCTGTATAACACAGAGGTGACTAGCACAAGAAACTCTTAGAAACTGTAAACTGTGCTCATTCTAGTTCACTAAACCCTTTTTCAATATGTTCAGCTTTGTGCATCACAGCACCGGAAATGAACCCACACTTGGGTGGCTCTTAATTAAGCAGACGTTCTCTGGCTCAACCATGGATGTATTGGGAGAACTGCAGAACAAGATGGCGCCGCATTTGTTCCAGTGAGAGCTACCTGTACTCAGCGGGCACAAATGCCATCTCCATCCTCCAGAGCTCTGGACTGCACATGGACTACAACACCCATAGACTAGTTTGTATTTACCCTTCTTATGTGTGTCGTATGCTATTGTGTATTCTCCATTTATGTTTAAGTATGTACACTCCTCTTAACGATTCAACCTCAGTAAGTCCTGTATAGCTGCACTACTAGACTCTTCTTCTGCACATACAGTATGTATTAACACAGCCTCCTACATGCTGCTCAAGCCACGTCATGTATATGGTCTAAGTATTGTAATAAATATAATATTTTTAACTCTTGAATGTCATTTACTTTATTTTCTTATTTTGCTGTGTGTTATCTATTTCCTACCTCTTCACTTGTTTCTTGTGCTGCTGTAAAATGTGAATTTCCCCTTCGGGAATCAATTCATTCTTATCTTTGAGGCTTTTTTAAAATTTTTATTGGACCCAGTGCCTCAAATAGTGATACTACAAAGAGTAACATCAGAGTGTTTGTGTTGTTTAGAAAAAATTTATTCATCATTTCACGCTTCTTCTGTGATTACTGTGTATGAGAAACAGTCTTTTCGGGCCAGAGTGCATCATGTGACCTGCAATTCAGACTGCGGGCACTACGCCCCCACATTGCCTTGCAGCCCAGCGTTTCTCTCGGACGAAGTGGGCTCAACATGAGGCTGGGTAAGCAGTTGCTTAATCTTCATTATGTGTGTTAGAGCTTCAGGTTGACCCAAACCTCAATAAGCTCCTAGCCAAAATAATTCACTGACGCTCACAAAAAAAATAAAATGAAAAGAAATGTAAAACATGTCTTTGTGTAAACTTTGTGTAGTGCTTTCCTGTACTCTTTGCAAACTAAAATCCAGACCCAATTCTCTGTGCTGGAAAGAGTTTACTACAAAGCACTTTTATCTGAAGAAACTATTACATGTGAACCATAGTCACTGCCAACACGTAAATACAAAATGTATTAAATTAGAACACCTCCACCTTTTGCATGTTCCTCAGTTAATAACTGAAAAGGCAGAAAAAAACAACACTTAAAATGTATTATTTGCTGTCGTCATGTCAGTAAAAGAGCTGTCCCCGAGTCTGACAGTGCTTTGCATGTTGCTATGCACTGCTATTGTTCAGTATGAGCTCTAATTTATTCACTGTAGGGTTTGTGTCTCCATCTATTCATTTTAATGACTGACAGCCAAGAAAGGCTGCTAATGCCTGCTGGAGAGTGCTCGGATTATTTGATACAACCGAGGTCCACAGCTGCCAACAACAGCGTTTGTTTTACTCACCTGGTCAAAATACAGAATAAAACCTTCAAGCACCAGTTTGATGGTTTTTGTAACCCTAATGACTTTCCTGAGGTGCAGTCCTACAGAAAATGCCAGTGATGAGCTTGTTACTGCATTACTGTTTGTGTGTGTTTTTGCGCGCGCACTCTTTGCTCTTACCTTGCGGCCGTCGCTCGCGTGGCAGTTGACGTTGAGCGGAGTAAGCAAGGCCATTAGCTTCTCCTCATTTCCACTCCTGCAAAATGTACACACACAAACACAAACACACACACACGTTAGGTAGAAAACATCCAACACTCATAGAGGATTAGCACTGTTCCTCAGCAGGAGACTGTGGGGGAGAAAATGAGGGCGAATGAGATAAGAAGCTTGAGACTGAAGGGAAAAGGCTGAGAAATTTCATCTGCAGAAACAGACGGGGATGGATCGAGGGGTGTGTGTGTGTGTGTGTGTGTGTGTGTGTGTGTGTGTGTGTGTGTGTGTGTGTGTGTGTGTGTGTGTGTGTGAGAGAGAGAGTGTGTGTGTGCTTTCTTGTTAACCTGACTGCAACAAGCTAAACAAAATCTGTTAGAGAAGACCGTTTGGCCTAGCTACAGGAGTTAAGATTTTGTTCATGTTGTGTTTCCTGGCTTTTAGGCTCACTGCCCTGGCACTGGGTGACCACCAGGAAAGTGTTGCCAAGGCAGCGGCCAATCCAACCATCATCCCCGTGACAGCCGTAAAGGAAGAAGCTGTCAGATGGAAAGAAAAGGATTATTCTTCTATTCTTCCACGTTCCCCTCCTCTCCCTCTCTCCTTTTACTTTTGTTTTTTTTGAACGGGCCTCTCCTTCCTTCTTTGTTTCTGTATCTTTCGCCCTCCAAAAACATGGCTGTGACATTCTCCAACCCCCATTATCTGCTCTTCTTTGCTCTCCTACTCTTTTCCCCTATAACTCTCTTTTCATCCAAGCTGTCCACCTCTACCCTCCCCTCTCCACCCGTAGTCTCTTCTTCTCCACCTTTACCTCCACTGCTCAGCATCTTCCTGTTAGTTCTCTCATTCATTTTCTCTTTCTTTTGCTCAACTGCCCACCTCCTGCTGCTGGTACCCTAACACGAGAGAGCCTTCATTTCGATGCAAACAACATCTTGAGGATTTAACAGGGACGAAGGACATGCCGTTGTATATGTGTGTGTGTGTGTGTGGGTGGGTGTGTCCTTGTCTTTTGAATAGATGTATGGACAGCCCTACTTAGCATCTAGTAAATTAACAATGAAATGAATCAAGTCAAAAGACAGAACCAAAACATTTAAAGGACAGCTCAGCATTTTGGTGAATATATTTCTTGACGAGAATAAATAGGAAGCCCCGCCCAGCAGCAGACTGCTACCTTTGGACAGGGCCAGGCTACCTGTTTCCTCCTGTTTCCAGTCTTTATGCTAAGCTAAGCTAACCATGTGCAGGCCCCAGCTTCATATTTAACGGACAGATGTGACAGTGGTATCAATCGACTCATCTACCTCTCGGAAAGAAAGCAAATAAGCGTATTTCACAAAATCTCGAACTGTTCCTCTAAGTTGGTCCAGTGCACCCGCTCCAGGATAACTATCTTGGTAAGATCAACATGTTCACAAATCCTGAGTGAAGAGTCACATATCATATCTTGATTCTGCCAATCTCCGTCTCACTGAAGCATTTCAAAAGGTGCAATCAGTAACAGTTTACCATCTTTTTGTTGTGAATGTTCTAAAGGCTCACACAAATGATCTACAGTGGCCCACAAGGGACAATGCTCACAACCATCTGAATAATTATACATTTTTACACTTGAAGAGAAATGAAAATGCCCCTCTGAGTATCTCTGACTGGATGTCTAGACTTCCATCTTATCTCAAAGCCTTCCAAATCACTTAAGCTGCATGTTAATGCTATGAAGTTACCAAAGATAAACAATAGCCTTCTAGGTAATTAACATTTACAATTGGATTGGTTAAAGCTGCTCTAATCAATACTTTTATATTATCAATGGATTAAATAACCAGGTGTATTATGAAAGGTGTCGCTCGTAGTATAAACCCATAGAAAACGATCACCTGACTCCACCCTTCCACCTCTCTACTCAGCAGATGCAGCAGGCAGCTGTTGTCAGCGAAAAAGCTCTGATGAAACCACTGTGTGCTACCCAGTGTCGGAAAGTAACTAAGTACATTTACTCAAGTACTGTACTATCCAGTATTAGTATTTCCATTTTCTGCTACTTCTACTTCTACTCCACTACATCTCAGAGACAAATATTATACTTTTATTTGATAACTTTACTTACTAGTTATTTTACAGATTCAGATTAAATAATACAACATATAATAAACAAATACATTCTGATGTATTATCATAGGTTAAGATCATTTAAGACTTTATTGAGTTACCAAGCAGTATACAAAGTAATTAAAATCAGCTTCACCGTTACCAGATGCAACATTAAGGTGACACATATTAATGCATCAATAATAAGAATCCAATAACTTATTCTGAAATTGGCCTCTGTATAATGAGTACTTTTACTTTTAGAACTTTAAGTATATTGTGATGCTAATACTTTTGTACTTTTACTTAAGTAAGTTTTAAATGCAGCACTTTTATTTGTAACAAAGTATTTCTAAACTGTGGTAATGCTACTTTCACTTTAAGTAAAAGATCTGAGTACTTCGTCCAACACTGGCACTACCTGCCCAGCACCAAACAGCAGAGAGACAAAGTTAGCAGTGGAGCATTTCGCAGCTAAGGAGTTGGTGGAGAGCAAACCAGAGCAAAAAGGGGATCAATATTGGACTTACATTCATCAAGTGAACAGAAACACGACTCCAAATGAGCGCTAATGTTGCTCTGTGTCTGCTGGATGTGTAAGCAACTGTTTGCTATCATGTTAGTCATATCAACTGATAATAAGTGAGTGCTGTGTTTACAAAATGCTGCGCTGCCCCCAAGTAGCCAAAATAAAATAAAATAAAATAACGCAGATTTAAACATTAAATAAATAGGTTGTGGGGAATATTTAGCCTCACTTTTGTGTTTATCTATAGGAACTCCATTTAATGGAACATTTAAAATACATTTTAATGATTGGGAAGCTTTCCAATATTTACAGCTAATAAATCACAAGAGAAGACCCAGATCAGCAAAGAGTTTTGCTCTCATGAACATTAATGATGTGGTATTTCAGTCAATGCATCGAGTCATTACTCTTACACTAGAACCATTTTATTATTATTCTATACCACTGTGCAAGGATGCTATCTGGGCCACGTATAAAAAGGCAGAAAAACAACAATATCCCATAAGCCATGTGTGGGAGTTATCTGACCAAAGACAACTCTAAAAAAAAGTAAAAAAGACAAAGAGACTCTACTGCAAAATGACATTGGTGATGAGCCAGTCAGTGGCTCAGCTGCGATAGAGGCACATTGAGTTCACAGTTCACACTTAAACAGCCTGCTGACCCCATAATACACTGGGGTACAGCTATGCTAGGCCAGCTGCTTCCTTGTGTGTGTGTGTGTGTGTGTGTGTGTGTGTATGCCTGGGAGAGAGACAGAGAGAGAAAGAGGGGTAGAGAGAGAGAGAAGGATGGAGGCTGTTGAGGCATTGAGCGCTCAGCCACCCACACACAATCCAAAACGAAAGCTATGCCATTTCCACATGCGAGACGAAAACACACACACACACACACACACACACACAGTCCACATGCACTGCCTGCAACAATAACATGCCTCCAAAATGCACAAGTGTCCCTGGCCCACGTGTACCGAGCTCTCTGGATCTCAAACACCTGTCTAGTGTAGGAGCTGAGTGTGTGTGTGTATGTATGTGTGTGTGTGTTTGTGGTGGTTGGGATGGAGGAGAAAGGGGAGGAAAAGAAAGAACAAGTGATAAACACTTTGACAGACAGGGAGAGAGCGGCAAAATGACTGGAAGCAAGAAAGCAACAGAAGCAGAGAGGAGGATGAGAAACAAGGACTGGAAACAGAAAACATAAGTGGATCAGAGAGGAGAGAAAGGGGAGGTAGCAAAGAAGAGGGAAGAAGGGCAAACATGGAAACATGAATAAAAGAGAAAGGGGGGGTAAGAAGAAAGGGAGAAATGATTAAAAAAAATAAGAAGAGGAAATTGGAAGAAACAGTGAAACAGGAGGAGAGGAGAGGAGACAAGGGGATATGTGAAGAGAGGAAACAAGCGGGGAGGGAAAAGGAAACAGAAACAGGAGAGGAGCAGAGAAGAAAGTAAGCATGGAAACAAGAGATGAGAGGGAGCCTCAGAACAGAACTGGTGAACAAGAAGAAAAACAACATGAAAGGATGTCACAAAGTAGGAAAAAAGCAAAATACGGCAAGAACATAGAGAAAAAAAAACCCAAATGAAAACAAAGAGCATGCAGAGTCTGGTACTCACCTCGCCGCCTCCAGCAGCTCATCCTTCTTGTATTCACCTAGATGGTTACAGAAGATCATGGTGTCAGACAACTGGCCATCAACACACACCGACCACACACAGACACACATGATCAAGCAGAGAGAACAACTACACACACATGTAAAGACACACACACACACACACACACAGAGGAAGGATCTATCTATTGGGGGAAGACACCATCTCTCTTTCTATCTCTCCTCGCCCCCCTCCTCCTCTTGCTCTCTGCCATACTCGCTCAGTGCGCACCCCTCTGGCTCCGGTTGCCGTGACGATGCGTTGCTGGCAGCGACCACAGCACATTCATTGTTTGGGCGACGAGCAGCACACTGACACGCGCTCTGCCTCTATCCGTCCGTGTGTCCGTCCATCCTTCCCTCCTTTGCCGCGTTTGGCTCCCGTCTCTCGGCCGCCACTCATATTGCTAACCATCTTTCCTCATTCTCCATCATCTCTGTGTCTCTCTCTCTCTCTCACACTCTCTCTCTCCGTCTCCCTGCTTTTCCCCCCTCTGGGCTCAGGAGGCGCAGTTACCATCAAAAAACACAACAGAAATAAACAAACCCCTCCCCCTACCTCCCTCACCCTCTTTCCAGCTCTCTCTCAGTCTCTTAGCCCTGCCCCCCTGTTACTACAGTCACACACACACACACACACACACACACACACACACACACACACACACACACACACACACACACACACACACACACACACACACACACACACACACACACACACACACACACACACACACACACACACACACACACACACACACCTGTCTTTTCTGCCTGGGAAATAAGCAAGGGTGGGGGAGACAAGCTCTTCTCAGACATTGAATCGGTAACATTGCTGGATCTGTCTGTAATGTAACAATGTGACACAGGTTTGGCAATGTAACATAGGTCCTCAAACATAGGTCTTCCTTTGAGGCTGCGTCATTTGACAATCAAATGGACTATCAATGATGGAAAAGAAGATCTGCAAATGTCAAATTTGGAGCAGCAGAGGCAGAAATGACTCCTGACTATTTGTCCCTAGCATGGGTCAAGCTCCAAAAACACTGGATCCTACACTTCCCATCATGCAACTCAATAGCATCTTCCATCAGACCCTCCTTGCCTCTTAAATGCCCACTTCTTTCAAACTCCACATCTCCAATGTGTAACACAGGCTTTCTTCTAATAATGTTAAAGCTCACGCCCACTCTGATGTGACCCTTATGACATCATCAGGGTTTCTTTTTTAAACTTTAGAAAGCTCCTCTCAGAGCCACACAATACATCATCAACAGTTTTCACAAGCTGAGTAGTAGACAAGTAAACTGAACTTCATGTGTAAAATTGCTGGAGTTTCCCTTTAAGTCTTAAGCTACAGGAGCCAGGAGACGATTATCTTAGATTACATTAGATTATAACTAATTTACTCGAGTGACTTACTTTGTGCTATAAGGGAAGGTAATGTTATAGAAATGCTCAAATTCTAATTATAAAAACTTAAACAACTACTGTCAATAAATACTTAGCAAGTAATTGTGTTGTGTTCAGCCTGGCATATTCAAGCAGGAAAGTTCCGAGTTTCACAGAAATGTAAATGCCTTCTTTTCCAGGTTTAGTCTGCCACTGCTTCACATGAAAAACTTTCCAATGGTGATCCAGACGGAGACTTTTAATGTGAAACAGCTACATCAGCTATACAGCTGAACTTGGTTAGCTGTGCTATTCTTCAATAAAAAGTGGTCTACACAATATAATATGGACATATTTGATGCCATTTGGTCGGCAGACCAGTTTTAACTATTGATGGGAGGAATATTAGAAGAAGAATAGAAAAGAGGCCACAGTGAGATGTTAGATGTAGAGCTGCAGGTGACAGGCTCTTACTGCTGTCTGCGTGTACCAGTGGCCCTGAAACACGTCATCAAGGTAAACAATGCCTTTTACAGAAAAGCACACAACAAGGTCCGATCTAGCAAGATTGTCTTTGAAACTGAAAAGTGCCTTGAGGGCTTATTCACACATGAAAACCAATATGCTATTTAACCAACACATTTACGCAACAAAGTTCATCTCTGAAAGGGGCTGGAGAGAAACAGAGAGGTATAAAATTGAAATAGGAAATGAAAAAAAAAAAATTCAAAGGAACATGGAGAGGTAAGTGTGATACAGATAAATGGAAAGAGGATGAGGAGGAGGGGCTGTGTGTGCATGGCGCAGACGGAGGGGTGGGGTAGGGCGAGGAGTGAAGAAGAAAGGTTAGAGAGAAGGGAGGGCGGGGGGACAAAGGATTTGTAGATGAAAGAGAGAAGGGAGGGTTAGGGATCTGGAATCTGACATGCATGGATTTGACACAGTATAATTGGTGTTAGGGAGGCTAAGGCGGAACAGTCAGAGGAAGAAGAAAGGGGGAGATGGAGAGGGCCAGAGAGATAGAGAGATCTGAATACAAAGAGAGAAATGTACAGAGAGAGATCAAGACACTAAATTAGATGCTGTAGTTTTGAACCAATTTATGTGCTGAGACGGAATCATTTTCCATTACGCACCTGACAGTCACAGTCCTTACAGCTGTCTGGGTTATATTATTATTGTTATTACCATGACCATTATTAATCATCACTATTACAGTGCATC
>SEMN01000885.1:0-125000 GCA_005408345.1 Macquaria australasica | reverse complement strand
CCACTCCACCCTCTTTCACTCTGCCGAGTTTTGGAAACGCACAAATCTGGATGTGCTTGTCTGTGTGTGCCGCTCCGAACCAGAGGACAGATTGTTTGTTATTCATCATGACAAACTATCAGTGTGTGTGTCTGTCTGTGACCTTGAGTGGGCAAAATCGCTTTATTTAAAGTTTGTGGTTTTCTTTGCGGTCATTTTGGGGCAATTACAATTTACTGCAGGTGTAGCCAGAGGTGAGCCGGGGTGCGTTCAATTGGGTTTTCATCGCTCTTCTGAATAAATGTTTCTTCTCTACAGTGACATTACACAGATAGTGATAACAAAAAATAAATAAATAAAATAAAAGTATTGCTGTCGTCATTGTCTTCATGACCGCAAACATTTAGCACACACATTATATTCTTACGAATCTAATTAGGTTTAAAGACAAGCTTTTATTGGCTACACAACTACAGTATGGTTTTTATAAACAATACATGCTCACATTGTGATCTTCACTTTAAAGTATTTTTGTTCCCAAGTTGAAAAACACTGCAAGAAAGAAAAATATATATTTTTTAAAAAGGTAAGAAACTGCTATTATCTATACAGAGTAACAACACTTCCACACATCGCGAGACAGCTGTCACTCCAGCAGGGAGGATTCTGGATCCTGCTTTGCTGAAAAATGGCTTCTTTAAGCCCTTAAGTGGAACACATGACAAAATCCTTCTCCAACTCCAACTTCCTTCTTACTAAATGTCCAAAAAAGTTGTGTGTTAAATGCCTTGTTCAGGGGCCCCTCTGTCGGAGTCGGGAGTAGAAGAACGTCTTATGATTTTAAACTTTTCCTTCCCTGAGCTTCTTTCTCTCACACCTAAAGGAACACTGCCCCTGAGGGCTGTGAGAAGGTCTCCTAAATAACAATTAAAAAACCAAAACAAATGCTTGTTCATGATGGTATCAGGAAACTCATCATCATCAACACATCAGCATGGATTCCCTTCACTGCTCGTTAAACAGATACAAAGGACAGGAGCGAGGTCGGAGCACCCACTCCTCCTCTCACGAGCAAAACTATAAACAAACAACAAAAACAACCAAGTTAGCTGCGGACAAATTAATATGGATAAGATTAGGTCATATTGCAGCTGTCCTGAGTGAGGCACGCAAACAGGAGTCACGCAACAAAACAGGACGCAGTCGGCTCATTCCTCTACATCTGATCCTCAGTAGTCCGCCAAGCACACAGCCTGGTCCAGCCTGCTCTACGCAATGACTCATGAGAGATAATGAAAAACACATTATTGCACTGTTCAACAGAGATGTTGTAATTTTTTACAGGGTGTATTTTCTATATTTTACAGTTATTCAATATTTATATATATAATATAATGATTTTTTTTCTCCCTTTTAAATGAATAAGGACTCTTATGGAGAACACTCCACTAAGTGTAACAATGGTTGTTTCATGAGGATAAAGACCTTCATTTAGTCACTTTGTATTCTTCAATGATTAATAAAGAATCACTTGTGAAAGTGTAAAGCATTTTACAATCCCTTCAAGGCAAACCAGGCTACAATGTGTTTGATTTCAAAGAAGATATTCAGTTAAGCCTCAAACATTTTTTAGCGTTTTGGTCTACCGGCAAACATTTAATATGCACACATTGTGTTAGTGTTGTCTTTAGGCGTGTATTTAATCCATCCAAACCTTTTCACTTTTCCAGAAGATTTCCGCATCCAGGAGATAAGGATTATTATGTACTTCTTTTTGCTTTACTTGTTTTAAGTCCATTAACCAAATTCTGTCAGTCTACTCTGTCAGAGTGGCCGACTGCCCTCACTAACTCACTCAGTGTTGTGGAGCTGGGCAGCCGTGTGGAAAACTAGGCAATTTCAGCTGCAGGAAAAAGGCCCAAATGGGGTGAGGAGACCTTGGAAGTGCATCACACACACACACAAAAAAAAAAAAAAACAAATTAGTCACTTTGTTTGGCTTCTCTTGCTAGGTCATTTTGGAAATAGGTCTCGGGCTCATTCATCACAGGGGACCAATCGAACAGCAGTCATTGTGGTAATCAATGAGCATGTCACTGATAAGAGGAAGAAAGCTACACAGTTCGCAGCCACAGGGATTCACACTTTCTCTTTCGCACACACACACACACACACACACACACACTCTAAGGTGCACACAGGAGCAGGATTGCCTTTGCTCCCACTGCATTAACAGGACGAGGCCTTCAGAGCAGCTACAGCAGTTCTTTGTCTTCATGATTAGGCTGCTAACATACACACCGATCAGAGCTCCTTTCTTTGCATTCACTTGACGACGCATCAGTTCATCTCTCTGTTCGTCTGTCACCCAAGCCAGTAGGCATCTTCATCTTTCCTCCTTCACTCTTTTTCTCTCAGTGCATTTGTTCCCTTCTTATGCATATATTCACTTTCTTCCTTTTCCCTTGCTTATTCTCTCCCAGACCCAGGCTCTTTCTCTCTTTCTCTTCCCCCTTCCCTCATTCATCCACTTTCTCTCCATCTCCCAGCCCCCCCCTTAAATCTCTCATCATTTACTGCCAGCCCTTGTTAGAGAGAGCGCTCGCTAATTTTCTGCTATGTTAAAGCTGCCTGCCCACCACGGACCTCTCTTCAAAGGAAGAATTTTCGTTTTCTCTTTATTTACAATGGAGTGGAAGCGCTTGCTGACAGCACGTCTTCGACACCCAGCATGGCAGGAATACAGTTTTAATGGAAACACACACAATTTCTGTTCAAGTACATCACGCTTCAAACTATTTTTTATTTTATTTATTTTTTATTTTTTTTACTAGTCACACAGCAACAGCAGGAGCAGGGACAAACGCTTCCCAAAGCTTCTGTTCAGCACTGCTAGCTTGAAAAGCAGCGCAGGGTGGACACAAGCCCTAATTGATTCCAAGACATGAAAACCTGTCTGGATTAGTACCAGTTCCAGCTATGACAAGACGACAGGGATACTGTACAAAAGGCACGGCAAGTGTATTTGTAGCACATTCCATATTTAAAGTGCTTTACATAATGCATTAAAAACATAAAAAAATAAAGGAAAACAGCTCTTCCATTGTGTCAGTGAGTCCCAAAAGGGGTGAGGCAGGGGAGAGGAATTGGACGACTGATCCATGAGCTGGTTATTAGCATGTTGATATAGAGACTGTGGTATTTGGTTTTGCTGGTGCAGAGGCTGCTCTGTGTCAGGGTGCATCATCTTGGGCCTAGCCGATGGGCTGAACCAAAAATGGTCCATCCGTACTTTAGTCCTTTACAAGGCCCTCTGCCCTGAAAAGATGCCTCCGTCCCCAGAACAGATTAAAGTTATCAATGCAGTTGATCCCTTTCAGACTACAGGTTTTGCTGAGCCATGTGTTCAGTGATACAAGTCTGCTGAACCTTCCAGTTTGTCACGGCCATTAAAGTGTTCAATGTAATCCTGCATTAGCAGATGCCGTAAATGTTGCCCTCCGTGGGGGTACAGTCTTGCACTTATCTTTAGGTTTTGCATCCAGATTATCTCCTCAGGTAGGAATCCCATTCACAGCACATGACTTCACTGTTTCAGTGAGTGGAAAATGGTGTCATTTAGAGTTAGCTGTCCATTTCAATCGTGTCGAGTTGAGTTCTGCTGAGCTAACTCACCGGCGGCAGACATTGGGAGAGTGTCAGCGAGTTGACAAGTCTTCTCCAGTGCAAATATCCAGCATCTGCACTGTAGCAAAGCAGGACGATTGAAAGCCAGATTTTATTCTCCGGAAAATCATTTCCCTCCTCCCCGTCCCACTCATATCAGCATATCCTTACAGCCCCAGTTTCTTTGTCGGTGACAGCCTATTATTGCCGTCTGCGAGGATGAAAAGCTAACTATGACAAGATGACAAGGGAGATTCTTGACAAAAAAACATGTTCAAAGTTGTTTAATTCTGCATTTGTTCACTCAGCCTCTTCCAAGCTCTCCGCACTCTGCCTTCGTGACGGACTGGAGATGAAACAAGATCCAAGTCACAGCTGGACATGGAGCTGAAAACCTACACCATATGGAGAAGACATACTGTATCCGTCATATCTGACCCAAGCCTGACTGACATAGCAAATAAGGCAGGAATATGACAATTAAACCCAGTCTTAAGAGTCTCCGAAGTCAAGTTCGGTTCAAGTCAGTTCTCAAGTCCAAAGTTTTAAATCCAAGTGTGATGCTAACTTTGACAACTCGGGTTGTTTAAGTGAGACTAATGCTTTGTTTATTCAATTCAGGAAATTGATTAGCCTCTAAATGTTGAAAATGTTCAAACGTGCATTCTAGAATTAATAAGATGAGACATTACGAGTCAATTGATTTTCACGGGGCAGCTAGGTCACGGCTTTAGTAAAAGTAATAGGATTCATCAAGGAAAGATAATGGGGAAAAAGAGCATAAATAACTCACATTTATCATTTACTCATAGCGGCCACTTAGAAACTTTTCTTCTTCTGTTCTTAGCTGCTTATATATATATATATATATATATATATATATATATGGATTTAACCACACTTTTGATAAGAAAAAAAACTGCTGCGACTTCAGTCCACTAATCCAAAGACTGTATCATACATCCTATATATGCTATGATCCATTGTTTTGACCAGTAGGGGAATCCTGGACCTTTACTCACCTGTCTATCAGCAGCAGTCTGGTAAAAGGTCACACAGATATTGCCTTGGACTTTCTGACCCATACTGAGCTACACTGTGTATATGTGTGTGTGTGTGTGTGTGTGTGTGTGTGTGTGTGTGTGTGTGTGTGTGTACCTGCTTGCATCAAGAGGAAAAAAAAGAGAAAGAAGGATCAAAGGTTATCTTTACAGTGGCACTGGAGGTGTCCTAATTCTAATTCTATTCCCTCAGATCGGATCAATTTAAACAGCGAAAAGTTGAAGTCATGTTTTGTCAAAACCAATTTAGAACACACATCCTGAGATTACCACCTACTGTACAAGGAACTCGTACTGATGCTCGCATTGGAATTTACCTGCATTGATGTGACAACAAGCAAGACAGTTGTGATGTTTTTGGAGTTTTTTTTTTTTCAAATTGAATGAGCAGCTTTAGCATGAAAGACAACGAGACAGAACATCAGAAACTAAGACCCACTGCAGTCATTTCCTTCAAGTGACATTTCAGCTCATTCCACTGCACACAGCAGAACACCTACTATGAAAACATAAAACATGCTTGATAATGCTGGGCACATACCAGACAAGGTCAGGAGCACAGGAGGGCAATAAAATGGAAATAATCCAATACTTTTATATCAAAGGGACAACACAACACTGTGTGTAAAGACACACACAACATGCAGAGTCTGAAACCTCATCTTGGATGCCAAACTGGCTATTCCGTCGCCTGGTTGGCTCTTAACCTAAAGCAAACAGCAACGTGACACACAGAGCAAGTAAAATGAAGCCGATTTGTTCGTATAAACTAGAAAACATGTCTTCCTATTGTTACATTGCTTACACGTGTCATTTCTGAACCACTGTGAGTTCATGTTGGTATCAAATATGAGACAGCCTATACGCAGGAACAAATGTTAAAAACTCACTAATTTTAGTACGCCTGTTGTGAAAGGGGCGGTGTGCAAAAGTGTGAGTAAGAGTTAAAATAAGAGAGGCCAAAGGAAAATGTATGTGTGTGTGTGTGTGTGTGTGTGTGTGTTGACTGAGGTCCAGAGTGGAGAATTGATCTCTCTGAGGCTCAGAAGCAGCTAGTCTGTGAATACCAATCAGAGGTAATTAATAGTCGCTAATGGACTCTGTTTCTCACTCTGTGTTTTCGTCTCTCTTCCGTCTCTATTTATCCCTTCCAGTGTTTCTCTCTCCTTCTTATTATGTAGCAATAATGAATACAGGGATGAACTGACTCTTTTCTTTCCTTCTTTATTTACTGTCCTAAGCTATAGGCTTCCAGAAAGACATTTCAAATGTCCATATCTAAAGAAAGGTAATGAAATGACCCTCTCCAATTGGCTGATTTTGGTGCCAGATGATGTCATACCATGTTAAATTCAGTATTGAACTGACACCTCTATGCAGCGAGTGAACAAAACATCACGTGTACCAACAGCATTGTAAACAATACTAATATACATATTAGGGCTGCCAAGATTAGTCGACTAGTCACGATTACGTCGACTATCAAAATCGCCGACAACTAATTTAATAATCGACGTCGTCGTTTATTTTTTGAAGCTTTGTTTTTCTCTCCAAACTGCCGCTGTAGCTTCCGCTGCCTTGTCTGCCTTTCTGTCCTTGACGCACATGCGCAGTAGTGGTAATCGGGGTCAGCCGTGATGTCACCGGAGAAGTTGTGCCCAGTATCAACAGTATCATGGCTAGCCGCAAACGGAGCATTTTATCAAAAGAAATGAAAAGAATGTGCAATGCAAAATCTGCAAGGCAGAACTTGCCTTCCATGGGAGCACTACAGCGATGCACGAGCATTTGAAAAGAAAGCACGTTGTTGTAGCTGAATCTGATTCAATTTCTGACGAAGAGGGACAGTTAGCTGCTAACATTAACGTCAACAGTGAGCTAATTACTTATATTGATAGCTGTAAACGTTAACTAACGATTTCATCAGCCTTAGCACACATATGTTATGTGTTTGCTGTAACGTTATAACAGTGATGTCATGTTTGAATAGGACATGTGATAACGCTAATGTGTTATAACGCTACGTTACAGTGCTAAAAAAACACGTTCCTCTTCAATGGACAACTTTGTTACCACGGCAACAACATGCACACCTGGGCAGGTAAATGTCCTGACTGAAGCAATCTGGAACATGTTGGTGACGGACATGAGACCCCTGTCCATGGTTGGCGATGAAGCTGCTACAAGCTGCAAAGTTCATTAAAAGTTGAATGGACTTTCATCTTAATTGTCTTTATTTTTTAGTTAGCACATACCTTAAACACTTCAAGCTGGAAGCTAATGATGGTTATACAAGAGCAGCTGCATGCTGGTGCGATACGCTGCAATTTAGGTATGATCCGATTAGTCGACTAATCGCAAAAATAATCGGTGACTAGTCGATTATCAAAATAATCGTTTGTGGCAGCCCTAATACATATACAGTATTTCACATGGCTTGTTGTGGCTGAAACCAAAAAGGTTCTGTGGTGTCTCTGCCAACTCTTCAAAGCTGTAAAGATTGAAGTTTACCACAGCCTCTCCACCACCTGATGCTGTTTGATCATCAGGTGATAGAGTTTCAACATCATACCTGCTGCCTCATACACCGTCTGCACTTCATTTAAGCCTGTTTCCATGCCCTTGTTGCTACATAACAAGCAGCGCGCCGGCAAGGCCAAATGGAACACCGAATACCAACTCAGGGGCCCGTCTCCTTCGAACACCACATTTCAAGACCAAATACATCATAACTGGTAGACAATGTCTCACTCCACAGACCCAGACAAAAGCAGCAGAGAAATGCAGCCTTCCTTTGCAAAAGGTACATCATTTGTACCAAAGTCACCTTTTGTTGGCGCATTCAGGCAGAAAATATATTGGGACAACACAGTATTTAGTCCTCGCCTCTTTTGTCGAGCCATTTGACAAATATTAAATAAACAATGCTATTAGATCATTGAAAATAAAAACTACCATCCTTATCTAGACACATGAAGCGAGCCACACGACATACTGTTGAGAAAGGTTTTGTTCCAAGGCTGGGTCTTTAGTAATTAACATTGTTATGAATTAAATGGATATTGAAAGGATGTTTTCTTACTTTGGGACAAAACCCGTTCCAGTTTGACTGCGGCTCTTTGTTTTATTTACCAGCTGTTAGAATTCCCATCAGGCACAGCCTTACTTTGTGTTTGGTGCTAATTAGCAAATGTTAGCATGCTAATACTCTAAACTAAGATGGTAAACATTATACCTAACATCAGCATGTTAGCATTTTCATTATAAGCATGTAAGAATCTCTGATGTCAGCATTTAGCTCAAAGCACCACCATGCATAAATACAGCCTCACAGAGCTGCTAGCATGGCTGTAAAATTTTAGTCTTAAAATCCAGCATATTCCTGTTGACTGCTATCATTTATCATGCGATGTTCTTTGTTTCTTATAATAAAGCTGTGAACAGCGTTTTCAGTCTCAACACAAAACACAATATGCAACTTTTCACCTTTGTGCAATAAGTGTACTGTTAGTCGCGCCCTCCTCCCCCTCAGTGGCTCGAAGTTCAACCCACGCACCTGTCACATATACTGTCATCTAGCCTGAGGCTGAAGAAACTAACTATCTAAAAAAGCTTCTTCTTCTACAGGTGTTCTTCTTTTCTAAGTCTTAACACTGTTTGTTTCCTATTTGACACAAAAACAAACAAACAATGAGCACTTAATACCAGAGAAAATTAAAACGGTCTCAAAGAGATTACCACATAAATTACCTCTACTGCTTAAGATACATAGAGCTTATGTTTCACCAGCCTGTTTGTTAGTAGCATCTTAAAGTATTTGGCTGAAGGTACGTTGATCACCAACTTCCACCTTACAACAGGTACCATGTCGAAGCTGGGCAATTATTTCAGGGTTTGCTGAGGTCTTTGATGCACCAACAGCTTATCTATGAGTACTTAGACTGATACAGCACTGGAATCATGTTTCTGTCAGAGATTTAAAGAGGATGAGGCTGAGTGAGACATTTCAAGTGAAGAGCAGAAACAGAATAAATGACAAATGTCACAGGGAAAAGATGGAGAGGCTGATCGGTACAGAGCTTGAGACGGGTGAGAGACAGCAGGGGGCAAGAGGACAAAGAGTATAGATGACATGTCAGGGGGAAAGAGAGCGACACCGACACCGAGGCTGATGTAAGGATGAGCGGTGGATGGAGTACATGCTGTACTTGCAAGCTCATTAAACAACGGCGTAATTGATGAGTGAAGTAAGAAAGCGATGGGAGAGATGAGGGGAGAGGAGAAAGAATCGTCAAGGGCAGAAACAACTTGATGAAAAGTGTCCTAATCGCTGCTTTCCGGATAGAGGAAGATCAATCACCAATGACAGGAAAGACGGATGTAAAGAAAAATCCTCCTGGTGATCCTTCTGTTTCCTAAGTTAGGTCTTCAGGGGCTTTTCACATCATTACTGCGTGTTTCTCTCAGTTACTTATTAGTCTGACATTTGGGATATCTGGGATATTTCCGGCTTTTGCTAAAACTCTCACGTCGCTGCAGGGACCTTGGAAAACCCTGTGCTGGCAGTTGGTGTGAACAGGTCAACGCGGATTATCTGGCTTAAACACTGATTTCCAATGTGGTCAGACAACACATTGTACGAACTACCTCTTTTCTAGCATAACCCTGCCCTTTCACTAGATTTTAGTGTTCACTAAAAGTGCTTGTTGTGCCACTGATAGGCTCAGATTGTTATTCTAAGTGTCTGACAACATTAAGGATCCCTGCAGAGATAGACTGTTTTGTTAAAGAGTAAAATCCTTTTTGTTCAACCAGAAACAGAAAGTCTCGCTCAAGGAAAAGTCCCTCTGAAATCTCGCAAGAGGTTGAGTTATTGAAGGAAGATGAAAGGATCTTACTCTTTAACAAAACGGTCTGTCTCTGTAGGGATCCTTTCCATAATGTTGTCAGACACTTCGAATAACAATCTGAGCCTGTCAGTGGCAAAAACAAGTACATTTAGTGGACATACTTTTCATGGGCAAAATTGCCTGCAAGGATTACGTTGCAGCCATTGCAGCCCGTTCGCGGACTGGACCAATTCCAAAACTAATGGTAAGTATTAGTCATTTAGACCCCATCATTTTTAGAAATAGGGCCCAGGTTTAAAAATACCAGAGTTTCCCTTTAAGTTCACTGTACACTGGGTTTTAAAGGAATTCTGTCAAATACTTTGTCCAACAGTAAATGAGCATGCTGCACACAATTGATCGTATAGGCTACCGATAATGTACATTCTCTCATTCACTTTGTGATAAAGAGCTGTGTTTGTAATGAAAATGACTTTGCTTGATCACAAAATGCAAATTTGTCTAGGATTCCTCAACTTGCTCCACACTGATGCAGGACTATAAATCAGGTCTAAACAGACCAGCTTCGCACCAACATCTGATAAATGCTGTGTGACGTCCGAATTCAGCTCTAGGAGCCAGTGACCATTTAGCGATAAACTAATCTCATAGCAAATCTGTGCAATGCCCTCCTTTGTAACCTGATAAGGAACAATATAATTAACTTGAAACTCTCTAAGATTTTACACTACAAAAGCACAATAGAGTAATGAGGAGAGTTTTACCTCCATGTTTTGTTTTTTTGTTTTTGCGGCTTTGAAGAGTTTACATTTCTATCAGACTTAATTGCTCATTTATTGTGCTACTGATATTGCAACAGCCAATTCTGACAGGTAATACTATACACACTAATTTGGATAAGCCTGTCCTTACTAGCTCATTGTCCTTCTGCAAATAATGTTGAGAGGCACACCGCCCAGGCCTTTGTCATCCAATTCTCTATGTGGGAAGTACAGCTGTGCATGTGAGTCTGCACCCTGGTGTGGTGTGAATAGTGGTGTCTCATACTTGCGATAGACTACACTGCAGAATTCCCTGGTTGTGCGTGTGAAAAAGGCATATCTGGGGAGCGTCAGAGGGATTGAACAAAGACCTGACAATCAACACCGCCATGCCCTGCCCCTGTTTGACGTATGTTCACCCTGATCAGGAAAACAAACCGCATGACGAAACACTTAATTAAAATGCAGTGTAAGTGGTGTTTGAAGCTCATTTAAAAAAAAAAAAAAATAAATAAATAATTTTCTGTGTTTCCGTTCCACATCTCCAGCTAACAGGGAACAGAGTCTATCATTTCTGAGAGCAGTTTGTTGGATGTGGCAGGGCAGTAGAGCTACTTTATGGGTCAATATAAACTTCCATCACCACAGACTGAAGCTGAAAGCTGTGCTGGCCTGCGGCACAGGAATAGAGCAGAACCTCTAAATCATAGACACAGAACATATAGGACAGGGAGAAAAAGGCTCATGCGGGGTGTCACTGTAGAAGATTTTACAGAGGTATAAATACACAAACGCACACATAATCATATATGTTCACATTTACACTCTTTGGGGGGGGGGGTTTAATGCATCACTTCTAACAGTAATTACAGCAGTGGAATCACGCCAAGGTGGCGCTGGGTGAAAAGACAATGTAACAGGACGACAGTTTAGGTAATTAGTGCCGGCTATTAAAAGCATAATTTACATTACTAACAAGATGCGGTAAATCCGCCAGATCTGAACCGCAGACAGAAAACAGCACAACCCCTGCAGGAGGAAGGGGCCGGTGATGGAGGGCAGAGTCAGATGGTGTTATGGATCAACTAGTTTCTCTGTTAACTGCTGATTTTCACCTGAATGCATCGGTGGATGCCTGTGGAAACAGCAGATGTTGAGAACGGAAGATGACATTAAGCTGTCCTTGTAAATGTCTCGTTGTTGTCTTTTTCATTAAAATTTCAAAACGAACCCATCTGCTTCTTCTGGAGGCTTAGACTTGAGTGACACAATGAGTATTCAGTCACATTTTGTGTGTTTTAAGCACTTTATTCTATCTGTATTTATCATTTGGCGACCTTCTAATCGGCCTCTTTCACAGAAGACATGTCATAGCAGGAAGAAGCACTGGTATAATTAATAACCTTAATTAATGAAAACTATGACAAGCTAAAATGTCTTGAAGAATGTCTATTACAGACCCTATTTGTTTAACTAAATTCAAACATGTTTTTATACTAAATCACTTTTTTTCCATTATACGGGTTTAAGATTCCTAGAGTAGGCAGATGCTCCATCTGCTTAAAATTTATTTCCATTTTAAGAATAAATCAAGGTTCAGTAGGTCACTGGTGAGATATGACCTTTGCCTCACTGAGCTGGTAAAAACCCTGTCTCAAAAATGAATGTAATGTGTGAAGGCAGCTGCAGCACACTGAAGCTAGTTTCAGTAGGTTCTCACAGGTAAAAAGACACAAAAAGTGTTGAATAAGATTTGGATCTGCATCATGTGCCTATTTGATTGTTTAAAATGTAGATTACATCACACATTAGCCCTGGCTGTCTGTGTGACTGTATGTCATTGGTCAGAGCAGGGTTTGACCAGGAGACCAAAATACTGTGGTCCCACCCTCAGACAAAACCGACCCACTGCGTTTTTTTTAGCTTAATTTGTTTACATGGCAAATTGGCATCATTAAAAGTATGCCGAATTAGATATTAGCAGTCTGTTTGCAATGTACCCATGGATGCACAGACAACTATCACTGGATTACTCTGACACTGAAGAAAACCCAAAAACGTGATTATACTCAGGCAAGTTCTGTAGTTATAAGAAGCATCTTTGTTCTATGATTTCTAAGAAGGATTTTGGACATTTATCCATGGATGGACATTTGGACATAAGAGATATGGTATAGATGATATCTTTGGTAAGTGTAAATCAGACTGAATCTAAAAATATGTGTAGCGTGTGTGCGTTCAGATTGGACGAGAAGAAGCAACTTAAGCACCTTAATTGCCTCCATGAGTTGTGGGTCAAAGCCACTGCTACTGCAAGTGCTGACTGTTGGGAAGCAGGCCAAAGCAGCACGTAAACAACAATAACTAAACTCCTGTTGTTTTCAGAGCGCCAGCATGCACCTGTCCCACCTGTCTCTTCCTCCGCGCGCCCCATTCAACTCTCCCGCGTACCCTTCAGGAGACGTGCCTCACCGTTTGAAAACCTCTGGTCTAAAATGTCACAACACTGACTATGTTGCTGAATGAATTCTCTGTTGCTCTTTTGATTAGTTGATTCTGCTCACATCTTTCATCCAGCAGTAGATAGAGTAAGACAGTTTGTTTTCTTAATTCCCAATTTTGAGCCATCTTTGATGCTGTCAGGACCTCTGCTAGTGACATTCAACAAACAAAGCTGTACTGAGTGCACTTCAATTTGTAAACAGCACTGTGTTTGAGTCTGTCTCAGTCTGTTTGTTGTTTACACTATTAACCGCCTTGAGTCTTTACATACTATATACTGTCTACACACATTTGATTAAGTGTGCACTGTTTGGTAAACATTTTCTATATAGACTAAGATCAATTAAATGAGTCCTCTGCTAAATCTTCTAGTTTTACTGCTCATAAATCGCATGTCCATGACAGCTACATTGTAAAACTTGTATCATGAGCGATACTGAGATGGGCTGAAGGGGCTAACTGCACCATATACGGCAATGTTCCATAATTCTGGCACCGAACTACCTCATTTCGATTCTAGCTGGCAAGGACAATCATTTTTCACAGGGCGGCAGGCTACGGTGAAATTCCTCCCCATGTTTTGACACCGCACAGCTCCTCGCTGTGGCATCTCGAGGTTTATCTCATTTACCCCAGAGGCCTAACAAGGGGAATTGATGATGTAAACACAGAAGTGGTGCTGCGTAAACTGATTTAGAGCCTGCGTCAATACCCCCAGAGAGACAGTGAACACAGAAAGAGATTTTAAATTTCTAATTCTCTTTAAACGTCCACCACTGCAAACAAAAACAGTCCCAGTGGTTCCTCTATGACTGAATAATTGTAATGAGTCCTGCTGCCTTTAAGAGCTTGTAACAACGAAAGAACCAGTAATTAGTCTGAGTTTCACTGCAAAGAGTCCCATGTCGTCCACTAAAGCTCTCCAACGAGTATATGGATTGCTTGGCTTGTAAGGGTGTAAAAGCCTCTTTCTGCAGTTTTACTGTAGGACGACAAACACTGAATATTTTGGTGTGAAAAGCAAGAAATTGATCAGCTTTGAATGCAAACTATTAGCTTTCACTGACTTGAGTCTAAAGGTATCAGTACTACTGGCCTAAAACCAAGTGGGACAGTGATGATGATGAGGGTGACGAAGGCTTTCCCTGGCTCCCCATGAGGCCACAGTAGTACGTAATGGATTGGGTGGGAGGTGAGGGGTTCTTACAGTCTCAAATTGCATTTAAATACATTTTCAATTTGTCACTGTTTCCGGCATTGGTGCTGTATTGAAGAAAAAACTGCTAAGTAAAGGTCTGCTGTGTCATTGTTTTAGTTATTCCTCCTTTTTGTAAAGAAAGAAAGAAAGAAAGAAAGACAGGAAGAAAGAGCAATGAAGGAAAAGAAAGGCAAGCAACCAGTAATCCAACACAGAGTGGGAGTTTATTGAGTGGCGGATCAATGAGTGAGAGGGAAAGAAAATGAGGACAGAAAATAAGGCAGAGACACAAACACTTCTGACCGCTGATTATAGCCTTGGATAGAGGCAGAGAGCAAAACAAAGAAAATGTGATGTAGTGACCAATGTGTGTACAGCCTTGGACACGAAGACTGGATAACCTGCGTAATGAGCACATGAGCGGCACAGCCTTCAAAATAAGAGGGTGATAGATTGACAAAAATTGAAAGAAAAAAGATGGTGATACTGCCTGCAGCCTTGGACCAAATGAGGAAATTAATGTTGGTTGAGAGTTGTGGGCAAAATGTTAACATTAAGACAGAACTGGAAATGCACACAGAAACAGAGAAAGTAAACAAGAAACTAAGAACAGGAAAGATATACACAAACATAAGCAACCTGCGACATAGAGAGTAAGACAGAAAGAAATATAGACTTGTGCTGACCTGTGTGTGTGGCATTTGACGGACAGACAGACAGACAGTCAGACAGACAGTCAGACAGGATACTGACCTGTGAGCACGGCCTTGGCGGAGGGTTCAGCCAGGTCCAGGGCGGACTTGCCGTCGGTGTTGCGGATGTTGGGGTCGGCTCCATGCTGCAGTAACACTGTACAACAACAGGGCAGACACAGACAGTAGCTGAGCTCCTGGACTGACATGCAAACTCCCCGACACACACCTCCTCCTAGTCCCCCTCCTCCCCCTGCTCCTCCTCCTCCTGCTGCTGCTGAACCACATCCTGCTCCATAAACTGCTCTTCCTGGACCTCCTCCTTTTTCTCCCACTTGCTCCTCTGCTATCTCTCCCGTTCCTCCTCCTCTGGTTGTGTCTCCTGGCTCCCCTGGCAGCCCCTCTGCACGTCCTGCTCCACATTTCTCTCCTCCTCCTCCTCCTCCTCCAGCTGCTCCTCCTCTGTTGCTATCGCTGCTCCCTCGGCTGCCCCTGGCTGCCCCTGCCCTGCGAGCCATGCTGCTGATGTAAACAGACATGCCACAACAAGAGCAGCGAAAGCTACGCTACACCACACCGCCAGAGAAACAGCGGACCTTACAAAGCGGCTACGTGACCAGCTAAACAACACATGGAGGAGGGGTGGAAGGCTATGGTTACGCTGAGAAAATAAATAAAAATGAGTGAGGAGGGAAGGGAGAGACGAGTGGCTACAGCTAGTCGAGGTAAGCAGCAGCAGCAGCAGCAGCGACAAGGCGGGCCATTGCTCGACGCGGATCTTCAGGTCGACGGATCGAGATCCGGCGAGATCGAACGTCAGCCATCGAGGATCCAGACCGTGAGAGGAGACAAAAGGAGAGATGGAAGAAGAGAGGAGAGAAGAAACAAAAGGAGAGGGGAGGAAAGAAGAGAAGAGAGGGTAGAGTCGAGTTGCGACTGCCGAACAGGTATGAGCTGAATAACAAACTCTGCCTGCGCTCAGTCTTTTAGTAAATAAGCTCTTTTGAGGGGGCTAATGTCAATACGCTCACTGCCTTCCTCTCTATCTCGCTTCCCACTATTGTGATAACTGAGCAGTTCCTGGTGCACATGCCCTTTGACTTGTGTACACTTCAAACTACCCAGCTCAAACTCGGCAGAGGAAGGTAGAAGAGGAGATAACCAGGCGTGCATGTGATGCTGTGTGTGTATGTATGTGCACATGTATGTGCATGTGTGCCTCTGCCCCAGCACTGACGCAGACCTTAGTCACCCACTCACCCCTCAACAAAAATGTGATTTAGCTCTGCACCAATCCCACACACACACTGATTCTGATAACCAACAGTGAGAGAATAAAGATATGCCCATAGAGAGGCAGAGAGAGACGGTCTGATGCACAGCCACACCGCAACACACTCACACATATACAGGTTAGAATAGTTCATAAATCTGCCAGTCCAGTCTGTAACTCTGTTTCTGATTCATTTGCAGCTGTCAACTTCTAATTTTGTGTTTTCAGTTTTGTCTCTAATGGGCTTGGCTCGCCTGTAATACCTGCAAAAGCCCTCTCTGAACAACCCAAATCCCTTTTTTTGGACAGGATTAGTTTTCAGGACAATGTCAGATTTGCAACGGTTATTTTATGACTATGTGTGTGTATGTCCAATCAGTGGGTAACTTGCACTAAATTGTTATAAACTCAGAGATACCCAGATTTGCTCAGCTCGTCCCAACTGAGGTGTGGCGTTCAAATGGGAAAACTGAATTTGGAGAAAAATAAATTGGTCCCATCATGGGGACAAAGTGCTGCTGAAGAATAAAAGCAGCAGACAACAACAGTCAACTAACAGGCAGGTGCAATGTTATGCAGTCTTTGCACTGCAGCTGCTTCACAGTAAAAGCCTGTCTGTGAGAGGTGACTATGGCTTTTACTTGGTCTAGATTTACATTTGGACATTTTAGCTGCTGTTTGCCAGTTTCACACAAGTGAACATTTGGGCAAAGAGCTGCAGGCACTTATTTGGGCACAAGCCGAACCTCCACCCTACATGATAAAGATGAGGAACTCCTTCTCCTGTGCCGTCACTGACACCGTTAGTAAAAAATTGAACAGTAAAAACTGAGAAAGCATAGCTGCAGAGCATCTGCCTTTTCTCTGTTTACAACAATACTGTCAGAATTCTTGTGGCAACACATAAATGCATGAAACATCTGAAACTGACAGGGAGCCTACACCAAATGTACAAAGTGCAGAAACTTTTAGTAGGTCGAAAAATAATCAACAGTGATTTTGATAATAGATTCTTTTTTTCAGTTATTTATCCAGGAAAAATGCCAAACATTTATGCCTCTCTTATGTAAGGAATACACTGATTTTCACTGTTTTACAGCATTACAAATTCAATACCTTTGGGTTCTGGGCTGTTAGTTGTACAAAACAAGCAACATATGTCTCAGCAAGTTCACTTGAAACCCCTGGACAAGGCATCTCGTAATTCAACTCAACCAAATAACAAACAATGGACCCTTAATAACGTACATAAAAATACATTCAAAAGGCAGGGGTTTGAGGGCATAGGGAGGCCAATATTAAATAAATAAAGTCTATTTATGTAGTACTTACCAGCAATTAAAAAGTACTTTACCAAAACCAAACAACACTGACATCTGGAGAAGAAGCAGAACATAGCACTGCCCAGACTGACTGTAATATCACATAGCTGGCCCTCCATCTCATCAACCTTACTGACCTTATCTGGAGAAATGCAAAAGCAAATGTTAGTTAGGAAAAGGTGGAGTCTTAGTGGCCTATGATCATATCAATAACCAGTAAAATTACACTGAGGAGAAGTGAGGACACAGTTAAACTGCGTACTGAATGTTTTTAAATTCCAGCCAATCGTATGGCTGCCTTAGGATTTCCAAGATCTTCTTATCCCAAGTTTGTTGATGAGATTTTCTCTAGACCTTGAGCTTGAAGAGATGCAGGTCTGGAAATTAGAGATTAATTTCTAACTCAAGTTGTCTTAACCCCAGAGAAGAGGACACAGCGTCCATCATGCTGAGCTGAAGTCACAGTCCAATCAGAGTTGATTCGTTTGACTCTCATTCTGCTGCCTAATCTCTAACCTGGCAGGATGACAGGCTACCAAAGCTCTGTCCAATAAACAAGCCACTAGAGATGTCATGGGATTTTTTGTTTACATGCCTTGGTTTGCCGAAACCAAAAGCCACATTTCCTTCTCTGATTAACACCACACAAAACAAACCTTTAATGCAGTTTAGACAAAAAACACATTGTAGAGATCCACCTGAGTGGACTTATCAGGCAATCGTTTAAAAGCTTTATGGACTGGATATGCACACCTACACCTGTTGACTAGCTGAGAACTGATTTTCAGCACTCAAAGCAAATGATTATATCGTTCCATGATGAAATAAAATCTAAACTACCTGTGCTGCATTATTTGATTTGTGAAGACCTGGTTCAAAATAGATATTCAAAAAAGAAACAGAATTGCATTGCGGTTAAGCTCTTTACCTACAAGTCATGTTTACAACATTATTGCGGACCATTTTCCACAGCACACCATACGTTTCCAGGCTTTTCCTACATGCATCGGTTTCAGATAATTTCAGACACACAAACCTGAGATACACGATGTATCATGTTGTGTCCGTGTTTTGTCAGTTTTCTTACTGTCGTATGGTAATACGTGCCCCTGATGCTGCAGTCAAGGACGCTGAGAATAATGATCCTTTGTGCCAGAGGGGAGTGAAATGTCTTACCTGCGAGTGGGAGCAGTGAAGGTGGCAGCTTTTCAATTTATTTATCTCACAAATTGGTAATGTGACCTGGAAGTATTTGCCTTTTCAACCGGTAGCGAATAACGGATTTATCATCCTCTCGTGTCAGACTGCATTTTCAGAAAGTGGAAGCGCTCCGACGTGACGGCACTCAGTCATGCTTACTGCTGGGCTAATCAGAGCAGTGTATGACAACAGGTTGAGTTGTCTGTGTCCTCCAATGGATAAGAGGCAGCAGCAACCACAACATTCCCTGCATGACCTGCTCCCCCCAAAGCCTGGTGAGGAACATTTTAGCATTTTTATCCTAAATCCGTCTTACTTTTTTCTCAGATTCACCAAACTCTCTCAACTGCACAAACTTTGTCGTAAATTGTTCGCTTTAACGTGCTGAATGCCACCTGCACATGAGGAGGTGCGCATTTGTGAGATATGATCATAAGGATAATCTACCCCTAAATCGCTATATAAGTCTGCCTGTTCCGCTCCATTTGTGGCCAGGTATTATTCATGAAAATGAGTAAGAAGAAGAAGACCTTAACACTGCGGAGCTTCAAGTCCTGCTGTCAGAAATCAGCGGAAATTTAGCAGTATCAGTAGTTGTATTAAGAGGACCCAAAGCAATTAAAAAATATTCATACAGCTGCAAACGATGTTGTTAGAGACAGGGTTCATACAGCTTTCTAAGAGTAAAATTCAAGTACATTTCAACCACTTTCAAGGTACCTAAACCAAGACTTTCCAGACTCTCGAAGCTTCAGTCATCACATCTGACATGTAACTATAAATACAATTGCAAAAAATAAAACTTACAGGATTACTTTATATCAACTGCAATCATCTGAGAGCAGATGGTCGCCCTCATAATGCGAAGCAGAGCCACGTTAGTCAATCTAGCTCCGCATCTGGTGTGAGACACCAGGAGACAACAAACAAATATGACGACAGGATCGTTTCATTTGAAATATTAAAAGATTTTTGGTTTACATGAGTGACTGTGTAGATGAAACACCAGATTACGTTGAAAATCAAGCAATTTCTCAAGGAGTATATTCAAATTCAAGCATATTCCTAACCTTGAAAACATGGCGGTTAAAATGACGAACCCTGTAGAGAAGTGACGGTTAAACGCATCTTGCTATAGCAAAGCGGTTCATGACTTAGATGAGAGGCCGTCGAGGTGGTGAGACAGCCACAGAGATTATACAGAAGGTGTGTTGTTAGACTGTCAGCTGGTATAAGGGAGGACGATCGTGGACAGCGGCCTGCATAAAGACCCTGAAGCAGCTGTGAGAATTAGCCTATTGCCCACTGAACTGCATACGATGCCAACATGACAATAAAATCTAAAACAAAAACAACAAAAAGAAAAAAAGTTTGCCAGGACTATAATGAGGTGAAGGTAATGCTCACTTTTCTATTTCTGTTACTTATTTTCATTTTAGTTGACTTGGTATCATATTTAATCTCCAAATTAATTTGGATTAAGGCATTTAAATTCTAAAGTCAAGCAAGTGTTTTACCCCCTGTGGAGAGGGGCAGCCGATCTGTACACGAGAGGCCTGAACTACATCTCTAGTGGCTTGTCCAATAAACAAGCCACTAGAGATGTCATGGGATTTTTGTTTACATGCCTTGGTTTGCCGAAACCAAAAGCCACCTTTCCTTCTCCGATTAACACCACACAAAACAAACCTTTAATGCAGTTTAGACAAAAAACACATTGTAGAGATCCACCTTAGTGGACTTATCAGGCAATCGTTTAAAAGCTTTATGGACTGGATATGTACACACCTGTTGACTAGCTGAGAACTGATTTTCAGCACTCAAAGCAAATGATTATATCGTTCCATGATGGAATAAAATCTAAACTACCTGTGCTGCATATGTTTTTGTGCCTAAGAAAAAGATCTAAGTATGAGAGAATTGGTGAATGCCACAAAGTCTTTCAAATCACTTGTATGTGCAATTTAACTAAAAACTAATCTTTTCATAGGAAAAAGGAAGTCATTCTTGCCCATTGAGAGGTTACAATGAGCTGGTACGGAGCTAAAAACAAACCAACTGAGAGCTTCAGCTTTGCACACGGCAGTCAGGCTGTTAAATCAAGCATCCTGAATGAATTTATGAACCTTTAAATGGAGCCGGTCATACAGTAACGCAGAGTGTCATCATATATACTGAATTACGTCCTTTCTTTGCATTCTGTATTCTTTGTATTCCGACGTGTCTAAGTTTAAAGTTGAGTTTCCGCCATTTCAGACCTGACAACAGGGTGCAGTTTGTGCACAGTGATCATCAGAGCTTCACGAAGCCCCGTGCTGCTATGCAGTCATTCGGGGCCCAGACGTTCTGCAGCAGCTATTACATAGAAATAAAAATGACTGGAGCAACTTTTCCTCCTCGTTGCTCTCAGCACTCCCGACTGATGCTGGCAGCAAGGTGATGCCGACTATCATTGCAGTCATTCGCCATTACTACTCACACTGAGCGATGCTTTTCCATTAAGATCATAAAGATTATCCCTCAACTTACTGCTCAGACGCTTTTCATGCTGTGGCGTATCTTGTCTACTTCAGATTTTCCTCAGGGATCAGTAATACAGCCTTTCTTTTTTTCATTTCACCTTTAAAGATCAACTGCTGCTGCTGATGTCCTTTCTGAACTTAGCCCGTAGCGTTGAAAGCGACGTTGGTGGGAGCTCATATATTGTAAGACAAAGAAATCAATGCTCCTTTGTCCCGTGTGGGCTTAAGAATAAGCAGTAACACGGTAAGTGCAATTTACAGGTTATTTGCTGCTTTATGCTTAATGGAAAATAATAGCGTACAGTCTGTGGGTGGTTTATTATAGTTTCTAAAATTACTGTGCGATTATACAGGACTGCAGGTTGTGACTTTGGAGAGGCTGGGGAGGAGATATTATATACAAACATACAGTAGACCTCAAAACCATTACAGAATTTAATATCGAAAAACATTTGCCACCACAAATGATGAAACATATTTTGCAATGTCATACAAGAACCACTGACTTTTACTGTACCCAAAGGAACGATTCAACTCCTCCACAATGAACCACCGTGGCATCCAGTTACACTGTTGAATGTTTTCTGTTTCTGCTCTGTTCACACGGTCAATTCAGTGTTACTGGGTCAACAGAAGCTAAAAGAAAAAACTGCAAATGCCACTACATAATTGATCGTAAACACACTGATGCTCACTGTGCAGTCAGACACCCTGCAGATAATTTAATGCACACTTACTGTTTACTTAGCCCACAATGTTTGCAGCCTGTGTTTTTGTGTGCTTACCTATGCAGACGTCTATCTTGCCCTTGATGGCAGCTTCATGGAGTGGCGTGTAGTTCCAGTTGTCTCGAGCATTAGGGTCAGCCCCCTGACACAGCAACAAGGACACCACCTGGAAACAACAGGCAGAACATCTGCATTTAATCTTTATTTGGCAAAAATCCTTATCCCAGGTGCTTTTTTTTACCCCCATGGGTGTTTTTCCCCTACTCAAGCCAGTAAACTGTTAATCAAGCAGTAAAGTTGTGAAGCCTCTTGGTTTAGTTAACACTATCTTAGCATTGACAACATAGTAAAGCTAGTTAACCTCTATGATAGATCTCTGCAGCTGTTCACGACAACTAGGGCTGGGTATCATTTGAACTTATTCGATACATGAGTTTTGGAAGGGATGCCAAAATTATACTTTTTTTCACTACCTTAGACTGAGGAACAGCCTTTTTATCCCCTACAAAACCATTTTTTCACATAACAGAACCATTTAAATGTATCTGTCTGATTTTGCTTTGTTAAAAGCATCCATACATACACTCAGTGGCCATTTTATTAGATACCCCTGTACAATGTAATGTAATCCAATACAACAGCTCTATTCTACTTTTATGTTGGCCATAATGTTCAGGATTTTTTTACACTGTCATAGAGGTGTTAATTCAATTATATGTTTTAGCATTGAGGTCATAGTTGATGGTGGTGTTGTACTTAGATTCATTATATTGAGAGGTGTCTCTACCATTCTGCCCCCCTCATGTATGTAAAAAGGGAGGACAAAAAATTAGAAACACCTCTCAGTATAATGTAGTTCAGTACAATACCACATTTAACTATGACCTTAGCAATAAACATATAAACTGAGTGTACATTTTGCCCACATACAGTAGAACAAATTCCAAAAGCATCTGATCAAAGAGTAAGTATTCTATCTAGACTAACTGAGGTTCAATGGTGTCCCCTAACGACAACAGTCCGGCACAATGCCTGCACCGATACCACACCTATGTGCCTGTCAATCTCACACTCAATCTCACCCTCACTCGTGAAAAAGAAGCCCAAATACTCCTTTACTTCAGACAGCAACTCGTTCCCAACTTGAAGGGTTTAATCCTCCATTTTCCGACAGAGATATTCCACCTACACCTAACCTTGCACTGCCTTCCACTACACTTTTGGTTAAAAGTCCAATCACACTTGAAGCAAAAAAAAAAAGTCAGGCAAACGACCACTTTCAGAGGTTCAACTGTATAGTGGCTGAGTGATTGGTTTCAGTTTGGGCAGTGTTTACTCTCATCACAATGCTAATCAACACTGTGATCACACAGCTGCACTGGCACGGCACTTTTCTGACAAGGTTGCAAAGTGCTCTGAGAGAAAGCTCTAAAAAGCCTCTAACACATTCGAAACTGTAAACGTCAGATTGATCACCTTGGTTAATGGCCAGGAGTGACAAAAAGTATTTAGCACATCTGTAGCAGATATTCCAAAACATCACCCTGCATATACATGACCAGAATATCAGAGTAGCAATGAGAGTGAATGTTCAGGTGTGATCTTTGAGGCTGACTGTGCACATTATAGTTTACAGGCAAACAGAGCTGATTTGCATGTTTGGACAGAATCATCTTTTGCTCTCATAACAACACTGCTCACAGTTCACTCCTACATCAATTCTGGATTTTATCACCACACCAATTCTTGTCCACAAAACTGCCATCCAAACTTTTATTTTTATCACCAGCAATCATTTACACTCTACTAAAGTATTAACTGTTTGGGAGGGTTATTTTGTTCCAAGCAGAATATTGGAGGATAGCACACATTTGTCACCTTTGTGTCGCCCTAATGGATAGTAATGTAGGCACGTTTCAAACACAAATGAGGTATAAAATGCTTTCTGAATTACCAGTGGTGAAATAAGTATTCAGATCATTTACTTCAGTAAAAATACTAATACCTCACTGTAAAATTACTCCACTATGTGTGAAGTCCTGCCTTCAAAACCTTATTTAAGTAAAAGTATGTAAGTATTGTAACATTTACTTTAAGTATCAAAAGTAAAAGTACTCATTGTGCAGTAAAATGGTCCCTATCAGTGTTTTACTGTTATGATGTTTCTGGATTAATATTACTTCTGCATTAATGTGTATGTTGCATTTTACTGCTGTAGATGTTTAAGGTTGTGCTAATTTTAATTATTTTATATACTGTTAGGAACTTTAATCTACAGCAATGCATCATATTCTATGTCATATGTTTGTAGCTTCGCTGTCCTGTGAGAACCACGTATCTCTAAAATGTCGACGTTTCATGAGAAAAACAGCCCTGTTTTCAGCTTTGTGACAATGCATTTCCAGCTAATCCACGGCGGGTTTAAGATGTTTATTTAGCTTAAGAAGTTTGAGAGAGAGTTTGAGAATTTTGTGTGTAAAGTCTCACCTCGGAGTGACCAAATGAGCAGGCATTGTGAAGCGGGATCAGACCCCCATCATCCCGTGCGTGCACATTAGCGCCTGTCTGAAGCAGGTGGTCCACCACATCTTTACGCCCAAAACCTGAGGTGAAGAGAAGCAGGAGCAAGAAGATCAGCGTTACATCAATTGAACTGTGATGTCCAGACTTTTTGTGTAGGATTAAATCAAATCTGACTCTTGGACAGAGGATTATGGAGCGGTTTCCAGATATTCTGAAACTCTGTGTAACTTAACTTTATAAAACTGGCTGATAAATTAAGGAGCAACACTTTTAAAACGCTTTTAATTTTATGTTCTGTTTTACTGCTGTATCTGTTTACAGTTTGATTCTCTATGTTTTGATTGTGGCAAACACTCCATTTCGATTGAAGTATAGACTCAGGTTAAACCGAAGGCAACTTTTAAATATGACATTTCTTCTGTTGCATTAATAGATATGTTTCTGCGTTGGAACCACCTTGGTTGTTCTGTTGCAGGCATGTTTGCAAACCTTTTGAAGCAATTTCGGCAAATTCAATTGCTGGAAATTAGAAAACTAGAAGAAGCAAAAGCAGCAGGTCTAACTATAAGTTCTGAACAAATTACTGTACAATATCCTGAAAGCTGTCCAAAGCCACTCTGTATTGTTATCTCTTTATCATTAACATGGTTTCATTATACTGGCACCCAGTTTTAATAAGACTTTAAACTTTGACAACTGAGAAACAGAGATGGGGAGTTGCTTTTGACAACCAAAACAAACGTGTTTTTTGCTTGAAATAATCAGACCAATGTTATACTGACCTGTGAAAAAGTGGGTCCAACAGGGTATAAGTTACCCTATCAAATGTTTTAGAGAGTAAACTAAAAAAGCTGTTTTTTCTTTGTTGGTGCATTTCATTTTTTTCTGTTGATTCCGTCTGCCAATATCACCCTGAAAACTGGTGTTGTGGTAACATTCAGCTAACGGTTCTGCTTATAGCCCATGTTTATTAGTTACTTTCTGGTAACTCCCACTCCCTAAATGCAGCTCCCCAGCTGGACTAACTAACAGACTGTAAAGACTTTAGTATGAATAAAAGGGGATTTTGTTATGGTTACCTGCAGCAAAATGCAGGGGTGTCGATTTGCGTCCTGCCATGTCTTTGGCGTTCACATTCACCGCATCCACGAGTTTCTTCACCCTCGAAACATCCCCGTTTCGACAGGCTTCAAACAGCTCCCTGAAAGCCCCGTTTGCACCACCACCACCGCTGCTACTGCTGCTGCTGCTGCCCGGGTTACCGCTGCCTGAGTCGGGCGTAGAGCCGGGGCTGGTCCCGCTACCCTCGGTGGTGGTCGGGGAGCTAGCACTGCTGCTAGTGCTGCTGCTGCTGCTGCTGCTGGCGGTGAGGGCCAGAGCTGGGGAGGTGGTGGGAGAGGCAGGGGCTACCTCACCGTCAGCCGCGTTCTCCATCGCGCCTCTGTGGGGAAGCGGGGTGGCATCGTCGGTGGGCGCCGGCGGAGAGCCAGGCGGGGTGACGGGGAGAGAGGAGCCGCGGGGCGGGGAGGACAGCAGGGAGTTTGGCTGCTGCTGCTGCTGCTGAGAGGTGCGACGAGGCGCCGCCATTTTCACAACACAACAGTCCCCACTGGCAACAAAAACACTGCTGACGACTTCCTGCCCAGGAAAATCAAACTTCCGCTATATGTGGGGGATAGGTAAAAGCTAAGGGAGCTTTGCATGTTCTAGTTCAAGGGGACGACCCAATGAACATTATGCGGTAGGGTAGGACTAAATAAAAAACACGTTATATATGTATGTATCTTAAATTATTCTTATTTTATGTGTGTCATTTTAGTTGTGTTTATGCAGCCTAAGTCTGTTTTCTTTGTCTAAGGATGTTTTTGTTTGTGTTACAACACTAATAACTAATGATTTTGTTTAGGACATATAATTGGCAGACACAATGGAGTTATTCTGAGTGAATATCACTTTTATTTTTCAGCCTTCACTACTTCACCTTCACAGAATACACAAGAAATGTCTAATGTGGATGAAGGACTGACAAAGAGAATGACAATTAATAAATGAGGGGTTGTTTTGATATATACACGTGTATACAGTATGTCTATGTTTTAGCCCAATGTGATGAAGTGGAGGAGTTGAGTGATGTCAGCTGGCCTCGCTGAATACAATAATGCCATCTAGTGGAGACCACTGGTAATAACTTCAGGATACTGCACCAGTCCCACTGCTAATACAACCAACTCTTACAGACATTTTAGCACAGATTTTATACAACAGGCATATGACAGACAGACAAACTATACAATAGTGCACAGACATTATGTGGCACTAAACTAGTATATGATGTAATCATATTAAAAATTATGTCTGGTTATCTTTTTAACTCACCACACAATGATACAATGATCAGCTGCTTATTTTGCTGGTTTTAATGATTGTCTAATGTAGCTGTGTATTTGCCAAAAAACTTATGATTACATGATTGTGGTGATTGACAGGTGACTCAGCCTATTACACTCATGTTCGATGCCACACTGGTTTTGTCTGTCTTTATTGCTCCACCTCAGCTCCACTACTCAAGCTGCACCCTCTTGCCCAGATTCAAAGAGCTGATTGGCTCTTAATTTTGACCACAAACACCATGTTTTGTGGAAAATCCTAATTTTCTGTGTACTTGTAATATTTAACGCTAGATTGTTGCTGTATGCTGTGCAGTGAAGGTTTGATCTGTTAACAAACATATCTTGTGTGGCCAATATGAAAGTTTATTTCAGCCATAGCTATCTGTTTTCTATCCGTGATCTGCAGACTACAGGTAGCCTACAGGTGGATCTAACAGGATGTAAATATTTCTGTAACTTCCTTTAAATTGGTTGAAGGCTGCTGGAAACTGCCTGACCTGACTGCAGCTTTTTGTCACATTAAAACCACATTCATCTGGAGGATCGCTATGAATGAGTGTCTCTGAGAGTCCTGTTTTTTGATTGATGATATACTAATTAGGTCTATTACAGTATAATCTTCAAACTGATCACATGCATGGTGTACACAATTTATGCTCATACACATCATTGATGATGATGGCCCAGAACTACGAGGAATCACACACAGGAATGCATCAGCATCAGTACACTGCAAGTGACGGCCAGCTCATTTATTTCCATGAATCACATCCACCAATTATAGCACCTTGTAAATGCAGTGACTTGTGGAATGATCTGCAATACAAATACCATGACGAATTAAACTGTAGATTACATAAAAAGCATACAGCATCATTGTGACATTCAGAAATAAAACCTGGAACAAAAACAGCAGGAACTCATCCATGATTTGTCATTTTTCAAAAGATCGATCAGTTTGGAACTTGTAGGGTTTTATTTATATACATACAGTGTGACAAATTTAAAAAACTATTGCTGCTTTTCCCTTTTCCTTTGTTTAAGTAAAACATGATACAAAAGAGTAGGTTATACCCAATAACTAGATAAGATGAAATTAAAGAATATAGCCACTATCCAGTTTTCCAAAACAGTACATTTAAAAGCAAACGCATTGACCAAGGGTACTATTTTCCAGATACTTTATTTAAAAAGAAGGTTAAAGATGAAGAAAAGGTTAAGCTATGTGGAAGAACTTGGAAATCGAGGGAGCGATAAGTGAGCATTTTCAAGTGTGGGCTGAAGGGTGTGTTTCCAAAGAAGCCAAAAAGGTTTAACTGATTAGTCACTGGAAGTCATCACCAAGCCCATAAGCTACCACAGAATCATTATGTTCATATGAGGCTTTGGCGCACTCATAATGTCATTTTTTGCACCTTAAAATACATCTAGGTCATAGGGGTAGTAGCACTACTACTACTACTAGTGGTGGTGGTGGTATCAGCACCAAAAGGCCAATTAGATACAGAAATGTACAGTGTTTCACAACAGATACACTGTGGTTTTTTATGTCCAAGTCTGGGACAGATAAAGTCACGATGAGACAGCTGATCACACGCGACAACTGCCACAGCTCAGTGTGTGATAAAACAAGACTGTGGTGTCAGAGGTTGAGTATGCAATGTTCTGTCTGGTTGGTTGACATACTGCTCATACTTCCTTCGAGTGCTCTTTGTGTGTGAAAGCTCAATCCTCGCCTGAAAAACAATTCTCGGTAGAAAAACAAAACGATCCCAACGGTTTCAAGAACGTGTGACTTGATAGATTGGATTTATAGAGTCATTGACAATGACACATTATGTACATTCCACACATTTAAAGTTGCTGAAAACAGTTACTGGTAACTTAGCTGGTATTAGTGACTGAACCACGGTTGCAGTTGCCAGTGTACTCAAATTACATAAAATCAATGTCTCATCCCTTCCCTCTGAGCAGCTTTTCAGGTTGTCAGTCTTTCAGATGAAGGTGATTAGAGTGCCTGTCATGGTGACTCCAGGCATAAAAAACCTGTCACATTGTGATAAAAATCTAATGGGATGCTGATGGGCGACGGCCACTAGAAGTTGAAAACTTAAACAATGTAGTCTCTGGGCCTAACATCATGTTCCTGTTTGGGGGTTTGAGCATCATCATTAACATGCACCTATGAACTTTACCCTCTGAAGAGACTTTATCAGCATTTGTGAATGATCCACTTTCATGGGATTATCAGACGGACTTGAGAGGAAAACCTCAGAAAGAGCAGGGGTATAGTTAGAAAAGAGAGAAACAGCAAGATAGACAAAGAGATACATAGAAACAGACAGATATGCAGATATAAATACACAAAGGAGAGAAGAAGAGAAGACAATGAGGTCAAAAGGTATTTGAGCTGTTGCCAAAAGATTTCCTGCAGAACTACATTCTCACCAAAACAGTTCCCATACAGCCAGGTTGGCATTTCCAAACCAAAGACATCATAGTCTCTGAGTCTAGCATGTTCTACTAAACCTGATCACCTGCTGGGATTTTGTAATGAATAACTCCAAACTAAGAAATTGGTTCAATTTGCAAAAAATAGTAGCCTGCTTTATGTTTTCCTGAGCTGAGGCCCATACTGAGGGGCTATTAAATAAGTCATATTTTAGACTATAAAAGGTTTAAGAATCACACACAAGCCTTAGTGCTTAAGTGTGTGTCTTCTTTTATTTAACATTTTTACAAAGTCTCATTCTTGTTTTATTGTATTAATAGCACCCCACCCCTAACCATCTTGTTAAATACATGCTATGCTTTCTTACTCCCGGGGAACAAACTTTAAAAACGTTTTTTTAAGTCGACAAAGATCTGGATGTTCATCGATAAAAAAAATCAGTGGGAAAACTGCTATTAATCATGTATTTTGTTAATTTGTTTATGCGGTAGGTTATCCATATATGACTAAGTTATATAAACATGCTATTTGGGGATTACAATCCTATACTAATCAAACGTTTATGGAACAACGACAATTTGGGCGAGTTAACAAAGGGGTATAAATATAGAACTATTTTGAAACTTGAGCATGATAAAGCCCGCCCTGCTCCAGAGACGTTTCATTGACAAAAATCTAGATCGTTTTCTTGCTCTTTATCACATCACATATTTGCATGATAAAACCTTCGTCGAAACTCCCCTCTCCCCGTCTTTGCTGTTGCAGGTGAAGATGAAATAGCCCTCACCTTGCTGTGCACTGAGCGCCACACCTGTCCTATTTGGAGATTGAGGCAGAGCCTAAGCCCCGCCCACTGCCAGGTTTCAGTCGGACTTGTTTTTTAAGACCAGCTGTTGCTGTCAAAACTCAGTCTCTCCTGTCTAAATTAGCATATTGCACTGACTTCGGGAGTAAGAACAGGTCTACACACCATCAACAACAGCAGCAGCAGCAGCAATCATGCCGAGGCAAACAACGCAGGAGTGGATCCGGTTATCCTTGCGCACCCCGGGCATCCTGATCTTCGGGATGGTTTTTGCTCCCTGCGGCTGGGTTCTGAATCTGACCGCCACCGTGGCCCCAAACTGGAGGACCCTCAACAACCTCCCCAGCACCCCGATCGACCAGTACATGGAGCAAGGCATCTTTGACATCTGCCTGGCCTCCAATATCAACACGAATGTGCAGTGCAACCTGCAGGACACCACATATTTCAGCAACCAGATCATCACGGTCGCCCAGGGTTTGATGGTGGCCTCCCTCATCGTGACTCTAATCGGGCTGGCCGTGGCCATCCCGGGGGTCCGCTGCTGGAAACACAGGCCTAACTGGACAGTGGCCGGCCTGGGCGGACTGTTGATCTTCCTCTCAGGGGTCATGACCATCATACCCATCGCCTGGTACACCCACATCCTCAAGAACATCACAACGGTGACCCCGCTCGTAAACGTGAGCGTCGGCTACTGCATCATCCTGGGCTACATCGGCGGGATATTTGAGATCCTGGGCGGCTTCGTCATGTTCATCGGGATCTGTCGTTGCTGCGGAGGTAAGAACCGAGGGGAGACACGGGTTGATGAGGTCACGGACACCCGGTTCAGCCACCAGAAGCCGCCGCAGAGACGAGTTGAAGTGCCAAGCCTGCACCGGGCCAGGAGCAGCGCCAGCAGCAGCGTCCCATACTCCCAGAACTCCATGGATGATGATGTGTCTTTCCCCCGGGCCAAGAGTCCCGCAGCCCGGTCAGTTAACACCTCCTACGGTGGCAGACCCTATGATGTGGACCTGTGAGAGACACATGACCCACATCTGCATGGAGACACACAAAAACCCCACAGGAGAGGAACACGACTTGAACACGGACATTTGAAAAAGGGACTGAATGTGTAAAATATTGTAGGAAGAAGCAATGACTTTATAACATTATGACAAATCTAGTCCACTGTAATAAAACTGCACCTATCTTTAATATTCTGGAGTATTGTAGTAATAACAGGAGATACTAACACCATAAAGTACTTCAAAGTCACAATACTATTATAATATTATGAGAGTATTGTAGTAGCTGAGATACTAATAGTCTACCATTAAGTAGGCCTACTTCACAGAATTATTTTGATGCCATAAAGGAATATTTCTGTGGTAAGATACCTAAATATTATGAAATCACTGTAATTTTAAATGCCTCTTTAAGTATTACAGTGTTTTATCATTAGAGCAGTAATACTTGAAGGCATACATCTATAATAGTGTTAAAAGATGTGTGAGTGACAGAGCCATGGCTGCAGTTTTAATGTGGTTAACAGGTGAGACTCAAAATGTGCTGAGCTGGGTTATGATTAATGCTAACATCATTATAATACATTATAGGTGTACGCCTCAAGCAGCGCAGTTATTGTCATAAAAGTAAAGATGAGATGAATATTATAATGTGAGAAAATGGAAGGAATGGTGGAAAGTGAAGAACTCTGTATTATTGTAACAGTGAAACATGGAGAGAAAACCTACAATGTTTAATAAGCCTGAAAAATTATATAGAGTTGCAGTTTACCATGGCTGTCATTTACATTCTGCAAGTGATCCTGAACTTCATTTGTAAATAGTCCTAACCTTTAAGGAAGCTTTTACATTTTTTTTCTGTGTACATTGCCCAATGCTTAAATAATTATTTTTCTCAATTTTTATAATGTATTCTTATGCACTTTACAATTATGGCCTACCTCGTAGGACAACAGGCCACCTGCTGGATAAAGCATCCTGAGGTGATCGATGTAGTTCCAATTGCTCTGTGATACGAATACTGTTTATTAAATGTGCACTGTGTTTCCTAATAACAGATGTCTGAGTCCCTTTCCTCAACTTAACTCTGTTTGTTTTGCTTGGGTGGAGGCAAGTGTAAAAATAACTTACTGTGGTTATGGTGGTGTTAATGCAGTGGGGTTAAATGTTTTGTCATAAGTTCAACATTATTGTAAAAAGCAGGAGTGAAGCAAGAAAAAAACATAAATTAAGATGCACATTGATGGAGGCAAATCTGCCTGTGCTGCAGAGACAGTCAGTTAGGACACATTTTGAGAGAATCAAATGTCTTTAATGAAACCGACTGATGTAAAATAACTAAAACATCATGTGTATAGGGCTGCAGAAAGGTTATAATAGGGCCTTTCCAGCAAGAGTCTAAAATGTTCACATTTCAGAGAAGCAAAGTGATTCTGTTGTGTGTGATGGGCTTCCTGCTGAGAGAGTCACGTTAGACAGAAAAGGAAGAAGTCATTATGGACACTATTCAAACACACACGCAGACAGGCTACATTTTACAGTGACATTTTTGTTCATCATCAATTCAAGGGGAGAACCCAATGAAAATGTCTGGTAGGGTAGGCCTAACTTAAACAAAAAAAGAAACATGTTTACCCGAATTTATTTATTCTATACTATCTTAAATCTGTTCTTATTTTATGTGTGTTATTTGAGTTGTGTTTATGCAGGCTACGTCTGTCAGATGGCACTCAGTCAGTATACGTTTTCGTTGTCTGATGATGCTGTCTAGTGTGCTGTTTTTGTTACAACACTCATAACTAATGATTTTGTTAAGGACACATAATCGGTAGACACAATGAATGGAGTTATTTGACTTTGTTGAGTGAATATCACGTTTATGTTTCAGCCTTGTCACATACAGATCAGCAACTTCACAAAATACACAAGAAATGTCTAATGTGGATGAAGGACTGAGAAAGAGAATGACACTAATATGTGAGGGGTTATATATACAGGTGTATATATCTATGTTTTAGCCCAATGTGATGTCACTAGCCCTCACCTTGCTGTGCACTGAGCGCCACACCTGTCCTATTTGGGGATTGAGGCAGAGCCTAAGCCCCGCCCACTGCCAGGTTTCAGTCGGACTTGTTTTTTAAGACCAGCTGTTGCTGTCAAAACTCAGTCGCTCCTGTCTAAATTATCCTACTATACTGACTTTGGGAATAACAACACAGGGCTACACATCAACAACAACAGCAGCAGCAATCATGCCGAGGCAAACAACGCAGAAGTGGATCCGGATATCCTTGCGCACCCCGGGCATCCTGATCTTCGGGATGGTTTTTGCACCCTGCGGCTTGCTTCTGAATCTGACCGCCACCTTGGCCCCAAACTGGAGGACCCTCAACAACCTCCCCAGCACCCCGATCGACCAGTACATGGAGCAAGGCATCTGGAACATCTGCCTGGCCTCCAATATCAACACGAATGTGCAGTGCAACCTGCAGGACACCACATATTTCAGCAACCAGATCATCACGGTCGCCCAGGGTTTGATGGTGGCCTCCCTCATCGTGACTCTAATCGGACTGGCCGTGGCCATCCCGGGGGTCCGCTGCTGGAGCGACAGGCCTAACTGGACAGTGGCCGGCCTGGGCGGACTGTTGATCTTCCTCTCAGGGGTCATGACCATCATACCCATCGCCTGGTACACTCACATCCTCAACGACATCACTTCCGTGACCCCGCTCATAAACGTGAGCGTCGGCTACTGCATCATCCTGGGCTACATCGGCGGGATATTTGAGATCCTGGGCGGCTTCGTCATGTTCATCGGGATCTGTCGTTGCTGCGGAGGTAAGAACCGAGGGGAGACACGGGTTGATGAGGTGCCGGTCACCCGGTTCAGCCACCAGAAGCCGCCGCAGAGACGAGTTGAAGTGCCAAGCCTGCACCGGGCCAGGAGCAGCGCCAGCAGCAGCGTCCCATACTCCCAGAACTCCATGGATGATGATGTGTCTTTCCCCCGGGCCAAGAGTCCCGCAGCCCGGTCAGTCAACACCTCCTACGGTGGCAGACCCTATGATGTGGACCTGTGAGAGACACATGACCCACATCTGCATGGAGACACACAAAAATCCGACAGGAGAGGAACACGACTTGAACACGGACATTTGAAAAAGGGACTGAATGTGTAAAATATTGTAGGAAGAAGCAATGACTTTATAACATTATGACAAATCTAGTCCACTGTAATAAAACTGCACCTATCTTTAATATTCTGGAGTATTGTAGTAATAACAGGAGATACTAACACCATAAAGTACTTCAAAGTCACAATACTATTATAATATTATGAGAGTATTGTAGTAGCTGAGATACTAATAGTCTACCATTAAGTAGGCCTACTTCACAGAATTATTTTGATGTAATAAAGGAATATTTCTGTGGTACCAGGAGATCACATGCCTTCACTGTAAACTCACTACTGAGTGAAGCAGAATCACTTTATGGTCAAGTTATTATAATGTGAGAAAATGAAAGGAAGTCTGAAAAGTGAAGAACTCTGTATTATTTATTAAATTGTTTAATAAGACTGAAAAATTCTATTGAGTTACGATCTTTACAATTATGGCCAACCATGCAGGACAACAGGCCACCTGCTGGATAAAGCATCCTGAGGTGATCGATGTAGTTCCAATTGCTCTGTGATACGAATACTGTTTATTAAATGTGCACTGTGTTTCCTAATAACAGATGCCTGAGTCCCTTTCCTCAACTTAACTCTGTTTGTTTTGCTTGGGTGGAGGCAAGTGTAAAAAAAACTAACTGTGGTTATGGTGGTGTTAATGCAGTGGGGTTAAATGTTTTGTCATAAGTTCAACATTATTGTAAAAAGCAGGAGTGAAGCAAGAAAAAAACATAAATTAAGATGCACATTGATGGAGGCAAATCTGCCTGTGCTGCAGAGACAGTCAGTTAGGACACATTTTGAGAGAATCAAATGTCTTTAATGAAACCGACTGATGTAAAATAACTAAAACATCATGTGTATAGGGCTGCAGAAAGGTTATAATAGGGCCTCTCCAGCAAGAGTCTAAAATGTTCACATTTCAGAGAAGCAAAGTGATTCTGTTGTGTGTGATGGGCTTCCTGCTGAGAGAGTCACGTTAGACAGAAAAGGAAGAAGTCATTATGGACACTATTCAAACACACACGCAGACAGGCTACATTTTACAGTGACATTTTTGTTCATCATCAATTCAAGGGGAGAACCCAATGAAAATGTCTGGTAGGGTAGGCCTAACTTAAACAAAAAAAGAAACATGTTTACCCGAATTTATTTATTCTATACTATCTTAAATCTGTTCTTATTTTATGTGTGTTATTTGAGTTGTGTTTATGCAGGCTACGTCTGTCAGATGGCACTCAGTCAGTATACGTTTTCGTTGTCTGATGATGCTGTCTAGTGTGCTGTTTTTGTTACAACACTCATAACTAATGATTTTGTTAAGGACACATAATCGGTAGACACAATGAATGGAGTTATTTGACTTTGTTGAGTGAATATCACGTTTATGTTTCAGCCTTGTCACATACAGATCAGCAACTTCACAAAATACACAAGAAATGTCTAATGTGGATGAAGGACTGAGAAAGAGAATGACACTAATATGTGAGGGGTTATATATACAGGTGTATATATCTATGTTTTAGCCCAATGTGATGTCACTAGCCCTCACCTTGCTGTGCACTGAGCGCCACACCTGTCCTATTTGGGGATTGAGGCAGAGCCTAAGCCCCGCCCACTGCCAGGTTTCAGTCGGACTTGTTTTTTAAGACCAGCTGTTGCTGTCAAAACTCAGTCTCTCCTGTCTAAATTAGCATATTGCACTGACTTCGGGAGTAAGAACAGGTCTACACACCATCAACAACAGCAGCAGCAGCAGCAATCATGCCGAGGCAAACAACGCAGGAGTGGATCCGGTTATCCTTGCGCACCCCGGGCATCCTGATCTTCGGGATGGTTTTTGCTCCCTGCGGCTGGGTTCTGAATCTGACCGCCACCGTGGCCCCAAACTGGAGGACCCTCAACAACCTCCCCAGCACCCCGACCAGCCAGTACATCGAGCAAGGCATCTGGGACATCTGCCTGGCCTCCTCAACCACCACGAATCAGTGCAACCTGCAGGACACCGCATATTTCAACAACCAGATCATCTCGGTCGCCCAGGGTTTGATGGTGGCCTCCCTCATTGTGACTCTAATCGGGCTGGCCGTGGCCATCCCGGGGGTCCGCTGCTGGAAACACAGGCCTAACTGGACAGTGGCCGGCCTGGGCGGACTGTTGATCTTCCTCTCAGGGGTCATGACCATCATACCCATCGCCTGGTACACCCACATCCTCAAGAACATCACAACGGTGACCCCGCAAATAAATGTGAGCCCCGGCTACTGCATCATCCTGGGCTACATCGGCGGGATATTTGAGATCCTGGGCGGCTTCGTCATGTTCATCGGGATCTGTCGTTGCTGCGGAGGTAAGAACCGAGGGGAGACACGGGTTGATGAGGTGCCGGTCACCCGGTTCAGCCACCAGAAGCCGCCGCAGAGACGAGTTGAAGTGCCAAGCCTGCACCGGGCCAGGAGCAGCGCCAGCAGCAGCGTCCCATACTCCCAGAACTCCATGGATGATGATGTGTCTTTCCCCCGGGCCAAGAGTCCCGCAGCCCGGTCAGTCAACACCTCCTACGGTGGCAGACCCTATGATGTGGACCTGTGAGAGGCACATGACCCACATCTGCATGGAGACACACAAAAACCCCACAGGAGAGGAACACGACTTGAAGACGGACATTTGGAAAAGGGACTGAATGTGTAAAACATTGTAGGAAGAAGCAATGACTTTATAACATTATGACAAATCTAGTCCACTGTAATAAAACTGCACCTATCTCTAATATTCTGGAGTATTGTCGTAGCCGAGATACTAATAGTCTACCATTAAGTAGACCTACTTCACATAATTATTTTGATGTAATAAAGGAATATTTCTGTGGTACCAGGAGATCACATTATAGGTGTACGCCTCAAGCAGCGCAGTTATTGTCATAAAAGTAAAGATGAGATGAATATTATAATGTGAGAAAATGAAAGGAAATCTGGAAAGTGAAGAACTCTGTATTACTCCCTTTGTAAATAGTCCTGATCTTTAAGGACGCTTTGGCATTTTTTTCTGTCTACATTGCCTAATGCATAAATCACTTTTTCCTCCATTTTTATGTAAATACTGTATTCTGATGCATTTTACAATTATGGCCATCCATGTAGGACAGCAGGCCACCTGTTGGAAAAAGCATCCTGAGGTGATCGATATTGCTCTGTGATACAAATACTGTTTATTAAATGTGCACTGTGTTTCCTAATAACAGATGTCTGAGTCCCTTTCCTCAACTTAACTCTGTTTGTTTTGCTTGGGTGGAGGCAAGTGTAAAAATAACTTACTGTGGTTATGGTGGTGTTAATGCAGTGATTGTTTTGTCATAAGTTCAACATTATTGTAAAAAGCAGGAGTAAAGTAAGAAAAAACAAAAACAAATGTAAATTAAGATGCACATTGATGGAGGCTTGTCTGGCTGTGCTGCAGGGAAATTCAGCCCTATAAACATCATGTGTCTCGAGCAAGAGTCTAAAATGTTCACATTTTAGAGAAGCAAAGTGATTCTATACTGTGTGATTGGCTTCCTGCACACATACAGACAGGCTACATTTTACAGTGATTATTTTTCCCCGTCTGCTCAGTCATAACCTCCTAAGTACACAGACAATGTAGCCTGACCGGTCTGAGAGGTTGGTTTCTTTACATATCTCGTCTGACAACATTAGGCAACACTGTAGTGAACAGTATTGTCCCTCTTTAGCTCCTGTTAAGTCTGCTGTTGTAAAATTGGCCTCCAAGTAATCACGATGCAGTTCTCCCTGCAGGACCTGTTGAATGCCACCCACAGCCAACAGCCATTGAGTTAGATGAAGAGTTAGGCACTTTTTAAAGTAAAGGTTAGCAGTTTTTATGCTGTCTGAGGCTCAGTCACTAGGGAAAGGCACTGCCATGTTGAAACAACTCAAGAAACTGAATGGCCACTAGGAGTAATGGTTTCTCAGAGTGGCCAGCTGAAATGGAAAATCCTGTTGATTGGGCCATAATATGAGAAATGTTTTTTGAGTAATTCTCGCATTTTCAAGTTGACAAAGCAGTACAATCCTTGAATACTGATTTTGTAAAGTTCTCAAATTAGGAGCACACAATAACCAATCGATCACAGTGATAGTATATTTACTTTTCACTCTGTGTAGAAAGAAGGTCCTGTGCTTTATTAGAGAGTGCAACCATCAGACTTCATTGTTTTCAGGCTCTGATAATGCTGATACTGAATGAGACTTTTATTCTGAAAGAGTTTGTATTGCCCTGTCCAGTCTCACCTCCTCTGAAGTGGTTCTACCTATATGCTAATAGACCATGTAGCTTCAGATGAGTGACAGTAGTGTGTTACTACCTCTAAAGGCAAATATAAAAATGTCTTTTGATAGCGATAGTGCTTTTGTGGTTGGGATACACCAGGGCTCTGACACTTATTTTATGGGACAGGAACAATTAAATTGAATTATAACGTCTCTCATATTCTTGCTTTTTGTCTTGAAAATGCTGAATCATTTTCATGTTTTTAGCCTTTTCCTGATAATGAAACGGTTTTTACAGTGTATACATTCACATTTACCATAAACACAACAGAAATAATGTCAGTAACCCAGGTATTGTTAATATTAGTCTTAATTCTTCACTCTCATGGTAACGATGACACACCCAAAAAGACAAAAAAGAGCTGATTTCTAAAACAGATGCTGCGTTTAGGGTGTGTCAAAAGACATACGTTTTTATTTATAGTCTCATCCTCCTGGGTTGCCAAGAAGCTTTCTCCTGTCTGTCCATCCACAAAAATTAGTTGCACTTCAAGTTGGGAGACTCATAAGAGGTGGATTAAAAATTGTGAAAATGGGTGCATCACAGGCTTAAATATCCTGACTTTCAGTTTGTAGTGTGGGTCAAGCCCCTTAAAATGCTGGATCCTACATTCCCCCTAATGCAAGCAATTGCATTAAAAGGCCCAGATCTTTCGAAGTCCACTGCCCCAGTTTGTAACGCAGGTTTTACTCTAAAAGTGTGTAGTCTCTAAGCCCGAGCCGAGATGCCCCTGATGACATCACCAGGGTTACTTTGTTAGACTTTAGAAAGCTCCCCACAGCCACAGAAGACATTATACAACTCTTTTTACAGGCATGGATCACTACCTACCATTATGTATGTAACCATTATTATTACCCTTTAATAATTAAGCATATAACATAGCACCAACCTTTAAAGTACTTCAGTTTACTACTTCTGTAAAACAAATGTGCAAAGTCTGCTCATTAGATCCTTCCTGTTCCTTACTGTAACAGATAGGCTACATATTTTCTCCCATTTAAGACTGTTAACTAGTCAGTCCGCATGATTGCAGATCAGTCATCCCCTGTCTCGGTTCCTGTTGAGTTCAGCAAACACTGAAGCTGATTCTATCGTGCCACTGGATCCCAGAGAGAGGTTAAACGGGCAACAGCAGTGTATGTTCTGGTGTACGCACACACACACACACACACACACACACAGCTGTCTGTTTTCACTGTTAATACACACTGACACCCTACAAACCCATTACTTTGTATTAATATTATTTGGATAATAAAAGAAACTTATCAACTCGTCAGAGCTATGCTAGTGGCTAGTGACAGTCTGATGAGAAGTTCACTGACTCAACTGTAAAGAGTAAACTGAAGTATTGAAATAAAGTGCTATAGTTGTTCTTGCCTTGTCTTTCATGTAAAATCCTACACAGCTGCTAATAATTTATAATAATACCAAAAGAAACAAAATGTCATTATGTCAATAACTGACTTTATTTAAACACATCTCTGGTATTTAAACAGTGGCTATATATAAAACATTGATTTGTTGGGGTTTTTTGTACATTTTATTTGGAAGCTGGTCAACGTACAATATATACAATACAAAAAGTGTATGTGCAGTAAAGGTATTGTAGTCGTATATTACAACAAGTGAACTAAATACAGTTGCTCATGTTAAACAGTGTGCACTAACTGAATGACCGATTCTGAATAGACATTCTTGACAATGCCCCCAGACTCAGCTTGTTCCACATTTGCAAATCTATTTCTGTACATAGCTGACATGACAACAGCATGCAAGAAATAAAAAAAAACTTATCTTAAATAAGTAAATAGCAATAGTTGCTTGTAAATATTCAGCACCGACCAGCAGTTATATTAACAAAAGCAACTCTACAAGCTATTTAAAAAGAATAATCAAAAAGCCAAAAGACAATTAAATCAGTCTGGCTTATGTTTTAAACTGTACTGTGCCAAACATTTATGACAGGAGAGGAATTTAAAAATGAAGCAAAACAGGACCTGGGAAGCCATGCGCACACATTTTAGTTTCGGGAGTTTGACATAGTTCATTCTCGTGTTAGTTATAGCCATCAGCTGGTAAATTCAGGTCACCTGTAACTTTTAGGTGCCAGATTAGACTCAAGATGGAATGTTGGAAATCTACAGTGAAGTCACTGTTTTGGTGGTTTACTGAGGGCTACTCAGGCGAGCAGTCTTTTGTCATTCTCTCAAATAAAAATAGGCATATATTTCTAAAATTTATCAAAAAGGTGTCACCCTGACCCATCACTTCCTACAGAGAAGAACGGCAAACAAACTGTTCAGCCACTTACAATCCGTTTATCTACAAAAATGCGCATGTTGGGTGTGCCCGACACACACCTGGACACACAATTTTCCATCCACATCGTCATAAATGTGAGAGACTAAAATCCAGTGTGTTTGCACATGATTACATAAAAAAATATACATGTAGTTGTAAAAATATCTTCCACAGTCATCATCAAAAAGTCAATTCTCATGCAGCTTACTGATACAAGTCTGACTACAAGAACTATTGTGTAATCCAGCAACACAAAAACAGAGAGAAAGACAAGATTATATAAAGTTATGCATCTTGCTAATGCTTGTGGTTATGGAGAGTTACAAAAAAGGCATATAAAACATAATAATTCAGGCAGTAGTGTACAAAAAAAAGCACTTAACACTGGCTAGGTTCTTGAGAGTAACTTGGTTACTCAGTAAGTCAAATCACGTAGGATGACCACTGTCTAGCCTTGATTTTGAGACATCATCATCATTATCAGAGGTTTATATGTGGCAAAAGATAGTGTGGTGATCAATCTGCAAGTGAGATTCAGAGAGCACAGGGTCTCTCATTTATAAGCACACAGTAAGCATGAAACAAAGTGCACCATATGGTGAACAGAGGAAATCTGGAGACACAACTGCTCTTGCCAACTTAAACATCTGTAAAGATCTGTTCAGGCAGATAAATGCAAGAGGAATGGCATGATAAAACAGCAACTACACAAAGTGCAAAAATGTTCTAATCTCCATGACAACAACTAAATAAAATATGATTGTTATAATTCCTGGCTTACCTCGTATGAAATGGATTACTGTGGAAGCATCTCAAGTTCTTCCACTTTCGGTTTTCAACACTTGAACTCAGCGTTAAGTACAAAAACATGTAAGAATCGCTCAGCAGTCACCTCTGCTTTCTCTGTATTTAAAAGGGAGCCACTGCTCCGTCAAAGAGGCTAACTGATAGGTGAACATTTGCATTCTTTTACTAAATGTGGCCAGTGTTAGAGGAGACAATCAGCTGAGCTACAGAAATGAGCTTTTGCATACAGCAAACGAGATTTATCCACATTACACGACGATGTTGTAGCCATGTTTTGCTGCCAGATGTTTCCTGTGGACAACAGACAAAAACACACAAAAATACACAATATGTGAACATTTTCTCATCTTATGTTGATGATGAAACCGTTATCATTCATGAGGGGATTACATGTTTACAAATGTAAACAAAATTCTTCTTTTCAGTGTATTTATATTTTTGGATTCTATGTTGATGAAGTTTCTGTTGCTTAAGGCCTGGATTGGGGGGAAATTAGAGTGGCTCTGTCCAATGTTCAAAAATATACTAAACAAAAACTCCAAAGCTCACAAATTGACATGTTATATCAACCTGCACATAAACAGAAATGTAAAAACACTGTCAAAACTCACAGCAACTATGGCTAACAACGTTGGCTTACAGCTGGTTAACTGCCTGTGTGGCCAGTGGAATTAAAGTGATAATAAAACTATTTTTCTGCCCGCCCACACTGATACTGTCCTAATTAAATTACTAGTATCAAAGCTGTTGGTTGAAACCTAAAATTCACACCCCCAGGAGAACACTAATGTAGGGGGCGCTGTCATTGCAGAAAAATAAATAAAACATACATTTCTTCTTGTGTGAAATTCCAATTTTGACCAAATCAGTATACGAGTCCAAACAAATACCAAGGATATTCTGACATCTTAGCAAAAATTAATTTTAGTTTCATCTTTAAACAGGATACGTGTTCAGTTAGAGAGCTTTAGAGCTTGTTGTGTATATTTTTTCACTTCACAGCCAGGCTAGCAGTTTCCCTCTGTTTCCAGTCTTTATGCTAAGCTATGCTAACCACATCCTGACTCCAGCTCAGACAAGATTGATGTCATTCTTCTGATCTCACTCTCGAAAAGAAAGTAAACTCCCCCAAAAATGTAAACTATTTTCTCAAGAAAAATGGAGAAGCTTTCACCGGAAAGACACCACGGAGATGTTTGAGTACCTGCGCTTCTTCTTTTGCTTCTGCCTCATCTTGGCAAAGATGAAAGCCAGGACCAGCAGCCCGATGATGGCGGCCAGCACACCCAAGGTCAGCGGTACACTTAACGCCCCGTTGATCGTGTCCTCGCAGGATTCGCCCCGGTAGCCAAGCTCACAGTCACACACCAAATCGGTGCTGCCACCAGGAGGAGCCACACAGGTGCCGCGGTCATTGCACTTAGTCTCTCTACAGGTGGGCAGGCTGTAGTCAATGCCTCTTGGTTGAGGAGGAGGGAAAGGGGTGGACATCGTAGAGGAGGGAGGGGAAAGAAGGGAGGAAACACTAGGACTATTAGGGGGGAGTGATAAGTTGAAGGAGAATAGGAGAGGAGAGAGATGAATGGAAGGAAGCCACACTCCAAAACACAATAAGGAAACATGACAAAGAGAAGACCGAGCCTTTTCTGTAGGACACCTCAAATGGATGTCCTGAGGTCAAACATGTCTGCAAGTTTTTAGCTGTCCTCCCAAGTCAGTTTAGGGGTAACTGAAGCTGAAACTGAAGCTCCCTTACAAACCAGTTACCTGACTCACTGACAGGTCAAAGCAGAATTTGTCAAAACTCATGCAAAGATTTCTGCACAGCAGCACACAGTTTATATCACTTTTATTTGTATACGTGTCATAAGTGAAGACACACTGCAGCGACCATTGTACTCTTCCAGCATGGATTAAAAATTAAGCATTGCAAACATTCTGTGAATACCGTCTAATGCCTTGTGGGTTTGGCACATGTTGTCAGATGTAACATTGCGACTGCTTACTCTGTGTTAGTGTGGCTGAACTTTTGTCGTATTGTCCTAGTTTGGTTGGACTGAGCTTGTGGAAACTTTTACCATCGACCAGTGTTTTTCCATTTCATCACATTTCATGATTATTTTTCTTCCTTGCCAACTTTAAGTTGGTGCGTTGCACCTTTTTTGTACAGCTTGTTGGCTATAGTGACTGTGTTGTGCTCACACTAACATTTTAAAGACTGTGCTGCCTTCAGGTCCCTGATAGAAATGCTAGAATTGCACGCTTTGTATGCTATAAAGAATGTGGGTAAACATATCAGGGACAGTCTGAATTTTTACAATCCTGAGTTGACGAAATGTGATGTATTTTAATAACCCCCCAAAACACAGAACAACAAAAAACAAAACAAAACACAACATTGTGTGTGAATGGGACAGCTTCTGAGCTGATTGATTGAACAATTTTCACTGCCTACATACAGTATGGAACTGTGAGCTGCTTGTTGTGAGGCGTCACGCCCTCAAACATATTTTACTTTTAAATCATCACATACAAATTACCTCTTCCTAACAACTCCAGCTGTTTCATCATCAACAACATCAGGCATACAGAGACTGGCTCAGGATATATTGACAAAATAAATACATGTTAAATGACACAGTATGATCCAACAGAACCTAAGACACTTAACAGTGGAGTACACATTCTCTAACATACTGGATGAATAAAAAGAGTAGGATAAAATATGCCTGCAGTATCTGTGACAAAAAGCCTTACTTCTCTATTTTTATGGTTCTCAACACATGAATGAAACCAAGAGCACATTGCAAATCCATTCGGAGCCACACTAGATAGACTTAAGACACTAAGTTGACTGCTTAACAAAGTGTTACATAACACCCTCCAATGCAATAAACACACTGGTGTGGAAAAGTCACTGCTTAGATTTAAGAGACAAAGACTGGCCATTATCCAGAATACTACAGCATGGCAGGTTAACTCATAAGAAGTGGTGGTGGTGAAGTTATTTTACTTCTCAAACATCTTGTCACTCAGGTTTCCCACCAGTGCAGCAAGATTGTGTTTAACACTGGCTTCAGGGCAGGCATACAGTATCATGAAATAGCACAGCAACATATCAGAATATGACAAACTGAAAAACATACTCACAGGATCAAAGAATGCAGACCCGGCCTCTTAAAATGCAGGCGGTGGAGTTGTTGTTGGGTCACCCAGGTGTCTGCGTGTGTGTGTGCTAAAGGTGCCAAAAGAATTTGAAGTTCCGCTTTCAGTGAGGGAGCCTGCAACAAAAGGAAGGCGGGAAGAGGAAGAAAGCCGAGACCTGTGAATACCTGCCTGTTTTTTTTTCTTCTTCCCATGAACACACACACACACAAAATCCCTTCCTCCTCACTCCGCCTTATCATTAAATGGGCTGAGTCATGTGCACACTCCTGCTCACACCAAATATCCCTGACATTGATGAAGCAACTTTACACTTCATTAGGAGAATGCAAACTAATCTTATGCTTCAGTTAAACGCTGACTCAAGCTGACTCACAAAACACAATGCTTTGGCATCCCTTGGGAAAAAAAAACTTCATTTGTGTGGCACCTTTCACACAATGTCACCAAATAAGGAACAACACGGACAAATAAAATGGGAAAAATGTTAAATATGGCATTGATTTGACCATATTAAACACCTCACTTTTCCTGAGATTTGAAGGCTAAATACACACACGTTCACACACCCTTACCCTAAAAACTAAAGTAGGCGTGTGAGCCAGACCAGTGGGGGATGGAAGGAGGAGAAGGCAAATTAGAACAAGACTCAGCTGGCAAGTCCCGAAAAGACTGACATGTATGTGTAACATGCAGCGCTTCATACTTGTGTTGTGTAATTGTCAGAAAATGTTTTAAAATGGATTTCTTAGGCCTTGTAAGGGAAATAATAATTAGTAAATGTTTGCATGCTAACAGTTTCAGTGTGGACCATTTACATTTACAATTTATTTAGGTCAGTTCTAGATTTCAACCAACCCCCAAATGCATGCATTCCTACATGCTTCGGGCCTTCAGAGACTTGCCCCCTCCCCCTTCCAAAAAAATAAAATAAATACATTTGTTATATCTTTCAACATAGCCTAATATATTTTATGTTTACATAGGCTATTATACTGTGATACTGTAACTGCTCAATGACTGGGTCTTATGAAACTCAGCTCAGCACAAATCACAGTCATTGTTTAGTGACTGTTGCCACATGGCTGTGTGTACTCTGCTCAGCGGCTCACTGTTTTGTTGCCAAGCTCATGTCCTCTGAGCTAGCACTGACAAACTGATGCTCCAGTTCTTTTAATTTATCCGATTACAAAACTTTTTCATCCTTTGGTGTGCATTAATTTGTAGTAGGTCTCTAAATACCCTGTAAATGTTTTGGAGCGAAACATTAGACGACGATTTTCAGCAATTTTGACACAAGACCATTGTTAAAAACAAATAGTTTGAGGAACAGAAGGGACTTGAGGGAATTAGACGGGGTGTGTTCTGGTCTCAGGTCTCTAAAGACCCATGGTAAGCATTTAAGGGTCACGTCAACTTCCAGTTACACTACACCTTTAATTCATTATGCATACATTAAAAAGATCAAATTAAAAAAGGTTGTTATTTCCAGGTTTATTGGGCTTTTGGGCAGGGTAAGGAACCGCTGCTTTGTACTGAGGTGGTTCGGGCATCTGATCATGAAGCCTCTCCAGATGCTTCCCTGCAAAGCTGGGAGAAGAACACAAGACAGACCAGAACATGCTGGAGGGATTGCATATCCAAATCGAGCCTGGGATCGCCTTGGGATCTCCCAGGAGGACCTGGAGGACGGTGGGAGATCAATATTTCAGTAAAGCTTGTGTTAAAGTGATACAATGAATAGGCACTTCATTTTAAACCCCCTATTTAGCATGTATAATCAGTATACAAACATGTAATAAATGATTTATAGTACACTATGTGTGACAGTTTGCAAACAGGCACACCTAAACAATGGTAAATATTTACGCAATTTAGGATGAAATAAAGCTTTATAAGCAACATTAATATAATCTTTAATAACCTTGGACTTTTATTTCCATAAAATAAATAGGACGCCTGTGTGAAGGCATATTGATGATAGCTAGTTTAATGTCCTGATTTCCAGTACAGTCCAGTTTACACATTGCTGAAAGATGCTTTGTCAACTCACTCTTTAGTCCTTTACACAATAAACATTTATAGCTAATGACCGGTATCAGTTTGCTGATGTGGTGGGTCACCGTGCCTTAAACAGCTGCTAAATGTTTGAGTGTTAGTCTCCCATGAACATTTAAATGATTTCTTTCAAAGGCTTTTTTCACCTTGAATTATTTCCTTTTTGAAAATTGAAATGAAAATATTCACATTTAAAGATGTTCGATATCAGCACAACATAAGGAATTAGCGAGAGAACTGTAGTCCACAAAAAAGAAAACCCAAGTTATTACAGCATAATGCACAGCCACACACCTCCATTTATATGGCATTCCACCTGACTGTCTGACTCAACAAGGGAGTTCACTCCATGCAGAAATTACGTAATATGTATTATTCAACAATACATTTTAGACTCCATGTTTGCTTTCTCAGGCTCAGGTATGAGGCAGAGTCAAGAGGACCATGCCTGACTTCTGTTAAACTATGCACACACACGTTTGTAGATACAGTATTGGTGTAAAGTAGATATTTATAAGTTAAGGACTAAGTGAACTATACCAAACATAAATCCAGTTTTGTCAGGACAGGAGGTGATGATTCATTCAGTTTCACTTTGTCTGCCTCATTCAGCTTTGTAGGGCAGAATGTGATGCCATCGTAAATATCACGTTTTGGCTGACAGACAGGTGGAAGTACGAAAACAAAGGGATCATTCATGCCAAGTATGTTTCTATGGAACCAAAATGCCAGGAAGCATATGGTCGAAACTGGTATTAGATTACAAAACAGCCACAGACTAATATGGAAAGCTGTGACAACACTTAGGCAAACTGCAAGGCGAGCTCTCAGGGTGATCTGTGGCATAACTGTTGGGATTTTGTATGTAATTGGTGAAAACATTGAGAATTAGTGCTAATGCAAAGCTGGCAAGCACAAAGTATGAAACCATCAGCTTTGGATGGGATACAGTATTTTGACAGGAACATAGTCACCCGAGCTAAAACTAGGCTAATGTGATAACAATAACCATCAACCTGCAGACATAAGGCATCAGATGTATGTGAAAAAATGTAAACTGTCACGTCGCAGTCACACACTAGACAGTAAGTACACAATTAACACCGTTATGACAATACTGGCATTAGTAGGATATACAATATACACATATTCTTTAAAATAGGGGTTAAAATAACATCAGAAGCTCCAAACAATGACAAACGAGTAAAGACACGAAGGCATGAAAAGATTAAACATGGTGACATATCCGTCTGCCTGTGAGTCAAGGGTTGTGTTGGGGAAATATTCTGTCATGTAAAAAGTCCTTGTATTTGTTGAATTAGCTCATCACTTTAACATTAAAGTACAAAATGAATGCCATTCAGGTCATCTTCCCAGAGTCCACACTACAAAAAAATATCCTTCTGTGCAAGCTCTGCGTTTTATTAAGGTGACCATGCAGACACTGGTGTGAAACTGAGCAGTCAGCTGGAGGTTAACTGTCCTCCAGTATGACTGACGAGCAGAAGTTCATTAGTTAAACAGTTGATGTGAAACAACAAAATGGCAGGTTCACATGTAGATGCAAAACTACACAAGAACTCTTAAATATGCGTTTAAATGCACCCAGATTTAGGATGGATATTATTTCCCATTGGTAAACATACATACTTCCTAAAACAAATTGAACTGTATGTCAATAAAGCAGCATTTAATGCAGTTAAAATACATCCTCTGATGCTCTCTTGCGTTTCATGTCACAGCTTCCCGTCTGTAAATCAAATGTCAAATTTTTAAGTGCAACTTAACTTTTTGTCCCATTCTGAAAGCTGCAAGAATTTGAAACAATTTTGCACTAAGTTGTTTCCAGTACAAAGCGAAGCAGTTGGCACCAGCCACATAATTGAAACTGTCGAGGTTACGTATAACAAATCCTGGTTACTGATTTTTGATCATAACCATGATCAAACTATGAAACGTAAAGGGAAACCACAAAACTATTAGGAAACAAATTGAGACAGAATGAAATTGCTGGAATTTAGGAGGCTAATGAACAAAAACAAACCCTGAGTCATGAAACCTGGACAAAATGAAAAGCTGATAACATGTATTTTAGTAACCTTCAGATGTTGTTGCCCTTGTTAGAGAGATTAGCACAGTCTGGTTTTTGATATCTTTTATCACTTTTATTACAGCAAGAGACAGACAGTCTCCATCAACATGTTTAAATTCAGCAAAAACAGAAATGCATCCTATGACATTACTCGTGATGTCTCCGGCCTTCAGAATGGTCATGAAACCAATCCAAAAATATAATGTAACAATCCACAGCATCAGCCGCCAGGTGTTTACTGGATGCCATATTTCAGAATACAGAACTTCTATGTGAGCTGTAGTGACTTTAACGCTAGCGAGGGGTTCTTCATGTCTACTGGGGACTCCAGCTCCTGGGGAGAAGAAAATATCACATTTATTTCCCCTTAATTAATAAACAGAGCAGAAACAGTCATCTGAAATCTTACCAACTAATGAAGGCATGACATACTGTAGAAATGTACCCAATTTAAATAATAATTAGAAGACATGTACTTGATATATAAAAGTGTAGAAATAATTACTTAAGCACAAAAACAAACTGGAATGTTTATTCATGCAAGGTTGTACTAAGAGGAACTAAAAAAAAAAAAAAATTATATATTTTATCATATAATATCATTCATAATATCATATAATATATAATTGGCCTAAACGTTACTTGAGTCAAAGTTGTGTCTATCTAAGATTAAAATTTTAACATTGTGATTTATCTCCATATTTATGACTGGATGTCATATTGGTGACCAATAGGAGTAAACTAATCAACTGTCAAATTAACCAGCTGGTTTAGGATATAAAGTAAGTCATATTAATGGTTCATATTCTTAAATAAATTCAGAAACATCTCTGCTCATTTATACAAATGAAGTTCTGCTGAGTGGCCTGAGGTTTTACCTCGGAGTCTGAATCGTAGAGTTCACATGGCAGGCCCATGTTGGCCATCAGAGTTTCTTTCTCCACAGATCTGCTTCTGATGGTCGCCCAGGCTCTCCTGTTGAAACGAGATTAAAAAAAAGCCACATTTTAATTTTCTACATAGGTCACTTAGTTAAATAGCACACACTAGCTCTGAAGTGGTGTAGATGTCCAAGATTCTCTTTAAAATTTAACTTCAACCAAACACTACAGCAACAGACTTTAATGTTTAGTTCTCTCAGGCTCAAAGTGTCAATCAGTGAAATAAGCTGCTGCAGCAGAAACAAACAAACTGGGTGGATGCGTTTCTGGCCACCACTCATTTTCAAAGCAATCCCTCAGACCAGGGTGCAAAAGAAAACCCTCCTCCTCATGGTCAGTACCTTTTAGCAAAAATAAAAGCAGCAACCACCAATATAGCAGCGGGGCACAGGACACCCAGGATCACAGCCACGTGGCTCTGTCCAGTTTCTGTCTCTTGACAGAACTCTCCCTTGTAACCAGTCATACACTGGCAGCGAGTGGCTTTGCCTTCTGTGATGCAGTTGCCGTGACCGTTGCAGTGTTCACAGGGTGTAGAGTCTTTAACTGAAAGAACAGAGGAAGACTGGGGAGTGCTGCCATCACTGGCTTTGGTCCTGAAGGAGGCAGAGTTTGTGTTTGGACCTGAAGAGAAAGTCAGTGTTGGTGAAACTGGAATTGCTGTACTTCGAATGAACAAAAATGCAGCCTATGACGACTGATAATGGCCAAAACATGTTAAATTTAGTCCCGAGTTTAACAAAACAAAGTAGGTAACTAATTTTTACTCAGGACGTGAATGAAAATCATTATGAGAGATTGGGTTATTTCAAAGGGAAATGGGAATTAAGTTCTGCATGGGGTTGATCAAAACCCGTAAATCTGTTACTTGACCAGTGACTGAAATGTCAGTCTTGTATTTGGGTGACAACAAAGCTGAGATTACTTAAAACTCCTTTTCAGTTTCTCCTTTTGGATGAAAACTCACAGTCCTGTTCGTCTGACTGGTCTGAACAGTCCACATGTCCGTCGCAGAACTTGCTGCTGCTGATACACTCGTTACCGTCAAAGCAGGATTCTTCCCCAGTGGGGCAGCCGGGGAGCGGGGCACAGGAAGTGGCATCGACAGCGTAGAAGCCGCGCCCACATTTACACGTCTGACCTCCGGGATAGGTCAGACACAGATGGCTGCATCCGCCGTTGTTGTTGGAGCAGCTATTAGTTCCTGGAGGAAACGAGTGAAACAGGATTAGCAAATCAAGCAACACAAATCCTTTACCGTCTCTGGGGGGAAATTTAACTGACAGCTGCATTAAGATTATTTAAAGGTAGAATTTAAAATGGATGAAGAGAAACTTGGAATCATCTCTCCTTCTAGCCTGACACAGCAATGTCGCTACCATTTTAGCTTTCTTCTCTTCAGTACCTTGCAGGTGTCAGTGTCAACAGAATTTATTGTTTTGTTCGCCCCCCCTCCCCTCCTTTGTGCCTACATACGGTTGCTCATATCATACAGTAATATATGATACGAGGCACTCCAGATCATCCATTAGACCTCCTCCCATATCAATCATTGGCCGTTGTGTCATTACACACAAATCTGGGCCTCCTGGCTGTGTGTAATGACACAATCTGCTTTGGCACTGTAAGGACACTTCCAGAGACTGAGAAAATGAGTCTGGTTAGTGTCCAGGAAAAGGAGGTGTGTGAGTAGATAACTGAAAGAGGGCATTGGGCTTCTGGATGTGCGCAAATGAATAATGAAATTGTTTTGAAATATTGTGCAAATATTTATGCTTTCGTGCACATAGATGTATTTATCTGGCTTCTCTTTGCTGTATTTTTGACATTGTTGGGTTCTAGTGCACCTGCAGTGTCTCTCCAAGAGTCTTCAACTACCAAGAACTCTTGTTAATAATAAACATGCTGCTTTACTGGTTATGAAGCACCTTATGAATTTGGTTTTAATAAGAGCATTATACTGTAAATGATTAGTATTTGTATTAGTGATTGTAGCTCCAGTTGTAGACATTATGCCGTTAGAGGGAAAACATCTTTGGTTACAAAACCCTCAGTGATTGTGCGCCTACATACAGTATATTCATGTTAGTTATCCATGCGTGTTAAACATACAAGACAACCAACTTTCCTATGTAACTGCATTTTTGCATATGCATGCTTAGACTGCAAGAGTGTGCAACAGGTTAAGAGAATAAGCAGGAGGGGGTGTTGTCCCACTGCAGCACACAATGTAACATACTGGGATCTGCCACAGCTTGCCAAGCCCCATCTCTCTACAGGTATCACATCACTGTGCCATCTATTCAACTCAAACTGAGCCTAAGAGAGTCTTTTCATTCTGCCCCGAGTGTCCCATAACACACCTTTTCTGCTTCCTGCATTCAGCAACAGAAAGCAAAGTTGGAGGTGAATTGTGCAGATGGTGTAATTCCTGATTTGTGACCAGCAAACTTGTTAAATTAAGCTGACAGAGTGCTGCAAGCCTGTTGGTTAACATTACAAATGTGGGCAGGAATGAACACCTTATGTGGCATTATGTGAAGAGGATTTCAGTGTTGACGAGCCACTTTCACCAGCCAAATCGTTTTGCTTTTAATCCACAAGAATCTCCACATGATGCATGTCGTGGTTACATGTTCAAGCGGTTGTGAAATTGGCACTATGCAACTGCTGGTAAATCAGCAGCTCTATGGTTGATGTGTTGCTTACAGCATCGTGGAGAAACTTTATTTTTTAAATTGCTCATTTCTCATTTTCTAGACAGGACTTTTACTGTCCTGAACTGCCTGTTCTCTGCTCCATGATGTTCTCTGCTGCTGTTGGGGTACCAACTTTGCACAGTATTTTTTTTCTTTTAATTTATACACAAATCATAAACAGCTGTACCAATCTCTAGTACAAGTAAGACACTCCAAATGACCTGCAAAACTGGATGTTACACCAGATGTAAAAACATGGCTGGCTTTAAAAAACTGTCACTTTGTGATTTAAAGTGTGCTATTTTTCTTTGTTATTTTATGCCATTGTATGTTTCTCTTGTAGTCTCACCGAGTTATTTGTGTCATATCGATACCTGCTATGTCTCCCTCTTCAGATTCTTTGCATTCACAATCTGTTCTGTAATTTTCAACATCCTGTAACGCCTCACCTGCCACCTAGTGGCCATCAGAGTCATCCTCATTGGTCTAACTTCTGTTGAGATCACCCGTCTGCAAATCTGCTCATCTCAACAATCGACCTCAGTATATTGAGGACAGCTTTCAGTACAGATTGTGTATGTTGCCGTAGCTTTCTAGTCATCCCTGCAGGTTACCTTTGCTTGTTACCTGTCTGAAAGCTGTTATTTTTCTGACTCCACTGTAGTCGTTTACCTGACTCTGCATGCCTCCCTGTTGCAGATTGTAGCTTTACTACTGACCAGGTTAACCGCTTTTTACTCATCTGCTGTGTCAAAGCTAGATAGGTACCTACCAGACTGACTGTTGCGACTGTAGGCTCTGAGTTCCACCACGCTGGTCTTTGTCTCAAACCACAGTTGGTTAGGCTGGAGACCGTCGCTGAACCACAGTTTGGTTACATCTACACAGTTTGGAAACAGACAAGAAACAAATTCTAAACAAGCATAAAAAAAAATCCTTCAACAACTAAAGTTTCTACAGTGCAGAAGTCCGAAGCTACGGGTCAGGGCGAGTAGTGAGGAAACACTTCATGTGTTCATTAATCAGAGTGAATATCAAGATTTGAAAAACAATAACAGGCCTGATGGAGAGAAGTGACTACAAGTGGATGTTTAAGGATGTCTAACAGTACAGATTGCTGAGAAGAGGTTGACTGAATAATTCATTGTTACATTAGTCTGTGATGCCATCAGTTGCCTGATGGGGATGAAGATGAATGAAATGAAGGTGAAAGCCTTCAGATGTATGAGGAATTAAAATCCACAAGCAGGACTGAACAGGTTATTGGATACACCACGCCCTAAGACTTCCCTCAAAGAAACTGTGGGTGTTAGTCTTCAAATGATAGAAAACTGTGCTGTTCCTTACCCTAGCCTAAAAAACTAAAAAGGCTTTGTTACCTTTGTCCAGGGTGGCCCAAAGGAGGATGTTCTCGGTATGTGTGAAGGAGATGAGCAGACCTGGCCCCGTTTTGTACTGTTTATATCCTGTTCCATCCACTCCAATAGAGCTGATTACATCTTCACCTGGAGGAAAAAGAGTAATCAGACAGGTACGCACAGGCAGCAAAAAAACGTTGATGTTTAACTCCTCACCTGTGTCAGCCCAGTAGATCATGCTTCCTTGATTGGAGAAGACCAGCGAGGAGGGGAGGCTCGCCTTCCTCCACAGCACTGCTTTGTTACGGCCATCCATCCAGGCACAGTCCACCTCAGCCTGGCTCTTCTCACCTGCCACAATTATTGCCGTGTAGCAAAGTTGTCCCGAGGGGGGATGGAGTGCAATGGACGTGGTGCTCTGAAAGGACAAACAAGACCTGGACTGAATCTAGCAGGAACCGCAAAAAAAAATAAATAAAAAAAGTGTTTCTCGAGGTAAGCAAGGAAAGCTCAAAGAAATGTCAGGGGTAAAAGAGGATACATGTATATACTACCTTGTTGTAGATCAGAGGTCCTGGAAGCTTCTGCTGACTTTAGACAATAAATACAACACTTTGTTTTAACGTTACACTAGTCTTAAGTCTACGTTAAATTACCATTTACAGTATGAGAAAATCAACCATGGCTGTCAAATTTAGCAGTTTTGACAAAGACATTTCGTACTCTGTAACAGCACTTTGTTATTCATGAAGAATTTCCGCTCTCCACAGCAGATACTTGCAAGGCTAGCACAGAATTAAAAACTGAAGGTTCGTCAGAGGCGATCGGAAGGAGGTGCTGCATTTGTGAGGCTGGTTACATGCAGAAATCTGCTGACTTGATTTTTCCGCAGTTGTTTATAATACTGAAAATAACAATTTAAACAGATTGATAAATAATCCTAGATCTAGATAATTAAAATTACAACTCAACAATGTTCATTTATCATCTTTGCCCATTTTTGCTAAAATTACATTAACCCTTCAACCCTTATTTTCAACCCTTCAAAAGTGATATCTTCAAAATAGGAGGCCTTTTGTCAGGACAATCAGACTCTTCACAAGAGCGGTAAGAAGGCTAAGTCAGTGAAGCTAAGAAAGGTTGTAGCAGGAGTTAGAAGAGAAATTTATGTAGGGAGGAAGGAGCCATGTAAATGTCAGAGGTAAAGGAGATGATTGCTGAGCAGAAAAGAACAAATGTGAGCAGTGAAGCAGAGCCTACTTCACCTTCAGTGATCCCTGCAGCAGCGAGGTGGTGTAGCCGTCATGGCGGGAAGTCACGTGGAGATCAGGCCTCTTGGTGCTGCTCCAGTAGACATTGGAGGTCACCCAGTCAACTGCCAGAGCCGTGACTGAATCCTCCTTGTGGGACAGAGAAGTTTAGTTTCCAGAATTAAAATTTCACCAGGGTGAAGCTGAATAAGAGAATTGTTATGGACCACCTGAAAGTCAAGTCAAAATGGGCCCACTGGCGATTGAACAGAGCAAATCAAACTAAGAGGGCAAATATTAAAAGAAACCAGGAAACACTGAAGGTCATGAAACAACATGTAAAGCTTTTTGTGAACTACAGTAACTGCTATTGTATTCTATAGCTGGGGTCCATCCAAAGTAAAAATGAATGACAAAGTCTTAAATGACATTATTGGCAAGATTTAAGAAAGTTCCATTTCCTTTGAGAAGCTGATTATGCCTACCTTCAGCTTTAGGATTTGTCCAGAGGCCGTCAGCCCCTGTCTCGACCTGGAGCTGCTCAGTTTCAGCACATCCACAGATCCTTGTCCTGCATCAGCCACATACAGAGAAAGCTCCTGGATGGACACATCCAGTCCCGAGGCCTCAGTTACCCCGGGAAGGGCTAAAGCTTGGCTGTTTGGCATTTTCTTCAGAGCAACACCATCACGATACATGGAGTGCAAGTAAATCTACAAGTAGTAGGAGGGTGAGATAAAAACAGGAAATTAGCAAGAGTGAGTAGGAGAAGAAAAGCAAGAAAGTGTATTATTATAAAAGGCCTCCAACCAGAAAGGAGAACTTAGTTTCTCAAATTTGTTTTCTCAGAAGTGTTTGGCAGGAATAAAGGCCTGCAGGTTATCTGGTCTTGACACCACAATGAGACCATTCACCTGGTAGACTGTGGTAGGAGACAAAAGCAGGATGAAAGTTGACTCCATAGGCAGAAAGCAGGTAATCTTGTCCTTGGAAAGTAGTAGCCCCTTTGGGCATCGACAAACAGCCGTAGGCCCCCTCACCACCTGAGCTCCGGACCTGCCTCTCACCGCTGGAACCAGGAGGCAGAGGTGGGAGCAGTGCAGCTCGTCACAGGGGCTGGATATGGCTGGCTGGGAAAGGGCATGCATCAGCTGGGGAGAGGAAACGTACATATCAAGGCTCAGAGCTGTGACTTAAAATACTGTGTTCTTTCTGCCAGAATACAACTAATCTAGCTGCGAGTATAAGATACTGACATGAAAAGTTGTATTCCTGAAACCCCACAACTTATTAGATATTCATGGTTACAGCCAACAGTGATATATTCCTAAGATATAAATATGTTAAAATAATTAAGCTCTTCATAAAAAGGTATAACCACAATTAGAAGTTGAAGAGTTACCTTCAGTCCAAAGGGCTGCCCTGGTCTCTTCAGAAGAACCTTTTGATCTTTGCCGGTGTTCTTGTCAGCTGAGCGGATGGTTCTTCTTTTCGTGTCAGACCAGAAGACTTTGTCATTGAAGATGGCCACAGAGAAAGGGCTTGGCGTTTCGGCTAACTGGAGGATCTGGTGAGAGAAGGGTACCCAGCCATCACCGTTCACCAGCTGACAGTCTACATCATTACGAAATCTCAAAGTTTTAGCATCGTTTGAGAAAAACTTATGGTCAGTCAAATATCTTTTCATCAGCTGAAGGCGTTTACCTTGACGTCGTTTCCATCCAGAGAGGCTGAGCCGATGCAGCGCAGCTTTTCATCGGCCCAGTACACCCTGTTATCCAGGAGGTCACAGGCCAGACTGACTGGCCAGCTCAAGCCTCGGCTCACCACCACCTTCCTTTTTGAACCATCCATCCCAGACCGCTTGATCTGAGGGGTGCTGCCGATCTCAGACCAAAGCATCAACCTGAAAGTGTTGATTTATGCAATACATGTAATGATGAAAGAGTTGGGGTTGAAATTGGGAGTAAACAAAGTTTTGTACAAGGCACTTTCTCCCCAGTTTTTTTTTTAAACCAGGCTGAGCACCTTACCCTTTGTGTGGCAGCAGGACGATTGAGCTTGGCTGCTCCAGATCTTCACCCAGGACCACAATGTAGTCCTGAGATCTCACTGTGGTATTGCTGAGCCTCACAGCCAGAATCTGACCCACCAGTCCATCTACCCAGTACAGGTTCTTACCAACCCAGTCCACTGCGATGAAATCCGACTTCACTCCTGTAACGAGATTTCAGTTGAATACTGAAACTTAATGTTACAATCGAAACTCCTTGAATTGTTTTGTTGGGTGGCTTAAATCAAGCGCAATCATTCTATTTCCATTAGTTTATAATTTCCTTCAATTCTTGTTGGTTTAGTGAACCATCCACCTCAATACTGTGGAGTTCCTGAGACAGCCGTACCTTTGATAAGGGTCCCTTTGTTGTTTGAGTTTTTCACGTCAGCCCAGCGGATGCTCTGGTAGTCAGGGCTCAGCCAGTACACTCTCTGTTGAGCCCAGTGATTATCCAGCGAGAAGACTGGCCGACTGGCAGAGGACAGCAGACGCAAGCTGTTACTATGGACACCCAGTAGTAACAGCTCTGACTGCACCGACGCCAGAAGCAAAGGCTCGTCTGGAGATGGAAACTTGACCAGTAAGTTTTTCTGGGTCTTTTCCCAGAGTGAATAACAGACCAATATAACAGCACAAAAACTGAAGAGGAAACATCATATTAGATATAAATAAATCCTCCCTTGATGGCACAAGATCTTTCAAAATGTTCTCCCCATAACTAAAATCATCATGGAAGTTCATTACTAAAAAGGCACTCATCGTATACTGTAAATTGTTAGATAGAATAACTACCATGTAGGCAGCCATGGGATTTAGTTCACTTTAATATGTTGCTATGGCTGTAAACTTAACTTGGAACTTGCTTAAGATAGGTAGTACATCTTAGTGAACATTGATAGCTAAATTTGTTTGGTAAAGTTATACTGACAATAATGTAATTGAGTACAGGAACCACTAACAGTTGCATTCAGTACCTTTGGTCTTGCAGCTTTTGTTGTCAGACTCCAGGTAGAAGCCAGGGTGGCAATGACAGATATAGGACCCACGGGTATTCAGGCAGTTGTGTTTGCATACGGCATGTGGCATTACATTGCACTCGTCAATGTCCACACAGGACACAGCACTGGAGTGTAGTTTGAACCCTGCAGCACAGTAACACCTCTGCAAAAATGAGGGTGAGAAAAAAAAAGCAGGGATGAGCTTGGTGCACATTCATATGCAAATGGAGTCAAAATGTTGTGCAAAGACAAGAGTGAAAACTCCAACGAGAATTTGTGCCAAGAGTAGCTTGCTTGCCATTCCATGAAAGCATACCGAGGTCAACAGCCTTGGACAGAAAAACAACCACATACACATCTGTTCTGCACTGACCGGTCCATTTGGGGTGTTGACACAGTGGTAGTCACACTGAGGAGCTGATGGGCTGGAGCAGTTGTGGTGAGCGCATCCCACGCCCTCATCTGAACTGTCGGCACAGTTGGTGACGCTGTTGCACACCAGGCGGGGGTCCAAACACTCACCGCTGCCGCACTGGTAAAGGTGAGTGGGGCATTTTCTCTGGCTGCCTGTGAAAGCAGTTGCACAGATTCATTGTGCTTCAGGAGGTCCTCTACAGCACTTAAAATACATTTCACTGTATTGGACAGCATTTCCACTCATATGTAGGTATTTAACAGAAATAAGAAAACAAAAATGTATGGACATTATGCTATGCGAAGCCCTACTCAGACAATGAATTAGGATGGGAGCTCTTCCTTATCGGTACCAAAAATGACAGATCGACCATCTCCTCCACGTATTGCTATGAAAAAGTATCGTGTGTGACACCCATCTTCAAGCAGCTTAATGTACCTCAAAATTACAGCATGGATGTATGATTGAAGAAACCCATACCTGCAACTGACTGGAGATGCTAAACACCTCATTTTAGTTTTAGATGATGAACAGACCATATGTATCATGAATGGCAGATCTGGAATCTTTTAAAAATGATTAGATTATCCTCATATAACTAACCCTATCCAAAAAAGCCTGAATGCACCCAATGATGTATGACAACAAAAGTGTCTGAAGCAGAGAACAAACCTGACTGAGTCACGAGCCGAGCAGCTTTGAATATTTGAGAACAAACATGCTCACATTTGTCTTCGTCCATGCCATTGTGACAGTCCTCCTTCCCGTCACACCTCCAGGACAGAGGGATGCACTGACTGCCGTCTCCACACTGCCACTGGTATTCCCTGCACTTTGCTGGTGGTGATGTGCAGTTCTGGATACAAATGATAAGACCAAGTTATAACCACTGCTTCCCAACCTTAGTCATAAAGTGTTCCCTGCATCCTCTCGTTTGACCAGCGAAGCTCCAGTATGCATTATGGCAAAATGCTAAATGTCCGAGAAGCAAGGGAAGTCTCTCCCTCAATTCTTGCCTCTACTCATTAACACGGATTTACGTCACCTCGTCTCACTTCAACTGAAGTTCCTTACCTTCTCGTCCGACCCGTCTTTGCAGTCGTCCTCGCCATCGCAGAGCCACTCTTTCTGCAGACACTCGTGGCTGTTTGGGCACCGGAGCTGTGTCGGGCAGCGCGGGGGTCTTATGCAGGCCACCTCATCAGAGTGGTCACTGCAGTCAGCATATCCATCACATCTCAGAGCCTCAGGCACACACTGACCGCTAGCACAGCGATACTGGTTAATCGCACAGGCCACCAAACCTGGAGAGAAGAAAACAGATGTGGATATCATCTGATGTTTGTAGACATGCATTTATATTCATCTTCATTTTACACACATTTAACATAAGATTGTTGGTTTGGTTTGTTTCTACATAAAGAAAGTATTGGACATCACCTACCACAATTTTCCTCATCTGAGCCATCACTGCAGTCTCTCTCACCATCACACAGGAAGGTCTCTGGTATACAGCGAGTGTTGTTATCACAGAGCTGATGGCAGCCCTCACTCAGACTTGAACAGTCCATTTCATCGGATCGGTCTTGACAATTGTTCTGCCCATCACACACCTGCTCCGGTGGGATGCATCTATTCCCGTGAGCACACTGGAACTCATCTGGGGAAGAGAAAGACTCCTCAAGAGATAATCCATTGCATGTGGAGCATGATGGTGTGACTGATCCAACACAAACTATCTAGTTCATAAATGAACTTTCATTTACTGTTCTAAACACTCTGGAGCCCCGGACTACAAATAAATTCAATTCAGAAATCAATTTCAACATATCCTGAGACGCCTGATAAACTCAAATCTTCAACAGTAGACCTCCAAAAAATAATTAGTGCTGTCCACTGAAAAATGTGTTCACCACAGAAATGAGAATGAACTATGAAGTTCACGGTGTTGCTTCGACATTACTGGAAACAGACTGACGCACAAAAGTCCCTTAACATTATGAAAGACTATGCATGCTTTTTACCAGCTCAATGCAAAAAACAAACCTGCTTTGCACCGAGCAGCACATCCCTCTTCGTCCGATCCGTCCTGGCAGTCCTTCTCGCCGTCACACACGTGGCTGTACATAACACACTCCAGGCCATCTTTACATGGCTTGAAACCTTGGCGGCACCTCAGTGGGGCATTGAGCATGTTGATGGAGGCTTGGCAGAGAGAAAATTATGCATTTAATAAGTTACAAAGACACCCAAGCTTAGATTCTGAGAGCTGGGCAAGCAAAAAGTTAAGTCAGGGATTGTGATTAACAAATCATATAAGAGAAGTTATGTGAGCTTAATAGCTGAGCAAATCTGGTTGGACTTTATTTTTGCTGAGGTGCAGCTAAATGGTTGGTAGTGTGTTGCTAGGCGTTTGCTATGATGGCAGCTACAGTGTTGATAGCCGAGTTTGGGTAGGTTGTTGCCAACTGGTTGCTATGGCATTCTCAGTGTTTGGCAAGGTATGCTATGGTGTATTGGGTGCTTGCTTGGTTTGACTCTGGTTCTAGGACATTAGGGGTTGCTATGGTGATGTTGGGGGCTTGCTAGGGTGTATAAGTTGGTTGTCATGGGGACTGTATGTTAGGTAGAAGTGTGTAGTTACTAGAGTGTGCTATGTTTTTACACAGCAAGCACATGAAGCATGATATAATAGCAGTGTGCATTGCCTAGCAAGAACTACAACTGTGACTGGGAGCAATAAAAGGTCACTGCCATTTATCTACTGCTTTTACACGTTATTGTTGTACAGCATTTTTCTTGTCGGCTTACGGGGAGCAGTAGGATCTGCTGATTGACACTGCTTCTCATCTGAGCCGTCGGGACAGTGAGCACGACCGTCACACACTTCCATCCTGGGGACGCACGCCCTCTGGTCGCTGCACAAGAAGTCATCTGATGTGCAAGAAGACAAGGAGGAGTTCATATACCAGTGGAGCTACTGCAATAATGGCAACTCTGAAATCCTTTACATAGGATTTCGAAGAGGCCCACAGAGCAGTGTCTTCATTGTGAAAGAGTATTCAAACAAGAGCACTTCAGATTTTTCTTTGAAATTCGACTCGATGCTGCCATTAGTTTGCCGAATACGTAAACTATTGCTACTTTTGCCTTGTGGTCATCGCTGGACTCAGACTTACCTAGGTTTTTACACTGTAACATACAGTTTTCATCAAATCCATCAGGGCAGTCTCTTTGTCCATCACACAGCTGATTTTCAGAGATACACTGTGATGAACCTGGACAGAGAACTGAAGGAGTGATGCAAGTTGATGCAGAGGTGAGAACAGGAGCCTCTGTTGTTGCAGCAGTAACAGGGTCTGGAAAGGGGAAAACTACTTGTCAAACTCAAGTTGTAGCACTCACTGGCAGGACTGTTGGCTAAAGGAACAGGTCCATGTAAAAGTTAAAAACTTGTTTGTACTGAATTTATTCCATTAGGTTTTCATCATTTCCATTGCTACGTTTTTACATCTACACATACACCGCAGCTTTCAAACTTATTGTTGGCAGGAATTATGCAGCCGCATTAGTCTATCCCCAGTGAATGAACACTAGGAAACTGGATCTGAAGACTTACCGCAGCCCACCTCATCTGTGCCATCCACACAGTCTCTCTCTCCATCGCACAGGAATTTCTTTGGGATGCAGCGCTTGCCATCGGCGCAGCGATGTTCGCAGCTCTTGATTCGTTCCCTGCAGTCCAGTTCATCAGACTGGTCCTGACACTGCGACTTCCCATCACACACCTGAGCCTCAGGGATGCACATATTCCCGTGGGAGCACTGAAACTCACCTGGAGTGGAGTACAAATAAAAGGTATGACTATTTGAATGAAACAGCATATCTTCAAAGTACTCATTTATAGTATAGAGTGTTAAGTAGTTTGTCCTTTCATGAATTATTAGTTTAGTGATCTAAAGTTTAAAGTGTAAAGACCTTGTTTGCAGGTTTCTGGGCATCCCTGTTCATCTGATCCATCCCGACAGTCCTTTTCCCCATCACACACATGGCTGTATAAAACACACTCTGTGCCGTCTTTACATGGCTTTGAACCCACGCGGCACTTCAAGGTGTTTGACCGAGCTGCAGGAAGAGTTACACTCGGACAGGCGACCTCATCTGAGCCATCGTGGCAATGAGAGCGGCCGTCACAAACCAGACTCTTGGAGACACAGCTGCGACGGTCTTTGCAGAGAAAATCAGCTGAGGAGGAAGGCATTTAATATATCAAATATAATACAAAAGCAACAATACAACAAAACTAACTGCCCATTTTTCCAGTGTGGTTGAGATCAGAGAACTGTCTCAATCAGCCCGTAATCCGACTACTCACTCTTGTAAGGGCATCTTTTCACACAGTTCTCATCAGATCCATTGTGGCAGTCTTTCTTTCCATCACAAAACTGTGTCGGCTTGATGCACAAAGATGAATCTGGACACAGAACTGAAGGGCTGGTGCAGGATGGCTTGGTGGGAGGCTCAGTAAAGGGTTGGACAGGTAAAGGGGATTCATTTAAACTAATGTTTTCTGTAGCAGTGGTAGGGGTAATCTCTGCAGCATCTGAAAATTGATAAACACAACAGTAAGTTAAAGTTGAAACATACATTTTAAAAAACATCAAAATATCTTTGCCGTATGATTACATTAGTAATAATTACCATAAACAAGCCTAAAGGTCTAGGATTTATAGTAGTCTCCAACATAAGCCACTGGTATCACTGCCATTTCTGAACTTTGACTCTTAGCGATAGTCTTGCCTATTTATACTAAAATGATTGTGAAAATGACTAACTGATGTGGAAATGATACATAAAATTTAAAAAAAAAGACACCAGTATCATGATTAATATATATTTCATTCAAATGAATATAGCTACTTTAAAGGAAAAATTTGTCAGGCAAATTTAGGTATAAAACAATGCGACTTATTAAGCTACAAGGAAAGATTACAAGATTATTGCAGAAATCTGACAAGAAACTCGCCTGCTTCGTTCACCACAGCAGATTGTGTTCGTCTACAAAGCATTATTCCACTTTGCAAAAGTAACATTTGCACAGAAACTCACCACATCCTTCTTCATCTGATCCATCCCGGCAGTCTCTCTCTCCATCACAAACATGACTGAAGAGAACACACTCTGTGCCATCTTGACACAGTCTGGAGCCCAAGCGACACTTCAGGGTGTTTGACTGAGCTGCAGGAAGAGTTACACTCGGACAGTCGATCTCATCTGAGCCATCATAGCAATGAGAGCGGCCGTCACAAACCAGACTCTTGGAGACGCAGCTCCGACGGTCTTTGCAGCGGAAGTCATCTAGACAGAAATTATGGAAAACAAATTAAGCTTTAAGACACTTCAGTTCTGTTGAGCACGATTCATTTTCAAAATAACACTGGAGACCAAGGAAACAGATAACATTTGTAATTAGGAGAACTCAAACTCCACATTCAAGGCTTACTTTTTGAGGGACATCGTTTCACGCAGTTCTGTTCATCAAAGCCATCAGGACAGTCTTTACGCCCATTGCAAAACTGGCTCGGAGAAATGCAGAGGTGAGCAGAAGAATGGGGACAGAGCACAGAGGGGCTGATGCAGGCCGGCACAGTCGGAGCAGGAGATTTGGTAGCAGGTGGCATTTTGGTTGACGGATCAATATTTGGTTTTGTTAGAGTTGTAGTCTGTTCTGTGGCATCTTGAAGATACAGTAGTAATCACATAGTAAAAGTAAACGAAAGAGGAGAGTTAGAATTTAGTTTGTCATACATTATATTACATAGCGACAAACTTAACTGGAAATGTTTTTCATCATTAGAACAATACTGCATCAGCAATCCCCACTCTAGCTGCAAATGTTCCGGTAAGAGAGATTATGTTTTAGGAAACTCACCACATCCCTGTTCATCTGATCCATCCAGACAGTCCTTTTCCCCGTCACACACATGGCTGTATAAAACACACACTGTGCCGTCTTTACATGGCTTTGAGCCTATGCGACACTTCAGGACGTTTGTCCGAGCTGCAGGAGAAGCTACCATCAGACAGTCAACCTCATCTGAGCCATCGCGACAATGAGAACGACCGTCACAAACGAGATTCTGGGAGATGCAACTCCTACGGTCCTTGCACTTGAAATCCTCTAAAATTGGAAATTAAGGCAGAAAATAAACAAAAACTCAAAGCTGGGAAACTCAACTTATCAGTCAAGTCAGTGTTTATTCCTCGGATGATTTTAGAGCTGCTCTGCCCATTCCAACAAAACTGTCGATTTGTGATATTGATACTTTACCTTTAGATGGACACGTGGTTACACAAAAATCCTCATCATCTCCATCAGGGCAGTCCTTTTTCCCATCACACAGCTGGGCTTGTGAGAGGCAAACTGATGTGTGTCGGCACAGCACAGAGGGTTCATTGCAGACTGGAGTGTCGGGGGCTATGGAAAGTCATAATAATGGAATTGAGAAAATTAAGTATGTCAGAGTACAAATCTGTGGCTTTCATAAATGTCCTCCAACACAAATTGCTACAAGCTGTTAATGAGCCACCTTTTACTGAATCAGAGAAGCCTTTCGATGTGCTTTTAAAAACTCTTGCTGTAAGCTGGCTCTTTCTTGAGAAAAATCTTGGACTTCACAAGTGCCATTTTATATTTCTAGTTTTAGAATAGAAAGAGGTTTAACTGTGCAGCTTACATGAGCCATGATGGATTCACGGACAGACTAAGCACCACAAACAAACCTCCACAGAAAATCCAGGACCAAAAAAAAAAAAAAAAACTATTCAAACCAAAACCCAATTAAGAGCAAGCAAAATAATGTTGAATTAATAAAAGTAACAGCATGTATCTGTATAAATTAGTTGATTTCCTCTATAACCATTTAAAACTTGGTCTGACCTGTATGGACATCCCTGAGTGCAATGATTACACTGAACACATGACCTCTCACAGTCACGTCTTGGATGAGGCTCCCATCACGCCGGTCCCACAGAGTCACGACATCATCAGAAAGGGACAACAGGAAGGGCTCAAAGGCAGCTATGATTGAGCCTGAAATGTTCCATCTCCTGCCAGCTTGGTGGCTTCTCTCCTGCAGCAAACTCATTGTTGTCAAACCTGTATTAAAGAAACAAAACAAAATAGAACGAGACCCAAAACTCATTCAACAGGTGTGTACTGTGGAAATATGGGCTCCAAAATTAAGATTTACCCCCAAATATTTTGTATGTTACTCAAAGCATTATTTAGTCTTTAGTTTACTTATTCTGTAAATGTGTTTAGTCCCTAAACTGATCACAACAATCAAAAGATTGTGAACGCACCGTTAGCTCTTATTGCTGCAGGATAACAGCATTTGTTATCATTTGATCATTTTTATGTGGATGAAATTTGAACAGCAAAAAAAAAAAAAGACATGATTATAGTGTGCAAGTAATCTTTTATGGTTTTCTTTTAAGAAAGTAATTGGGCCCTAGTTAATTCCAGTTAATTACTTGTAGCAGGTGCATGCACTACAGCAATACAAAAACAGACCTTGAAATGAACTGTCTCATTCTTGGAGAAGTTAAAACTGCCCTCTAGAAAGATGTACAATATCTTCTTTCATAATAAGCACTTCATCCTCTAACACGTACCACTTTATTTCAGGTCTTTGCCAACACTTCAACTCTCATTGCTTTGACCTCTTACTGGTGAGTCACAGCTGGTGAGACATTCGAGTATAGGAAACATTTTATCACTGATCTACGGATGTGACAGACCTGCCCTTTTTGAGTTCCAGAGTAGACTATTAGCCCTGAGGTCGAAGGCGATCTTCCCCCTGACTCCTCCTGCTGCTAAGTGCAGCAGCTCTTTGGCTTTGCCTCCCATCATGCTCATGGTGAGGATTCGTTCTTCCTCCAGCCACAGGATGCCTCCCCTCAGCCAGTCCAGATACAGGTCTCGAATCTCCTTTGTTGTGTGGTACAGCTGCTGTGGGTATCGATTGTCGGCTGTGGCGGTGCCGATGCTGTTGTGGTCACATGACAGCCAATAAAGGTTCCCTCTCCTCTGGTCTACTTTTATCAGACAAACTACAAAAAAAAAAAAAAAAAAAGTAAGAGCCAAAAGAAAGTGTGCAGACAGCTGGAATGTGACCGAGTGGCCAGTTGGTTCATGGCTTATACTCAACTGACTATCAAGTAGACCTGAAACTAAATTTTCATTAACATCCATTAATTAATTATTTAATCTATACACTGGGAAAATGGAGAAAAATGTTCATCACAAGAACCCCCAATTGTGTCCTCAAACCGTTTTGTCCAACCAACAATCAAATATTCCATTTACGATATAAAACAGAAATCAGATTTGATAAGGTGAAAATAGGAAATGCACTGTATTTTTGCTTGATAAATTAATTAAATGATTAATCTATTTGCATACTTATTTAATTTTCTGTCAATTGACTACGTGATAATATGGTGAATATTGCTTTCTCAGCTCCACTACAATAGCAAAATTAGTTAGCTATGTCTGTACAAGGAAAACTAAAAGCATTAACCTGGCAAAAGTGTTGGGATCACCTCCGTCTTGACCTGGGTTAGACTGGTGCGTTGGATATGACCAGTTTGGTTAGCCCAGTACAGCCAGTCTCTGTACCAGTCCAGATCAAATGACAGGATGCCGTCGTCAGTGGTAAACAGCTGGATGTTCGACGACTCTTTGCCTCTAAACTCCAACAGGTTGATGCTGGTAATGGTAGCATATATAAACCTTGGATCTGAGAGACAAAAAAAAAAAAGATTCATTAATGATGCCCTCATGTTTACAGAATTATAAAAAAGGACTAGAGAAAATGGCAGGTAATCCCATATTGGCAAGAGACAGCCTGTGACAGCTGAAACACAAGGATATATTTTTACAAACAAGGTTTTTACACATTTCCTAAAATAAGATTTTGAAACCAAAATGGCAATTTCTTATAGATCATAAAAGGGGAAGTTGCCTTAACAAGCCCAGTTCTCCTCCCTAGATCAGTCTGGGCCCTTGTTTAAGAAACTAAAGCATCAGATACAATTTATGTTACTTATCACCTACTAAGAATGGGAAATGGGCAAATTAAAGTTAGGGTAAACCTACATTCACATGCCCCATCAGGCAACAGTATTTTGGAGTTTGGACAAGCGCAGGTGAATCCAACAGGGTTGCCTTTAGTTAGCTGGCAGAGCTCACATGGAGTCTTTACACATGCAGAAGAACCTGATTGATGACAAGACAAGATATTTTGACATGCTATGTTTACAATTAGGAGTGAAAGAAACTATGATGAAACCTCAAACATCAGTGGAAATTCAAAGGAAGAAAAACTAATTAACAAGCATGTTACATTACCATTAAATCTAATGTTCCAATAAGTACCTTGAGGCTGCTGTAGCTCATGGTAAACAGCCAATAGTGGCAGTGTGGCTTTCCAGATGAATTTCTTCTGGTTTGGTTGGTTCTGTGGAACCTGCCACAGTCCTGCGTCATCCACCCAGTAGAACGAACTTTCAAACACAGCCAGGCCGAGAGCTGGTCTCCTGTTGAACAGTCCCGTGAAGGAGTAACGGCCAGTCCCATCCACCTTCACTGTCTCTATAGACTGAATCAAAAACGTTCGTGTTCACTGCAGGATGGGTAACATCATGCCAACTGAATGAAGTGATTTCTCTAGCCTATATTATATTAATTCATGACCTTAGACAAATGAAGCAGGGCCATAGCCCTCTACTTCCCCAGAAAATGTTGAGATGCCAAAAGTTTGACATTGTACAATTGTGTTTTTTTTATTTTTCATATTTTGTTCAATATATATTATTTCCCAACAAGAAGATCTTTTCATGCTGAGAAATAAAATTCCACACTACCAGAAAAAGTATCAAAATTTAAATATATTTAGTCTAAAAATACTAGAATATGGCTACTATGGCAAGTTTGAAATTCTAGGCTAACTAGCTAGAAATATACTGCAACTAGTAGCTGAGCACCAACTTCATATTTTCTTTTGGCTCCTATGAGTTTACTTAACCAAATAGATCACTTCTACCTCAGAATCACAGCTCTGCCGCTGACAACGGTTGTCTAACTGCAGCTGATCTGAAATAAGTATTTTTCATCGCTGTCAATGACATTTTGCTCTATACACATTTCTAACTGTCTTCAAAGTTGTCCAGTCACCAAATACATTTCTACACATTAATTGTGCATTTCATTGTCAGTTTAACAGCAAAGACAACGTATTTTCCAATTATTTGTATCAAAAATGAATTCCATTTAGCTGCTTCAGTGTCCTGTATTGTGCATGCTGGCTTACTGTCTCAGCTCACTGGGACACTTGAATAGAACAGAGCCATAATTAACATTTGTAACACTTGTACTTTTCCTGCTGTGACAAGTCAAAATGTCTCCTGTGGAAAAGGCATATTATGCATTATAATTCTGTATACAACATTATAATGTATTTGACTAATATAGTCCAATGTGTTTAATGTACCGTCAAATTCTACTGCACCTTTCTTTCCTCAACTCACCTTCTTGAAGCCGCTGATCCAGTACAGCCTCCTGGCAGCCACGTCAGCGGTGAGGCTGTGGGCAGACTGAGCGCTGAGCGCAGTCAGAGAGCTTCTTTCTGACCCATCCATCCACGACTTCTCTATCGTCACTCTCTCACCGTGGCCGGCGTTGATCCAGAACATCAAGCTGGGAGGCGGAGAGCTGAGAATTTGAATAAGCACTACCCAGCAGTGTATCATCATCTCTTTGGGTGCATTCATGATGGTAGGATTTCCATGTGTGCCGAGTACAGAAAGTTTAACAGCTCAGGTTCCATACACTGTATAAATACTAACTTCTTATCCACAGAAAAGGGCAAAAAAAAGTGAATTTACCATTCACTGAGGCCAGGATTATCATTTAATGACATTAAAAGTAGTTTAAATGAAATTACTTTACAAATTTAAATCCTATGTAGCAGACAGATTAAAAGATAAGCCAACCTCTCCACTGGTACAAGCACCAACTCTGACGGGCTGATGTTTTTTCTCAGCAGAGTAGTGTAACTGTTCCCATCGGCTGCCTGCATGTAGATTGCCTCCGTCTTCTGATTGGTCCAGAACAGGTTTCCATTCAGCCAATCACAAGCGAGACCTTTGATTCCAGGCTCCCCTGTTAAAGATATCACATTCAAAAACATTAAGTTTGATGAGATGGATGAAACATTGAAAAGCGCACTAGGTACTGTATGTTTCCATGAAGAAACATAAATTACGTCTAGTTCTAACAAGATTTATAACCAGAAATGTTGCATCTTGAATCTGAATTTAATTTATGTTTCTCTTAATTTTTATTAGTCACTTTCTGTGGGCAGAGAAGTGATCTCTTACAGCTCCACTTTTGGGATTTAAACTAATAAACAAAATTGTGCAACTTTAACACCCAAATGTTGCAAAAATAACACTAAGATGAGATGTGGAATGGAAATTTGTGAAAGTGAAGAACAAGTCACTTGTCACTGGGCTCAGAAATGTTAAGCAGCCAACTGATGTATTAGACCAGTGATTCCCAACCTGTGGGTGTGTGACCCCCAGAAAGGGTCACAAGTTAAATCTGGAGGGTTGCGAGGTTTTTAACGGCATATGAAGGCACAACACACATACTTCTGTTACACAAAATAATGTCAGACTTTTCTCTAAGCTTTGCTTTTTCCCCTCTTGTTGAACTGGCTTCAACTGGCAGACAAATGCAACTGGTGACAGGCGATCACAAGTCGACATTTTCTTTGCTTTAAGGAGCCACAAGCCAAAAATGTTTAAAACCACTCTAGTAGACTATTGAAAAGAAAAAGATGCCATAACATTTCTACAATGTGTGTTAAAGCCAAACTAATCAAAGATATCTAGTTAACCATCGGTCATGGTCTCTTGCTTCAGTCACTTCTTACAACATACATACTGTATATAAACTCTACTGGGTCAACTAACCAGTATTGACTGTCCAGCTGTGCTGTCCATCACTTTTGTAAATGCTGCCATGGTTGTCAGCCCAGTAGTACCAGCCCCGGGCAATGTCAAACGTCAAGGCCACCGGGTCAAACACTGGAGTCTGGATAACTTCAAACTGCTGAGACTTCACATTCAACAGCCCGATAGATTTCCTCTGCACCGTTAGCAATCTGGTAGCATTACCTGGACACATTGATAGATTCAGAGAGAAGGGTGCAGTTAGTGTGAATATTTTGATTAGGAGTAGGCTTGACGTCCTGTCCATCCCTCAATTACTGAGGTGAGGAATTACCTTACATTTCACTCCAAGATAAATGTAGAAAGAGTTGTAGAAAGTTAAAGTTAAAACATTCACTAAAAAACAAAAAAATAAAAAACATGTACCGACTATATTGGGACAGGAAATAGAACATGGATACCTAGGCAATACTCATTTAATATTTGCCAGTTTTATCATCCTTTTATTACCAACATTTCAGGTAATTTTTTTTTTTTCTTTTTTTTTTTTTTTTTTTTTAAATGTAACCTGCTCGGCTGTTTGTATTTCAAGTTCAAAAGATCTTTGATCTTTTTCACCTTTTCTTTCTCGCTTTTGTCATTACCTCGGCCGCATCAGAGTAACACATTAACATGTTAATTATCTTTTGTCTGAGTGCACTTTATGTTTGTTGTTGGGTTTGATCTTTTCAGAGGATAAAACTAAATCCAGAGTAGGTTCATTGTACAATCAAGCTGATGACGATGGCTAACTAACACTTATCAGCATTAAGTTTGTACTTCCATGAAAAAATATCCTGTCTTGTAGCACTCTGTTTCTCCTGGCTCAAGATGAGGTTAAGTTGGTGCCAAACAACTAGGTGGAAGGGTCCCGACATGTGTATGTTGATTATGTGTACCTTAGATTTGAAACAGGGAAACTCCCACCTCATTACCTGTTGCTAGACATGTGGAGCTTCCATTCAGTTTGAAGCCTTCTCTGCAGTGGCAATAGTAGGATCCGATGGCGTTAGTGCAGTGATGCATGCAGGGAGCAAAGGGTGGGGCACATTCATCCAAATCTGAGGAGAGAGATTGGGTTTTAGCTTCATAAGGAAAATATCAAAAACAGACAACCCAAGATTTGGAAACAGATTATATAGCTGCAAAAGGAAGCTTCTTCTGAAAACTCAACATGCTCTTTAATCTTTTTGCCAATAGAATAGGGGGTAAGGGGTCCAGGATGGTAATGCAAAGGGGCAGGGCAGTCCATTACCGCTCAATAAAACTGAAAATTGTGTGTTATTTTCATGCCCCACACACCTTCGCAGATTGCTCCATTGGGAGAGAGCTTATATCCAACAGGACAGCCACACAGAGCTCCCCAGGCTTCATCGACACACACATGGCTACAGCCACCATTGTTCATAGAGCAAATACGACCTGCAGGAGGTGCAAGAAGGCTGAGCATTACAGAAATACACACCAGAAGCATGTCAGAAACATTCTTTTGAGATTGATAACAGCTAAAGTGTCAGGCAGTTTGTTGCAGCATCAATGTAATTCAATCAATGGTAGATCTGTCTCAAACCTACCGCAGGTTATGGGCTCATCACTGCCATCTGAGCAGTGAAGCTGCCCATCACACCTCTCTTCAGCAGACAGACACGTCCCCTCAGGACACCGTATGCCCTCCTCACCACACAGATCTGAAAGAGAACAGACACTCAGTTCTCAACCCTTTAACTGTTTCTCATTACCTACCCTGAGTTCAGGGCCACCTGGTTCTGTCTTACGTCTTTTCACATTGACTCGGACACCGTTAACACATGCTTCTCACATGCATTCAACCCTCCATCTTTCTCACCACAGCCCTCTTCGTCAGAGTTGTCCAGGCAGTCATTCAGTCCGTTGCAGCGCAGCCCTTTGGGGATACAGATGTGGTTTTGACAGGTCCAGTCGGAGTCCAAACAGCCCTCAGTAACTGTACAATTCTCCTCGTCAGAGCCGGTAGGACACTGTTTTTGTCCGTCGCAGCGGGCCGATGCGTCAACACATCCAACAGAGTCCACACATGGAAACTGACCCGGCGGACATTCAGGAGAGCCTGGGAGCACTGGAGGGAAGAACACAAGATACCATGCATATAACGGGAAGACAATGTACTGAAGATCAACACATGAAGGGTTTATATTTAATATTTCTCTCATTCTGCCTACATTTCCTGTTTAGGGCAAAAGTTCTGTAAAACATAATTTTACTTGTTTGAAGTAGCTTTCTCTTATACTGACTGTCCTTTGATTCAAACTCTGGTCACATGATAATGTTTAACATTTTGTGGCTCCACAATAAAACCTTGCATGTTGGCATGCAAAGTTGTACACGACTCAAATCAACAGTAAACTGTGGAAAAGGGTCTTTGCTTCTACCGTCTTGTACAATTTTGTGCCTTTTGGTTGTTATTATGAAGCAGCTTGTTTACTAAAATGAGAAATACAAATAAATCTGCTGTAATTGCTGCTAATTCTATTGTCAAATTTGGTGTGAAAATAGAATGATCTTGAATTATTTGGACAATTTATTTGTGCCCAGAACCATTTTATTTTGTACAGGTACAGGAAGTATACCGACCAGTGCAATCCATTTCATCAGATCCATCCAGACAGTCTTCATCTCCATCACATCTCCATACATCATGGATACAGTTTCCATCATCACACTGCCACTGGCCTTGATGGCATCCCAAAATTTGACCTACAAAACATACAAAGACAGAGACAGTAGGACAAACTACAAAGATGAAGATGAAGGCGTAGAAAATACAACCAAGTCCAAGTCACAGACAGGATGGACTGCAGAATTTAAAATTGGACACTCCTTTTTAGATCCAAGAAGTTGGCACTGATGCAAAAAAAAAAAAAAGACAGAACACGGAACAGAAAAGGTTGCCAACACATTACTTAATCTGGGTTCCTTCACCACTTTGCCTGTGATTTGTTTGCATGGTGAGCTGGAGCCACACAGTAACTTAAAGCCAAGCAATATTTTACAACTGTAGACAGAAAAATGTAATTGAATAAAGTTGTCAAGCGGCCAGAACCTGATGTTGCATTTGCTCGACAATTACAGCAAACCATGACAAACATTGCTAAACCACATTTTTTGATCACGGCTCAGGTGTGCAAGAGTGTGGGTTTAAAAAAAAAAAAGAAAAAAGTGGACAAGGTTCAGTAGGCTAAATTTAAACAACTGTTAAATAATGGTCCATTTATTTCACTAGCACTTAATTCTAGATTGACAAGAAAAGCCCCATGAATCCACACCAAATTAGTACTGAAGTATAAGATAAACCATGGACAAGAAAGACCAAGGAGGTCTCGTGTTAAACTCATCACAAAAGGTAACACTAGGCCTCAAAAGGGCAAACAGGAGGACTTGTATGATAGGTACTTACACACGGTCAAGTGAATATCAATGGAAAGTCAGCTAAAAAGCCACATAGCATGGGTCTAGTTTGGTTTATTTTGCAGGTAGCCATTTGCCTTTGAAGTGCCTGCTGTTACCCATGTAAAATAATCTAGTTTAACGGTTGAACCGTCATATACAAATGTTTTGTTTCGATTATAGAAACTCATGAAGTTAAAACTGACTGACTTGCATTCAAATTCCAAACAAAGCCTGTAACCCTGAACCCATGGAGTCCAGGAATGAACGCCATATTGCTTCGTTCGTGTTTAGTTCTAAAGAAAATGTCAAAACGCCCCTGCATGTTTGGTTTTTTTTGACGAATACACGCTCACTTGAATTAAGTCACACAAATGCCTTAAAAAAAACAACACATGTCGAAGATATTTTACCTCGGGAAATCCTCAGACCTGCTAGAAAAATCAAAAACCACATAATCTGGCGCAAGTCCATATCGGCCCGCGCGGCTCATCAGGACAAACAGCGTCACCCGAGAGGAAATGCTTTTATCGGCGCACCTGCTGCAGGTGCGCATGCGATCATAGACAGACCATTCAGCAAACACAACATAAATCAACAAACTTAACGTAATGCAATTTAATGAATTATTCCTTCATTTAACCGGGTGTGATTTGACATTGTTTTTTATATATATTTGTTTGTTTATCTAGTAAGGGATGCCATTTAGCTCTATTTCCAGCTTTCCTAACCACGCCTGTTTAAAAGCATGGCTAATAAAAATACATAAATTAATTTTCATTTAGGCCTGTGTCATTTCATTGAGGTCACGTTTGAGAGATGCTCACCCCACACCTCTCATTTCTCAGATGTAGTTATTAATGTTTTTGACAGTTGATGATTTAGTAGACTATCGCGTGTTTGATTTGACGGAGAGCACGACGTGCTGCGTCTTGTCCAGTGGCCTTGGCTGAACAGCAGCCGCGTGTGAATCTGCTGCTGCGAGAGGAAGAGCAGAGACGGCCGGGAAAGTAGCGATTGCTCGCAAAATGAGCGCCTCTCTTCTTTGACTGGTTTGTTTCAGCTGCTGATGTTTCACAGCTTTCAGTGAGGTGATTAGGCCGTGCGCATTTTGGATACGTTTTGCGCTTTTACGCACGGAACAAACTAGGTTTGTGTTGTTGCCTTTTCTTCTATAAGAGAGCCCATAAGTAAAACTAACAAAGTACACGGTTCTCCCTCATTCCCAGATATGTGAGGATGTGGTCTGTGCCATGGAAGAAGCGCAGCTGTTTTGCCGTGTGGATCTGGTGATCCGGCGGTGGAAGGTTGCCTCATTGATAAATATTTAACTTTATATTCAGTTTAGTTCCTTTTTGTTTTACAATTTTACAATCATTGACCTCGTCCTCAAACGTAGCCACGGCCTTGCAAGTACAATGTTGCTTCTGGTACACTTAAACGTATTGAAAATAGATGTATTTCAAATGTACAGCACTGACAGTACACATGGCGTTACAATTTGGTGATGCTGCTTTATTTTATTTATTCACAATAGTGACTGAATGATATAATCATTTCCTTTTCTTAAATTGAGGTTGCACCAAATTATAGTTAAAAAAAGTCACATCACTGTTTGAGGTTGTGACAATAAAGGACTTTCAAAGAACAAGACTCATTTAATACCAATGGCAGCTTTTCTTACGTTTTTTGATTCTTTTCACATAATGCTCATCAAAAAGAATCAAAGCTTTGTAGTTGGCCATCAGCTCTTTCTTCTCTCTTTTGAACTCAAGTGTGCAGTTTGACTTATGAATGGGCAGCGATCAGCTGGCGTGTCTGACGTCATTAGGGTCCCTTTAATGGGGCTGTCAATTAGCATGGCATATTTTTAGTCTTTCATTGAAGTCCAAAATTGTGGATTATTACAACTAATCAAAAATATTGATTTGCTGATCAGTAAAGAACTATGTGTAGGAATAAAAATGTGGCTATCGGCTCCATAAGAACATGACTGAATTGTCTTTAAAAAAGTGTATTTACAGAATGAAGACGTTAGAAAGAAATGTCCAGTTCTTTAAAAAATGTCCTGACATTTAACTTAGTTTTCTTATGTTTTACCTTTATTTATTATTGATAATTTATTATTTATGTATTTATTTAAACTGTTCAAATGTTCTCCTGTTCAGGTTGAATATTTATGATTATTCTATTTGTTCATATTTAATTACCCCTAAAAATATTAAACAGAACGTAATAACATGCGCAATAGACCTATCATGCTAGTATTTGGTATTGTAACTTTTAAAAAGTAACAAGATATTATAGCAAACATATAGTCAATAAAAATGTACCAATAATTGTAATAAAAATTAGTTTGAAATGTAACCAATAATTAAAATGCAACTTTCTTTTTCTGCATTACAGTTGTGTCAAATATTTACCTTAACTTGCCAACAGGCACCTAACAGGTCGCGACCTGCGCTACAGAAAGTGATTTCTGATTAACTCCCTTGTTGCCTCCCCATTAATCACAGCACTGTGCAGCTCGTAATCTCCTTAACTAATATTATTGTCATGGCTTCTTATCAAAGGGATCTCTAATATACAGAACAACAACAATCAGTGGGCTTTTACAGTTTCACACCTCTTCCACTAAAAAGACCAATTGGTTTCGATACACAACGACCTTGTCACATAAAGTCTTTGAGCGCTCCCGTGGATCACACACGCCCTTCGGCCATCAGCGGCTTGACAGATCTCTTCAAAGGACGTCAGGAGAGAGGTGTGTGATTATAAATCCGGGTCTCAGCAACTCACCTGGAGCATTTGGAATCTACCTGTGGAGGAGACAACAACACACTTGGGAATTATGAAGGGACTAGCAGTGGATTTCTCTTTTGCGCTTCTTCTTCTTCTTCTGCTGAATTTGGCTCTGGGTCTCGCCGCTCAGCCCTTTCCTGGGTTGCACCCTGACGCACTGCTCCGTGGGAGGAGCGGCGCCTCCAGACATGCCGTGCAGCGGCAGAAGGCCAGCAGGCTACCCCTCTACATGATGCAGCTCTACCGGACCATGCTGACCGAGGACCGGGCTAGGACTCTGGCTGCCAGCGTGAACCACACTGGGTCGGAGGACAACCACGACTCTGTGATCAGCCTTGTCGCCAAGAGTGAGTATTCAACATCAGAAAAAAAATTAACTTGTTTTTGAATGGAGTTTGGTTTTGTGGCGTGGCTGTGCACATTTTCCCCTATAATGGCATGCAGTGCACATGGGCTATATGTTATTGTATTTAAAACACAGGGGAGGGAGTCTCTAACTTAAGGGATTATACACTGGTAATGGCATCATGTAAATTGGATGCCACAGCACAAATGTATGTTCCTTAGGTTAAATTTGACACTACAAAACGTGGATGTTGATTTATTTCACTCACTAATTTAATCATTTTCAAACTTTGCTTGATTAATGTATTTTAGCACTTTTACAAACTTCACAGCTTTTTCCCCCAGTAGGGAGTTGTATGAGATGCAATATTCACATGATGCATCTGTAAACATCACATGCATGAGAAATTGGCCTTGCGAGCCCAAAGTCAAATATCAATCAAGTGTGTTAGCTTTCTCTTATACAAGTCAATGCTAACCCGTTTTCTTCACTCTTATTTCTTTCAGGCTGCCAGCAGATTGGCAAGAGGTGGTCCGTCACCTTTGACATGTCCTCCATGTCCGCAAGCGACAACGTCCAACTGGCTGAACTTCGAATCCGCCTGCCTGCCTTCACAGAGTCTTCCCGAGCCTCAGTGGACATCTACCACTCCCACAAGGGCCGGTGCTCCGGTATGCACTGCCCAGAGAACAGGCTGTTCCTGGGCCGCCTGAGAGCTCACCCCAGTTCGATGTTCTCCCCCTCCTCCTGGAAGGTGTTCAACATGACAGAGATGCTCACTCGCTGGCTGCAGCAGGAGCACTCCACACGGAGGATGGAGGAGGATGAGGCTGAGGTGAAGGAGGAGGAAGAGCAGGAGCAGGAGGGAGTCCAACACCCTACAGCTGACCGAGTCATGATGGTGGTCTTCTCAAGGCAGAGCCCAAACGGCCAGCGAATGCCAACACTCATCCGCACAGCAGAGCACTCCAAGTACGTCAGCCTGGACAGGGAGCGAGTAGCGGCTGGCTTTAGTTCCAAGATGAAGAGCCACAGGTCCAAGAGGCACCACCAGACCCAGCAGCAGAGACAGAGAGTGGCTGGAGATGCTCCTGCCGGCAAGCCCACAGAGGAGGAGAAGGGTCCTCTCTGCAGGAAGGTGGACATGTGGGTGGACTTTGAGAAGCTCGGCTGGAGTGAGTGGATTGTCTATCCCAAACAGTACAACGCCTATCGCTGTGAAGGGAGCTGTCCTACACCAGTAGATGAGACCTTCACCCCAACCAACCATGCATACATGCAGGTAAGACTGAATTTTGTCAGCAAGACAAACTCCTTTACTTTTATTGTGCAGTATTTGTTGCAACATAATATACCCTATTTGAAGAGATGTGTTCTAATCAAGCAGTTTTTTCTCTTTCTCTCTCCAGAGCCTGCTGAAACTTCACCACCCAGACAAGGTGCCATGTGTGTCCTGTGTGCCAACACGCCTGGCTCCGCTTTCCATGTTGTACTACGAGAACGGGAAGATGGTCATGAGGCATCATGAGAACATGGTGGTGGAGGAGTGCGGCTGCCACTGAGCAAAAGGCCTGAAAGCCTTTTGGTTAAAGGCCAGATAGACTGGAGCCACTGAGCCGTAGGCCCAGAAGAGTCTACAACCACAGACCTGAGCTGCTCAGAGGCACAAAGTGGACGAATGTCCACAGGCACTTTACAGAGATGTCTGGTTTGACACTTGGACAAAGGCTGCTGCTGTGATGCTGGACATGAAAGAAGGGAACTACTGTATATCCTGGACACAGCTCTCTAAATTATGGATTTAAAAATGAAGTCATAAATTGTTGGTACTTTTTATAGGAGATTAGGTGACCTAAGTTGTGTTATAGGATGAGCTATGGATGATCGTGGTAAGGGATTGATCCAGTCAAGATGAAACAAGGTCAAGACAAAAGCACAATATGGTCACTGACTGAAGCACTATATAAGATTCACATAAACAGTTGGCCACAAGGGGTCTTAGGTACAAAATGTTGTCTTTTATGCCTGAAGATGGAGTTTTTTAATGCCATTGAAATGACCCGTGTAAATGTCAGAATGGTGTAAGCGCTTTAACTTTATTGAGATATTTGGGTCGCATTGACCCATTTGTATGTTTGCTATGTAATACAATAAATTATTTCTTATCTTGAACAAAGTGTTTGATGGTTTTTATTGCAGTGTTTATACAAGAGTTTAAATTAAGCAGCTCATTTCAGGTTAAAAAAAAGATTTGTGATCATGTCATAAGACATAACCTTTTTCACAGCACACATTTAGTCTTGTTTTAGCAGGAAAAGTACAGGTGCAAGAATCAATTGTTGCAGACATATTTCTGTAACTTTGTACAACACTGAATATTTTACAGACGTGTTTAAAGTCATCAAATTAGTCAAATCACATAAAATATTAATGGTTTAATTTTAACAAGACTTTGACTTACTTGTCAAATATGTCACAGGTCAAGTGCCATCAAAGTAAAGAAACAATTTTATGTTGTTTTATAGGAGTACAACATTTTAACACATATTAAGCATTACAAAAATAACACTATCTTGTTTTCAGAACAAATCTGAAAGTGGATTACAGCTTAGTACGACTAGGCTTCTCATTTCAAGTGATGCGTTTTTAACCCAGTAACCAAAAAAGCGATGACAATGTTGAGAATCACTTGTATCCTTGTAGCTGATCTGATGATTCAGATGTCCATTTCAAACTGGGGATCTTCTAGAAAAAGAAAAGACATTGCCGTTGAGTAGAGGGAAGGACTGCAGCTCATCTCTCTCGTCCACATTTGAAATATACAGACACGTTTACCTGCGCTGTCCTCTGTATGCAGGTTGTGGTTGGTGTCATTGCTGGGTGTCTGCTCAGGCTGGTTTGTGTTGTTGCTGGAGGAGTCGGGTTTGAACGGCCTGGTGACTCCTGGGATGTCGGGCAGGTTGGGAGGCGTACGAGTCAGAGGAGACGTCCGACACTGCAGGAGGAACTTCCTGTCGTAGATGATTCTGGTACCTGCAGGCGACAGCAGCAAAGGAAACCAAAGTTATCTACTGTCAATATTTCGCCATGCCAAACAAATAACAAACAGTATAGTAAAATTTCAAGTGATCAATATTAGCAGCAGCTGTGTTACTTGTGTGGAAAAGTTGATACTAATACTGAACTTTATGTTTTGGCTACTCAACCACAGCAGATAACTGTGATAAACACCGGGTCAGTTTTACTTAAAAATTAAATAACACAAGTTAAAATAAAATAAAAAATCAGCAGCTAACATCCACATTAAAGACTTGTAACTAGATAAAAAGGACACAATAAAACAAACCAAAATAAAATAAAATAAAATTCAGCAGCTAATCTCAACATTAAACACTTGTTACTAGTTGAAAAGGATAAAAAATAAAATAAAAATCGAATTAGATTTAATAAAATTGAACAAAATTCAACAGTTAACATAAAACACTTTTAACTAGTTGAAAAGGATAAAATAAAATATATATATATTCGTGTGTACACTCACACACACACACACACACACACACACACACACATAGTATTAACCACCTCCAAGGTATTCTGGAGATCTACTTTTTCTATTACAGTGTTTTTCCTGAGTGTGATTTGTGTCTTTTTTGTATACATGTCCATACATGCCCATCACCAATGTCCTATTATTTGTCATTTGTATCAATTCAATTTAATTCATCATAACATAATAATCATATCAGGGCACTTTTCATATAGAGCAGGTCTAGACTGCACTCTTTATAGTTTTATTCACAGAGACCCAACAGGTCCCACCATGAGCAAGCACTAGGCGACAGTGACGTTGACACACCTTCACTGATCCAGTTCTGTTTTATCTGTGTAAACCTGTCCCACCTGGTAATGCCACAGAACACAGTATCAGTTATAATGGACATGTGCACTCTGCGTCACCTTTCTCACAACCGCAGAGGGGAAAACATTTTCTTTACTTTACTTTTATCAGCACCCTGGAGATTTCACAAGGTCCCGAGCTTATAAATGTTTGAGTAAAATACTGAAGAAATGGGCCAAACCACTCAGTGTGTTGGTGAGAGCGAGGCTGACTGTTAGCCGTTGTAGTCGGTTGTTCTGGGTGATGAGCACTACTGATATTATCCGTCCTGTTTCCATGTTGACTAAATTAAACTAGTGATTTTTTTGGTTCCAACTTATAAGTTTCCTGCATTGCCACCATTATTAATCTATACCAAAAATGATAACCATTTACATTTTATGTCATTTATTTTTTGGAGAAATCTAAAATAGTGGTGAGTGAGTGAACATTTGGTCATTTTTAGCAACTTCCATGTATCCACGAACAAATATGTTGCATTTATAATACAAAAGGTAATTATTAGCTCCTTTTTTCCCCCTCTTTAATATAACCAGACCTAGTGGAGCCCACGTCTAGTAAACATGTTGCTGCAGCTCAACAGCCTGCTGTAATAACATGACTATAAATAGGATATGACTGAGTACGGGCCTATGTTTGACCATATAGTCATTGATTGTGTAAGTTACCTACAGCTACAGGCTACTGACACTGAATTCAGAAGTCTGCTATTCATAATTGACTGATTCCAAACCCGATGTTTATTCACACAAGACTTCCTGAAACAAGTACGGAGTCTCTGATTCTGTAATCAACCGATCCATCATCTTCAGGACTCTTCAAAGAAGGAACAAGACCAATCAGACACATGTGAAACTGTACTGAAATGAAAAATATTGATCACGTCTGTACACTGACATGATTAGCACTGTAGAGAAGATGAAATCAGTGCATGAAATATTGACTGACAACAGTTTAGCACTACAATCATTCCATTGGTCTAGTAATCAAAGACAGCTTCAGATTGTCTGCCTGTACACAGACAATGCATTCAGGCAAAACAGCCATATAAGGAAAACAATCATATGTACAGTGAAAGTGATGTGCAATTTGCAGACTGCAGGATTTGGTCGCAGAGGACTGCTCTAATAAGTTTCCTTTAACTCTGTCACCTGGTGGTCTTTAGCCTTCAGAAGCACCAACACTGTCAAACATTAACAGGACAACACAACAGAACTGTGCACAAGACCTTTTCCTCCCCTTGTGTCTTCTCATTTTTAAGTGTCCCTTTACACCTGGTTTGCCCCTCTTAATACTTTAATACCTTAGAGCTTTTGTTTTCTAATTCCTGATAAGATTTAAGTTTTGTTTATTTTCTTAAAAATCATTTTCCGCCTCCTGACAAGACCCTGTACATCGTTACCTCCTGGCGTGGTGCTGAACAGAGTCCCTCCGGGAGTCGTGGAGTAATCCTGGGGCATGTGAGCAGAATCGTGGATAGTGACCCGCCTGACGGCCGGGATATCCCGGCTCCTGGTGGTCTGACCTCCCCCTGACATCTCTCACAACACTGGGTCGACTGTTAGCGCTACTCAAACACCACAGGCCGGGGACAAGTTGCTCCGAGTGTGGAGGACGTTACAAAGACACAGTCAGAGCAGAGAAAAGTTACCTCGGGCCTCCACGTGGTAAGAGCACATCCAAAACAACCCAGGAACCTGCTTCAAAACAACACGTGGAGCGGAGGGCTGTGATTGGCTGAAAACAGGGAGCGTCACAACACTTGGAAGTTGTAGTTTTTCCTGATCTGCAGGCGGCTCTCGCGACCACAGATAATAGTATTCTACTAATAGTAGTACTGTAAATCATAAATGTATATAAGAATAAGAATAAATCTGTAGTGGACAATTATGAGACGTTTTTTTATGTGACTAAAAAATAAACGTGTAGTCATAGCATACAGTACAATTAAATCAACTTTGCATGTATGCAGTACAAATATTAAAATAGGATACATTTTTTATATAATTACAAACAAATGAGCAAAGTCAGAAGGCACCATAGAATTATTTTTAAGAGGATGGTGGGTAAAACTTTATTTTACAGGCCCCATATGACTTGATATCTAAATGTAAATTAATATGAAGTTTCCTGTTCAGGTGGTACACTTCCAATAAATTACATACAACTAACTGCTTGTGTAAACCTGAGTCATTTCGTCAGTACAGAGCAGGTCAGCTGAACATGCCAAATCTGAGGGATTTGTCTCATGCAAAAAGGTCAAATTTACATGCTCATCAACATATATGGAAAATAAAGTTACAATAAATAAATGTTTACTTGGGTTTAAATTGAGCAGCTCTATCAAGGAAATTCCTCTGGAAATCAACAGCTGCTTATAAACTCTTTCTAGGACACTTCCTGCGAAAATATTAGAATATTTTGGACCCCTGAAATAAAGCAATACTGAAAAGACACCACTTTAAACTTAGACTGAATACACAATAATCCATGTAGAAGTATCATAGCAAAAATATACCAACAGGCTGCACCTATTTCCCACTATTACAAAAACACAACACAGCGTTTATGTCACATCTTTGTTTATTAATTCTTGTAAATGGTTTGAGCTGGTGTACAGGGTAAGATGATCTATACATATCTTCATGTCAGAATGATTCTGATTGAAAGGCTTGTATACATATTCACGTTTGTTTATCCTCTCTCCAGGACAAATACAAAAGAAAAGAAAACAAGTGGTCATAGCTACAAAGCCTCTACATTCCCCATGATGTGGGCGTTGGCCTAGTCTAGATAATGCTTAAAGAACATCCATAACAACTCTATGAGGGTGCATAGCATTCTAATTAAATATATTTTGTCATATATTTATACATATATTTTCATAAAAACATCTTTTTTTGTGCATGTGCGCAGTTGCATTCCTTAGGATAGAGTAATATGATATTGCGTTTACATTGTCATGTATCCATTCTAAAGGAGTTTAGGTGATCTCTATTCTTCGCAACAGTTAAAATTTTACAATACTCTTTTTTTTTTTTTTTTTAAATACATCGTCGTAGGTTACACGTCCTCTCAAGTCACAAGCCCAGTAAAAACGCCTTCTTTTCTTTCCCCTGATCCAACAAGCACCATCACACACTCAAACACACACACACACACACACACACACACACACACACACACACACACACACACACACACACACACACACACACACACACACACACACACACACACACTTTACATACAACACAAACATGGTGGAGTTTGAATTTGCAGAGGTTCATTGACTAGTTTAAATCATACTGCAAATCCAAATTTGTTTGCAAAAATCCACCTCAGAGTGGAAACTGAAGATTTCCATGATTAATATCTGGCCTTTTAACTGTAAACTAAACAAGGGGATAATGACTCAAAGTTAAAGTTTGTATTGTAAGATTTTAGTCTTGGTTGATTTGGCGACATGTGTGGTTACTGGTGGTATCAAGGGTGTTTCAATAATACAGCTCCCAGAGTTGCATTTGAAATGACTCGTGTTATCAGCTGGGAGCAGCAAACACACTTTGAGAGGCTACCATGGCCATAGTCAGGATTTTAGAAATACTCCTTTCTTCCCTAAAAAAACCCGACCCTCTCATACATTTTTGATTATCCACCAAATATAAGGTTTTTCTCACTCTTGAATTATTTGTGTAATTTCCAATGATTCCAATGATATATTCTGAAAATTGTATCTCACTACATGATAGTCTAAATAAGTTTCAAAGCTTTCTCCACACACATTTTTAATAGTAGCTACGGCCTTGGTGGCTACTTTGTCAGAAATGACAAAGAAGAGCAAATTGTGTATCTATTTAAAGCGCAACCAAACAAACTATGCTGATAAGATTCATCGTGAAGACTAAAGAAGGTAGTCAAACAGTGTCATCTGACTCTGTAATACTGATCGAACATAGTCTTGCACATTACTTGAGACATTTTTGTCTTCTGCATCAAGTTCCAGGCAGCACATAAAGCATCGTCTCCTGTGAATCCTCTTGACACGGGGATGCAATTTAAATCCCACACGGATAAGATGGCCGCCACCAACAATGAAAGCTACTACTGTATATACACTGTAGAGAGGCAATTCCCCATGCAAATACACTGAATGGCTGTTGCAAAGAAAAATGCCATATGGTGTCAAAAATGGGGTTTGACATGATGATTAAGTCGCTTATTTTCTTTAAAATGCCTAAATCCAACCTCTTTCTTGTGCTGATACAGTACAAGATGTTAAATAGAGACTAAGTAATACATTAACAGAAAGAGTAAGAGATTGAGGGAGTCACTGGCCTCCCATCATCCAAAAGCTGTAAACTGCATCAATGATGCCAGTTAAAGTTTAGACACAGCGTAAATAGAAAGAGAGGGTGCCTTGTTTGTCCTCTGGTTGGTGAATTGAAGGCTCAGAATTAAAGCCTTGACTTTACGTGAGACGCTGATCAGAGAACGGGTCAAGTAAGGGAACTCAAATAAAACACTGTAAGGACTGTGTTTTGTCTAGCAGCCTATGGGAACTGCAAACAATGACAGAACATTAGTTTTACATTCATTAAGTGAAACTCTCTTGTTTAACTCGGTGCACTTCTTCGTAGAGGGAGTAATGCTTCGCCTTGGTTCATTTCTGTTCATCACTATTAAAAATGAATTAGGATACCCACCAACAGAGGCTCCACGCAAATTTGCATGCACAGGGCAAAGAACTGAGTGGTTACTGACCACATGCTCAATACTCTGTGTCCTTTTTTGGTCTTAATTGAATCAAAGAGCTCCCCACCACACACACACACACACACTCTCACACACAAACCATCCTGCTTCATACGTCCCCATGCATCCCCATCCCGCCCTAAACGGCCCCAACACCAAATTCTGACGCACTCACTTTGTGTCCCGCATTCGAGAGGAAAAACTGAAACATTTTGATTCTGACCGAGCAGAACTGAAAACCTGAGTGGAGTAACAGTGGAAAACATGTGATATGTAATAAACATGTGCTGTATCGGATGAGGCTCTCATGTGCACGGACTGGGCATGGAAAATATGTGCATTTGTGTGATGTGTAACTAATGTGTTCATTCATTTATTCGGTGGCTCACTCATTCAGGCTACAGTAGCATTTACAGTACTTAAATATTGTGTTTTGATTTCCAGGAAATGTGTGCTACTATGATATGATCCCTCCGTCGTGCTGCCGTCAGGTTTCTGCATAAAGTAAGTGTTTCAGAGATGATGAGAACAATAGGTGGTACAGTGATGCCAGTGTATTTTTGAAAATTGTGAAACACTACGACTACTACAACTTAAATTAATCATCAAAAAGAAAATGGAGTTAGGTGGTCGGCAGCAGCAGACTCCTTAAAAGGTATCAGTGTATTAAGTTAACATATCCTGGTTTATATTTTGCTACGTTAAGTGCTGAAAAACAAACGATCCCTCTCAGGCCTCCACATTCCCGCACCGCTACAGCAGCTGAGTCATCTGATCTTGCATCAGTGTATCCTCTCTGACTCATTCACATCAAGGTCGATGGAACCAGTCAGATACAGTACAGCTGCCCAATGCCAAACTCGACCGCTCTTCGTCCAGATGGAGTTTCTGTCTTCACTGAGGAGTTCAGTCATTTACACATTTCAGTTTCACATATTTAAGTATTATTGCTGTAGCAAACTCCAAAAACTATCTGACACTCTGACCAGGCAATAATTATTTAATGATGTAATGTGTTTCTGATTATGTGAGTTCATACGCATATGTGTGTGTGTGGGTGTGCTTCTGTTATATATGAGTGGTTTGTGTGTCTTCACAGTTCACTAGTCTGGGGTCAGTGTTAATAAGACAATCACAGTGCTACCTGTCTGTCCTCGCTGCACAGTTCCCATCACAATCACATTGTTGCAGTAGCATTTGATACCATTTAACTAGAAATCCTCCAAATCACTACATCCTCACATGAATCAGATCCTCCACGATTTCTCCACTTCATTCACATTTGACAGTGAGGCCCTACAGCCGTTGCAAACAGATAAAGAGGGAGCACACACAAAGTTTTTAACATTAGATAGAGTAGCTGTGGTTGCTGATAGAGAGGCCTGTGATTTTACTGCATATTGACTGAGGCTACTGATAAAGATTGTGAATCAAGATGACGTGCGCTACTGGGAGAAATGACGGAAGAAGGTAGAAAAGGTCGCGAGGGAGGAAAACGTCGATCTCTGCTGCACAATGCAATCAAGCAACCAACCCCTCTCCAAAGAAAACATTCCTGTTGTCTGAAAAACACATTTCCCCTGAAAACACGAGGGGGTGAAAGAGCGCTGGCTCCCTACCAGGGTTAAACAATGCTTAAAACCAAGGTGGACAGGTTTCAAAGGACCAACTAAGGAGAAAGGAGCTTCATCCACAAAGGAAAATACGTTAACACACGCAGACAGGAACACTCGCCAGCAGGGGAGCACAGCGGCTTTCTCATTCCAGCACTGAGCACGCCATGACATCACAGGGGCAGCGAGCCAATCATGAGGCAGGGCTCAGCGCCAAGCCAGAAGCAAGAAACACATGCGGTAGAGAAGAATACACGCACACATACGCACACATACACACACTGACACATGTCCACGTAGCATAGAGTGCATATATCACATTGAGAATAATAGGGGAAAGGGTCCAGTGAAAGAAGCATTGGTAGGCTCAGCAGAGGCTTAGCTGTATACAGAACCATCCATTGAGGGACTTTTTTTTTTTGGCTGTAGTGTTAATGGACTCAACTTGCTTGCCACTCCAGTTGGGAGGGTGGGGGTGGGGGGGTAAGGTCCTTAAAATGGCCTGTGGCCCAAGCGTGGGCCAGCCCCATACCTTGTACCCCTTGAGTTTGTAGATAATGACAGTTCAAAAGGTCAAAGGGCATGCACCAGCAGTCATCATGCGATTACAGTTCACAGGAAGCACTTTTTGTTTCTTGGTTGTTTTACGGACATTTATGTATTTTTTTGTAAAAAAAAAAAAAAAAAAAAAGAATCATCATGCCTTAGTCTAGTTGATATTTTTCTTTACAAATGTTATAAAACTACAAGTTGAACTCCTCTTTTTTTCCCCCCTCTGTCTCTTTTCTTTTGTGGCGCTCCATGGTTGCACGTTGAGGATGATTCTGTGTTTGTCATTTTGTAGTTTGCACTTCTTAAGTCTTTGTCTTACTCCTCCTCTCCTCCCTTGCTCATTTCCCCCTGCGGTCTGGTCGTGTTTTTGTGGAGGATGGTTTGGCAGTGGCTTTCCGGTCCTAGAAAATAGAGAGAGACAGCGTTAACACACAAAACACAGGCGGATATACTTCGGCCTTCCAAAAAAACTAATATAATTAAAGTGTACTGAATGCCAAATCTAGGGTTCTAATTTTGAACATAAATGGAACAGAACAGCATGTGAGAGACTACTGAGCTCTAACAGAGTCCAATGTGTTGCCATACAGGCTTCTATCCAAGCACTGGGATGCACAAGTGCTTGTTGTGTGTCCCGTACCTGGAGGACCGGGTAGTGTGTGTATTTCAGTGTTTAACTCTCCGCAGACTGGTGCGCTGCACTGACTGAGCACCCTTTCTCACATCCACCCCCACCTGGAGCAAGGAGGGAGGAGGGAAGGAAACAACACTCGGACCAGTTAACTGCTGAAGCCTCTAATGTAACCAGAGCAGGAAACCAACTTGTCTGTCCACCGGCCAGCCGCCGGGGCTCGCTGCAGTCCCAAAAATCACCAGCTGCCACTGTTTTACATCCAGCAATTCATCAGCCAATCAGGTTGGAAGAGACCATTTCCAAAACATTTCACTGCCTGAGGCACATTGCTCAATACATCAGCGTACAAATGTGCATGCATAATGACAATGATGATGAAATATGGTAATGTCTCACTTTTCTACTAATTCAACTAGGTCTTGCAGCTTTTAATATATTGATATTTAATATATGGATGTCTAATTTCTTCATTTTTGGAGTCCAAATAATCATTAACTCAGAATCATAGTGGGTTTGTTGTCAAATCTGCTGATTGGGACCAAATACTTTTAAGCAACATTCGGCTGGTGGCTACTGTTAATTTCCCACCCTTTGTGCCAGGCTATGTGACTGATTCACAGTAAAATGCTGTCTGCTTGGGTTTGCAGTGTTTGTGTGTGAATATGACTCACTGTCAATGATGAAAACACGACTGACTCACCTTTCGAGCAAGCACGGTTCCCTGTTCAGAAACAAACTGCGCCTCAGCACCATAGTCCTGTTTCTCCTCTCTCTGTACAAAAAATAACACAATTTACATATAAATAGCAATTCATAGTATTCATATTTATACAACAATGTTGTTTGTAATCAGAAATGTAAAACAAAACCAAAAAGTAGTATAAGGACATGGCATATATTCCCCATGTGTTGCACCACACAACACATCATTCTGGTCAGGTTCTGTGACAAAATAATCCATTTTGATGATTGTTGAGTTGTTAAGTGAGACTAAAACTGTTGATGGTCGCGAGCAAATAAATCAAATTGAATGACTGTCTTCCCATCTGATAATTCAAAAAAGATAAAGGGATGGACAAAGATGTTCCCCTCCAGGCACAGGAAGCGGCGGGTGGTCGGCGTGGCAACCTGACCTGGCCCCGCCTCTGCTCCTGTTCCCAAGCATGTTGGCTCGCCTCCTGGTGAGAGAAGCCCAGCCCCCTGTCAAAGGGCTGCGTGCCCTGCAGGAGGCGCCCACGCAGCACATGAGAGTAACCCGTGTCACACACCGGAGTCAGCAGAGCCTCCTGGGCCACGCGCAAGCCTGGCACGCTGCCGTCGCGTCCTGATGATACCGAGCCCACCCAGCCCTGCAGGGAGTCCCTGTCTGGTAAGTAGGGTTGAAATGCTCCGCCTCCCACCACTCTGCAGAGCAAAATGCAAATAAAGCAAAGGGAGAGAGAAAGAGATAGAAATAAAAAAACAAACAATAAAGTGATATAGGAGATAGCCATTTTGAGTACAAATAATGGAACAGTTTTGACTACAGTTATAGCCGACGTACCGGTTATCTCCATTGTGCTCCGCAGCCCGACTCAGTCCCAACATCTCACACCGCTGAGCATACACCTGCTGGCCTGCAACAACAGAAACCCCTTCCACTGAACCCAGCCCTATACCTCCACCACCATATGCTCCTCCTCCTCCTGCTGCGAGGGCCTCCCCTCTCCTCCCATCCAACCTCTGACCTCCCAGCTGGCCGTTTAGGTTGACCTTGGGAACGGCGCCACTGGCCCTCACCCTGTCCCTTTCTGCCAGCGCAAGTGCTGGCTCCTGTGGCGCCTCCTCCTCCTCAACCTCCCCTTCCTCCTCCTCCTCCTCCTCCTCCTCCAGCTCCATGATAGAGCCGCTGGCCCCACTGGCTCCACTGCTCGGGCGACCCAAGCTGCAGGGAAGGGAGAGCGTGGCGCCCTCTGAGTCGTCAGCCCGACTGCTGCCCTCTAGTGACGAGTCCTCCACTGTAACCAGCGAGGGGCTGACCCCTGCTGGCCACACCTGAACGTCCGACATCTCCATTAATGTGTCTTCCTCAGTGGTGGCGATGGGGGCGCACTCGAGGCTGGAGACTTCCTGCCAGTAGGGCTCTATGCCCAGCGGAGAGGGCAAGCTGTACTGCATGGAGGCCGGAGACAGCAGCTCCTCCTGCACAAGCCCATAACCTGGAGGGAAGACAGGGGCGAGACAAGAGAAAGACTAACACCACGCAGGCACAGCCAGGGGGAGGATGGGGAGGTGGTGGATCGACTGTTTCTCCAATTTATGAGGAAACAGTGGGACTCAGCCCTGTCCCAAAATACCAGGAAAGACTAGAGTTTTTAGAAAGCCATGAATTTAGGATTAAGATATCCTTCAATCCATTTCATTAACTGTGAAAAGGAAGAGATATTGATCCTGAACCAGCAATCTGACCCCCAGCCAGTATGTTTTATACTACTATCAGTTTGAAAGGTAGGACACAAGAACAATACTTGTCTTTCTTTCTGAAATCAGCTTCCTTTATCTTTCTAATGTTGATTTGTCTAATTGATGTAAACATATTTGGACTGATTTCCTTCTGTTTGTGGGTTTGAGCCAAAGCACTTTAGGTTCTTGGCATTGGGACACAGTGAGGTGAGGGTCAAAGGGGTTTGGTGTATCATCCATTGTCTGTGGGGTGAATGGTGCAGGGCTCTTGTTTGCAACCAGGTAAGTAAGTTAATCTGCAGAACATACACTGTGTTCCTTGATAAGCAAAAAAAAAAGGTGAGTCTAGGGTTATACAGTATATTGATTGTTGGGTTGGCACGATATAAATGTATCATTAGTAACACAGTATCATCTGAGAAAAGTGCTCCAATTGGATTTTAGTATACTGATTGCAACTGCAGCTCATTAAGAGGCAATAATGATCAAAAATGTCCATAAAGCTGTCGGATTTACATATAGCCAATAATGACATTCCAATATTTAAAGGACTGTACATTTGAAATCTGGCCCTCACAGATACGTGTTCAGATCATTTAAATTTGTTCTTCTTTAGATCACTGTTGGTGTTGACCAGTCAAGGCAGAGACTGGGTGTGCTGTACTTTGTCAGCAATGACAAACTATTCTAGACAGCTGATTCTTTTTCTAAGATATCCCAGCAGCTGTAATATTATTATTATCGTTCCAACCCTCGTCACACGCTCCTGAGTGGGAGTCAGCAGCATCTCGCAGATTCTGCAAGTTACTGTTGCTCTTGTATTCTCCTGTAGTTACACATCAGTCATGCGTTTGTATGTCTGCATCCAAAGGATCCCAATAAAGAGCACTACACACACACACACACACACACACACACACACACACACACACACACACACACACACACACACACACACTCGCACACTAATACATACGCACACATATTATAAGATTTTTTTTGGTAATTGATTTGTATTGTTAATGAAGGCAATTAACATTATTAAAACTCAGTCTACATTTTATTATTTAACTGACAGGGTCATTTTTAAAATGTGTAATCAATCACGTGGTTGCAGCATTTATTATTTTGTCTTATTCTGCTAAACCCTTTTAAGATTCAGGAGGACTTAATTGATAAATTAATTGTAAATGAATAAATCACATCGTTGGGATATCAAGGACACGCACAAACACACTGTCAAATACACAAACACACATTATATTCAGTGATCATTTTTCTATTCTTTATATTATTAATTTCAGGGCAAAACAAATATGTGGTATATGAATGATGTGATTGACATTCATATCACAAGCTATAATTATATTTTGATTTATAGTACATGCAGTATAATGAGAACAGGTTTGTTATCTCAGAGTTTTAATGTCATTTAAATTCAGTCTTTTGATATCTTGTCTGGATCTCCGTCATTTTGTAAATAACGTTTTCACAGCTGGTGTTTTTGTTTTGAGTGGCATTTTGATTCATTATCTATGATCTAAGTTTAACACAAAGACATGGTTAAATGTCTAACTATTTAAAATAAATATTGAAACACATTCAGTATTTAAACTAATACACTTTGGAAATGTTATGTGAATAAAGATAATAATCTATATGTTGTCTTTGGTGATATTTGAGGACAATAACACTCTCACACTTTGGTACATGTGACAGGTTTGGATTGGATTGCCTGATTACTCAATTTTTTGATCAATTTTTGCATCAATGAGTTCAGATGAATGGAATAAGGTGAAATTGAACAGTAAAGGAGTACTTCACCCAAAAATCAAAGTTAGGATGCGTTCACACTGTTTTGCTTCAGCGCCCTAATCCACCGAGGTGTGAAAACTAATTAAATGCTTTATACTACTGTAGTGTGGCTTAGATGAGGCTTTTAAAGAACAACCCAAGGTAGTATAGTGTGAGCACAATCCTTTCAGTTTAACTTTCCAGGCAGTTTTTACAAATTGACCTTGTTAACATATTTCTTATAATATGTTAATAAGGTCTAAAGTCTAATGCTAATATAATAATTAGTGAAGACAGAGAAAAGAGAGGCAAAGGGGATTTGATTGTAAGAATCAATTAATTATAGTTCATTTGTCTGATGAATTGCAATAACTAATGTGTCACTTTGAGGCAGTACATCGACAACTATATTTCACAATCCCATTCATTTCAATAACAGCCTTTTCTTTTTACTTTGATTATAGTTGTGAAGGAACATGATTAAGCTGAAGAATATAATCACAAAGAATGCTCACTAAGAATTTCTGACTTTAATAGAGTGATATCTATCAGTACATTTATTGCATGGAAACTGCCGCAATGTACAGCTGTGGAAACAGAAAGTATTAAGAAGTAAGAGGCATACTCTCCATGCTTAAATAAGCATAACTAGATCATCAGATCAGCAAAGCTGACATATGTTTCCAGCTATGGGCAGGAAATGATTGTGTGAAACAATAAAGAAAAGTCTACTTTACCTGACCTGAAGTGCACCCCCCCCCCCCCAGATTTTAAATGGTTACAGGTCAGATTAAGTTTAGCAGCACCTGTTCTACAATACATAAAATCTCAAAACCGTGTAGTTAAAAACTAAAACGTCTTCTAATGGAATCCAACTTTGACCAGTAAAAAAAAAAGTATTTATTAATGGGTGAAATAACTCTTTACTGTGTAAGTAATAGTCTCTCAGAGTTTTTGTGCTAAAATGTGAGTAAGCGTGTGTGTGTGTGTGTGTGTGTGTGTGTGTGTGTGTTTCTGGGATGGTACAGGGCCAGGAGGATGAGAGGTGGCGTCAGAATGAGGTGAACAGGGAGGAATGAGTCAGAATTAGAATGAGTTAAGATGAATGTGGGTTAGCCTTTCCCTTCACTCCTGCTGTTTAAACACAAACACACACACAGGTGTCAAAGGCACAGGATGTGGTGAAGCACAAATAAACTCCACACAGATTGTCATGGCACAAGAAAAAAAACAAAACAAAAAAAACATTAGGACAACGCACTGCACAGCACGCTACTCACTTTACCATTATACACGCACACACATATACACACGATACTGCGCTCATATTAAAATACAGATGAGGACACACACTTTTGGCACACAGGTGACCCTAAAAGAATTTACAAAAATAACAACACACATCCAAAACTAATACACAAACACACCTCACAGCAATATCCCTGCTAGCAGATAATGTTCAGGCAACGTTAGCAGTGAGTCCGTCATCAGACTTGGGCAAAACAAAGATAGTTAAATATCTAGTTTTAGATTGATTTTAATGTTTCAGTAAAATAATTTCTTTTACATTTACACACGTGATAACTGCTCAACATACTTGCACAAAGAACTTTTTTTTTCTTTATAAAATAAGAGAAAAAAGGTCTCATTTATCTGAGAAAAATTTATAGTTGGTTATTTTGCCCATGAATGAAAGACATCACGTCACAGCAACATTGCACATTGAACATTACACGCCACGCAGCCGACCATGTGTTACAGCGTCAAATTATACCATTTATTTTACAGAAAAGGAAAAAGAAAACCCATTTGTTTGTTAATATAGCATTAAAAACAAGACTGAAATACACCCATTGAACAGAGGAAACATTTTACACTGTGAAGAAAACTTCATACATTGAAAGCATGCCATGCACATAAACAGAATCAAAAACAGCAAACTTTATTTTAAGTCCCAGTCACTGTACAGACAAAACTCATCTTAGACCTGGGTCAAAACGTATTTTAAGATATTTTGACGCATCTAAAGTATTAAACTGAACCTAGTTTATCTTGCAAGGCATTTCAAACACTTCTTGTGTAAAAACAAGACAAAATATTTATACATATAAAATCCTTCCAAGCCGAACTAAATAAAGTAGTTTTCTTGACTTTATTTGAATACTAAAAGTAATACTACTACTACTACTAATTAAGCTACAATTAAAGCCCAGGTCTGAAACACACTCAGGCACACAAACACTCACAAACAGATACTGTAACAGCAAAACATGCAGCATGCACATGCACAAACTGTAGTACACACAGAGCTGGATTGAGAGAGGAGGAGGAGGAGGAGGAGGAGGAGAGTGTCCCCGCTCGACTGAACGAGGGCGGAGCGCGGGAAAACAAGATGACAAGAGAGGAGGAGGCCCAGAGGTCAACATGAGGTCATATGAGGTCAGAGGTCGGACAGGAAGAGCTGTGAGGAAGAAGGGCAGGAGAGGGGAGGAGGAGGAGGAGGAGGAGGAGGAGCAGGGCGGCTGGGCAACAGATATGACATGTCATAGGTTCAGAGACAGACTGAAAGCAGGACAGAGAGAGATTGTCCTGAGCTAAAGACAAAATTTCAAGACCGCGAGAACACTGCATTTACGTTACAATGTCTGCAGTCAATAAAGCTGAAATTCTGTCTCGTTCTCAGGGAAAGAAAGAGAAAGACAGACAGAAAGAAAGAAGGAGGGATAGAAACAAGGTATGAAGGCCCAGAACACACTATCATCTGTGTACTAGCGCCACTTTTGACTGGTGTATCCATCCCAGACATACACACACACACGTATGCACACACACAAGCATGTATGTGTGCACACACTCACACAGACGCACGTACACGCATGTAATTTAAACAACTTCAAACATCCTTAATTGAAAATCCATAATTGAAAATCAGGAATTACCCATATGTGTTGACTTGTGTCTCTGTTTAACTCCTGTTAAATCCTGTCAGTAATAGCAAAAAGGGAGTTATCCTCATTTCTCATATTAAGTAAGAAGAATAAGAACCACCATGTTCCGGGCTCAAGTATGAGGTGTGAAAAACTGCAACTGAAAAAAACATGACTTGTGCCCCAGTGAGGAATGCACAGAGGCGGTGTTAGTGCATGCTGCAAAAGGCTGGGTTCATGGTGGGAGAATGACACCATTCCTCAGACCTCAAAAACATCATTTGAGATTCATCATCATCATCATGTCATGAGCAGCAAACCACCATGCAACCCGAGTTCAACTTCAACTTACCCCTTCTGAAAAACGGGGGTCTAATAACTCGCGGCTTGCGCACTAGGCGCGGTGGCCTTGTGTCCGTGACCTCTTGTGGAGCAACAGAGACAAGGTAAAATGGCTGTTACCCCAGACTCAAAGGGAAGCAGGGAGGCTTTCAGAGGTGGAAAGTAAATGAGAACAACAGCTCACCTTACTGTGCTGAAGAATTTTGTCTCAGATTTTTTTAGCAGTGCTGCTGACTATAGCAGCTGTTGTGACGTTTACAAAAAAAAAAAATTTGAGTGAATAAATCCTGGAGGAACAATTGTGAAATAAGCAGCATCGTGTAGATTTTTTGTGTGAATATTCTTGTAATTTTTAAAATTCTCTTTGAACCACTGAATTCCTATTCCTTACGATATACAAATATTATAAGTAACTGAGCCTCTGATTAACTTCCCTTCTGAATTCTGCTTGAGCAGGAAATTCCTGTAAACTTTCCATTTCTGATCGTTACAGATCATCATGGGACAATCAAACAAGCTGAACATGAATCTCGCCATGAATATACTGAGAATTCATTCCACATTTATAGTAGTTCATCTTATATTCACCCTAAAACTCACTTATGTCATTTAACACATCTTGTATGGGGAAGACTCCCCATTCTTCAAACAAATAGATTCAATATAGCATGCTATTAAAAAAAAGTGAAATGATCTAACCTTGGTGATAGATTGTTTCACTAGCTTTAAGGTGACATGTTGTTAAGACTAAATACAAGATTAAATCACTTGTTGAAGAGCATAGCACATTTTTTTTGCTGTCTAAATGTAGTGGGGTAATTCGCTGTTCATTGAAAAGGATAGTGATTTGAATATTACATGTCTCGTGCGATGTTTGATGTGTTTGTGTGTCTTACCATTGAGGACACTGGGGGACAGCAGGGTGGAGTCACGGTCGCTGAGACGACAGGCGCCCTCCTCTGAAGAACCGGGCAATGGCTGTGGAGCCTGACCCTCCACAGAGGTTACGATGTCTGCACGATCGATGTTTTTCAGAGCGGTGTACAGGCTCTCCACTGCGAGGGAAACACATCGAGGGGGGTGACAGACAGATTAAAAAAAAAAGAGAGGAACAGAGATGTATGTGCACAAGGACAGGAAAGTCAAGAAAGATGGGAATATAGTTAATCTAACAATTAAACAGTGCAAAAAAAGGTGAATAATTTGATTATGTGATGCCAGATTCATTTTTGTGCTTTGTGCTGCAGTTGATATAAACATTCACTACAGTATTTAAGAGGCTAGCAGGTCACTTCTAAGAGACATACAGTGTTGGACTTACTTTTGGCCCTTTTGCCTTCTCTGCTGGCCCACAGGTTGAGCAGGGCAGAGCTTTGGTCCAGCAGGGAGTTGGGATTCTCCACTCGGATCCTATTGATGTCGTCCACACCAAACTGAAGCTCACGTGCCAACTCTGACAAGCGGACAGATCGATAAACAGATCGATAAACAGACACACGCACACAAACACCAGACAGATACAGTCGATAGATTAGAGCCTCTGATCTTTTAACTCACTAACCTGCCCAGCTCAAACCCAGCTGTTCAGATATGATGTTGATCTTGATCTCAGTCCTCTCCATGGCGTTCACTGTGGCTGAAAAGAAAGGAAAAAAAATGCCAGTGTCACTAAGATAAATAAGTGTACTTTTACTGAACTAAGGAGATTGTAATTCTGACTCTAATATAAAATATATATATATATATGTATATGTTGCGTGTCAAAGCAGTCTATAGGTATTCAGTGCTTGGATCAGGGTTAATGTTGGGACTTGGGATAGATAATATCAGTTTTCGACTGTCCAAATGTGTGTTACTGACAAAAACTCAAATACTGCAGACAGTTGCGATTAGATTTTTTCATTTTGCATGAATTATCAATGCTTCAACAAATCTTCTGTGTCCTAAAAGACTTGACGTTGACTTGAGTTGCTATTAAAATTGCTAATAGCAATACTTACCTTGACAAAAGAATTGTTCTGTTGAAGGAAATAAGCAATACCCACAACATCGTTTCTGTCCAAATATTCTTCAGGGTTAGCACACCATAAGGTTAGAATCTGGGGTTCATTCAGGTGCTAGTCCCACCAATCAAAGTAGCATTCAGTAACCATTATAGAGGGACTGAGGTGCAATGTAGCAGCGCTGTGTACTTGATAGACAGAAAAGGCCTTTCCCCTTCAACCCCCCCACCATCAGCAACGTTTAGACCAACCATCCGTTTACTGCAGGCCAATCAATACAAGGACTCCTCTGTCTAGCTCCACTGCGAGGTCCTGCCCATTCCCAGTGCTAAGCTACAGTGCTAATGCTAACAGCATCTGCTGCCATGCCATTGGAAATCGCAGTGGAGACACCAGCGCCATGCAATCACAGAAGTCATTCATCTGTTGTCATAGCTACCAGGACACTGGTAGAAAAGGCTAATTTGCCACGTGTCATGGAGCCATTTTGGGTCATGTTGGGGACTGCTGCTCATCTTTTGGTCGCACATTCAACAGGGTTTCCTCTAACTGCGCTGCAAAGAACTCTGGGGCATACTGTCGAGCAGGCTCAGTTTTTGTGCCATGCGTGCACGCGAGACAGATAGGGGAAAATAGAGAGGGCAGAGTGGGAAGCGAAGGGTTATGGGTAAAGGGGCAGTGCAATATTCAGTGCCCGTCTCCACCGGGTGTAAATCAGGAGAGGGCTGAAGGTCGGGCAGTGGAGAACTCACCCACACCAGGCTCGCTCAGTGCACTGTAGCGTTCCCTCAGGGCGAGGGGGGTTAAAGTTCGCCTGCGCTCCTCGCTTCCAACAACCTAAAAAATCAATAAAAACAACAAAATCACATTATAATTATTGTCTGAAGTGTCATTAATGTAGAACCTTTTAACAGCCTCTGTTTGGCCCGCAGGAAGTTAGCACTATGTAGAGCTTTGGTGGACTGCTGCTCCAATGAAAAGTGACATGAATATGAGCATGTAATATATGTATCAATAGGTTGGACTTTCGTCGTTTTGGTCATTGTGGTCTTTTTAAAAAAGAATGCCCTGTTGTAACAATAATCCAGGTACAATACACAGCAGAGTATACAAGTGAAACAAGTGTCCCTACCTTTAAAGCAGTCTAAGTCCAACAATGTAATAACACATGATTGGGAACTAAATGTCCAAATTTATCGATAAAAAAATAGTTCATTTGTTTTCGTTTAGGTGAACCACTCGAATAAGAGGGAAGGTGTTAAAAGGGGCAAAGTAGTGCTGCATGCTGTTTTACTATTTATTTGTTCAGGCAGAATTTGAATTGTGAGCATATATGTTGTGTGCAATAACTGAAATTGACTTCAACAATCACCTTATGTTTTTTTTTGTTAAAGTGAAAATGTACTGTATTCATGCAGTACTGGCATTCATTTGCAAAAGAAATCCCTTTCAGTTCATCTGAAATTAGAGATTTTTCTACTTGACAAATGACAAATATTCTCCATTTCAAATACTGGACACGCCAAATTATCAAATAAGGTTCTCCATGAATAATACATAGAATATACAGCATAGTCTTACTGTCCTCTAGCCAATCAGGTGTGACAAGTAATGGCTAACTAAATCCCACCTCAACCATCACACTTGGTAAGTAAGACATGACATTAGCTATTGTGTTATACCTTGTAGAAAAACTTAAGAAAAACTGACTTCTTATGTGGAGATTGTCACATAGCGACCTCTGTCTCATCAAGCATATGGACGTCTAGGGAAATTCAAGTGTGTGTGTGCTTACAGGGAGGTGTTTGCAAGCAAGTCCTTACCTTGACACAGGGCGGCATGGTTATGTTAAGGTTACACAGTACGTGCTGTGTGTCCTCATACTTGGTGCACTTCCGCAGAAAGGACAAAAACCCAGCGGCGTCCTTGTTACTATCTCTGACCTAATGTAGAGAAATGACGGACAGGGAAGAGGAGGACAAGAAGAAGAAGAAGAAGAAGAAGAAGAAGAAGAAGAAGAAGAAGAAGAAGAATATGGAGAGAGAAAATGGAGGAAAAGAAGAAACCAGATAGAGGAATGGAAGAGAGGAGGAGTCAGCAAAGAGAGATGAAGCAAAGAGGAAGAGAAGAAAGTGAAAGAAAGAGAAAGGGTAAGAGACAGAACACATGAGAAAGAAAGAGAATGAAATGGCAAGAGAGAAGAGGAGGAGGAGGAGGAAGAAAAACAGATCAAAACGGGTATTAGATCCCTCCACAATGTCTCGAGCATGTGGCGCAGTAACATGGGACGAGAAGCAGGGGGAAACAGGGATGGAAGCAGTCCACAGGCAGGCGAGAGGGAGAGATTTACCTGCACATTTTACCTGGACGTCTGTCAGACCAGACAGTTACAGAGTGACCGTGAGAGAGAGAAAGAGAGACAGTGAGACAGACACATACAGACAGGCAAGGCCGCAAGATTGGAAGGCAGGCAAAGAAAGTGAGGGAGTCACAGGACATGCAAACGATTACCCAAGAGAGTTGACAGATAGTTTATTGTTGCTTGGCTATGCCATAATGAAAAGATATTTATCAAAGTATTCATTTAGCTGATACTGAACAGTAGTGCGTGTCACACTGACAGACACACAGAAAGACACTGACAGACACATTGTGGATTTGGATTACCAAATAAAATGAACAAACCAATGAAAACACGATAACAAATGACATAAATATGATAACAAGTCACGCACAGTATGAAAACAGACAAGTCATCTGTGCAAGAGAGGGGTTTTAAACAACATCAATAAAATGCAGACGGACAAAAAGAGGCTAAGAAATAACTATTATGATCAGATAGAAGAACTCATTTAATAGTGATGCATCTGTAACCAAAGGGGCATGCTTAAAAACTGTGTACCATTACATATTAGGCAGACTTTTATTATTACGCATTCATCAAAAATAAATTTGATCAAAATTAAATAGAAAGTGAACCAAACAAATCTGGGAGTAATTTGTCATTTGTTTAGAAAGAATGATTTGAACCACAAAAGAAGAATGGACTGACTGACAGACATACACGCATCAGGAAATGCATCAATATATCAAAAATGATCAATAATAATAATTTATTAATATACTTTCATACTGTATGAATATATAGTGAAATTCACTTTTTTTTTTACCTTAAGATTAGTCTTAATGAAATCATGTTATTATGCCTCTATTGCAATTTAACTGTTTTTCAGGTGTAGATTGAACTTTCTTGTTACTGTTATCTAAACCTTTACATGCTAATGGTGAGACAAACTGAAAGACTGCCTGACAGATACAGCAGTGAAAAGCAAATGCACAAAAACCACCATATGAACAGGTTGTTTGGGTGATCAGCAGGTGGGTGCTCAGGAGGGAAACGGACTAACTGGTGAGAGGATCTCTGACACACTGAACCCAACAACTGAACAAACAGAACCACAATACTGTATGAATACGTAGCGAGTGATAGAAAAGCAGGCATATGAACATTCGGATGGAGACAGACCTTGACAGAGACGGGCAGCCTGTTATCTCTGAAGGCCTGGAAGCTGAAGCTGCGAGGCTGCTGGGTGGCCTTCCTGATGGGCACCAGGTTCCCCGAACACTCCAGGTGCAGTGGCATGCCCTCCATCAGCTGTGGAAAGTTTCACAAAATATTCACAAGGGTGACAAGATAAATCATAACAGCAAGAGAATCTGAGAAGGATTTGACCCTTGTAACACAGCCAGGCTGTTGATCGATATCAAAAGACACAAACTCTGACTCCTCTGTGCTGCAGAAAACTCTCTACTTGCAGGATTGTGCCTCCCAATCAGGTTTTGGGAGCAATGCCAGGAGTGGTGTTAGCTGTCTTTTCATCATTAAAGACTGCTTTTGGATTTGCTTCTTTTCTCTTTTCTTTCTAAAGGATGACTTTTGAATAACCACAATGAAATTCATATCATATAAATCATTCTTTACAAACATGAGCCAATTGCCTAAAAGTGTGCAGATAAAAAAATGTGTCATGTTATAGTTATGTGAAAATGATTTGGACTGTCTGCGAACTACGTTTGAGGTTGCCATAACCCCTACTGCTTTCCGTAACACCTTTCCCTTTGTGTGACCATGGCAACATTTTCCTTTGCCCCTGTGCTGACCTCGATGTCTCGACTGCGGGCCACTTCGGTGAAGTTTTCATGCAGCTCCAGCGTTTTGTCCATCTTATCGTCTGTCATGCAGTAACAACGCAAGCGTCCCTCGCGCGCTTCATTCATCTTGGCAAAAATAACAAACTTGGCCATATATGGAACGGACATCAGCTCCCGGTACAGCAAATTGGCAAAGGTCACTGCCTCTGCCGTGCGTGGACAGTCTGCCAGCCAGAATCTGGAAATGGTGGTAGAAGAGAAAAGAGAAGGTGGAAAGTGCAGATAGAAATCTGATTAATATTCAGAAGTGTGCAAGAGAGCAGGGAAGGAAAGCTGACTGTTAATACATTTGTCTTGATTACTGCTGAGGTGCTCACCTTGCAGAAACATTGGTGGTAAAGTTGGCACAGTTGTTGGCGTACATCAGCTTGGTGGTTCCAGTGATGTCCTCCCACTGAGCTGGTGCTGTGCCACCTGAGACACAACAACCACACTGTGTAATTCACGGCCTGATAACCAAGGTAGCAGATGCCTGCACACTCCCTTTTACAGCACTTTTGATGTTATATGTACATCCAAACATTTCAAAACAATACATTACTTTACAGAGAGACTTGGCAAACTTCTTGTCTTTACCAATGACACTGCAGAGGAGGCGCAGGCTGGTGGTATCACCCTCCCCAGCATCCCGAGGACTCTCCCTCCAGGATGGTGGCAAAGGGATGCGCAACCCGATTGGACGGTGAAATTTGCGTCGGCGTGGTTCGATGGTTACCACTGGGCTGAAGGTCGCCTGGTTACCAAGGTGCCGAGTCAGCAGTTCATCTGGGATTGGCTGCGCCTGAGGTGGGAGTGAAAAGGTTATTAAAAAGGTGGATGTCATGAAGACAGTTTAAAGGATATGGAGGTGAAGAAGGCTGGGTACATACAATATGTGAAAGATAAACTCAAGCACAAACACAATATAAAAGCTGAAGTAAGTGTAGGTGATCCAGAAGGATAGTACAAAGGCAGGAAATAGAAATAAGGGGAGGACACAAAAAAGAAAACAGAACAACACATGTGCAATAGACTGAAACATCAAACTCACAGCCATACTCACACATGCAACCAATTCATATTTCACACCTGACCCAACTCAGATCAGTGCATCAGCTCGGTCAGTGTAGCTCACAACTTAAATCAGGGAACTGAGGAGTGATGAATGGCTGGATAAAAGGAAAACATAAACAGATCAGCATAAGGCAAAGCAAAACTCATGCAGTTTCCTTAAATAGCATCAGTGCTGTGACAAATCAGTGCTTTGACAGACAATGTAAACAACGTACAGTGAAGGGACCAAAAAAAACCAAAACTGAAATGTAGAACCCATAATCCGTCATCATCTTTCTGTCGTGAAAAACAAAACCAAGCGGAGGTGTTGTGTGAAAAGAGACAGTCAGCATGAGTGTTTGCCAGGTTCCCATATGTGTGTCTGTGGAGGTCTGGATGAGTGACAGTCAGCCACACATTTGCCAAATGGCAGGACAAATGCTAATTTAGAAAGGATGCAGTATGGTATGACAGGCTGAGATACTCCTCAGGTCACGTTGCCTAGTTCTTTGCAACGGTATATGCCATATATTATTTTAAAGGGCCTGAAAAACCTATTTTCTCAAACAAACTGTCTGTCAGTGGTTTCTGTCTCAGTGATGGCCTCCTACATGAACACACAAGTTTCTGCAAAAGCTAGAACAGTTTTGGTCATTTCACATGAGAGATTTCTGCATTTCTGTTTTTGTCCTCACTGGCTTGAGGTGGGTGGGGCTCAGTTAGAAAAAAAAGGTGATGTCACATACTCCCATGCACCAATCAGAGTCGGGAAACATTGGAATCAAAACATGTTGCATGTTCGTTTTTTTTATGTTGCCAACACTGTCAACCCTGATGAAGAAGATCAGCGGAGTTTTTGAGTGTTAAACTGTGAATAAAAGATACCAAAGGATGTGATTAGTGCTTTTGTTGACGTGAATATTTAACATTATAGAGAATTTATAGTTTTTATAAAGTTTTTAGGGGCTTTAAATGTATGAAATAACCTGAATCTAATAGCTTATGTTTCACATCGTAAAGGACCATACCACAGTTTCTGAACTACAGCCATGCATATTTTATCATAGTGCTTTAGATTCTTAATATTTTTTTCATATTTTTGGTAGCTGTTGGTTTCAGTTAAGTTTCAGTAAAAGCAGATTTGGTGTAAAAAATGGAAACCAATGACTACAGGCAGGAAAATTACATTTCAAAAAATGTAACATGTACATGATTTGTAGTAAATAGCAAAAAACATGCAAAAAATGGCTACAGTTCTATAAAATATGGACTGGATCAAAAAATACGGAATCAAAAATGGATTCGCTGCTTTCAACAATTAATACAATACAACAATTCATGAACTTTCTTCAAACATCAAGATTGTCGATAATAAGAGAATAAAGCATCTGTCTGCAGTCAGCAGTACAGCGTACACATTCACTCGATTGACTGGCTCTTACATATTCAGGCTCATTTGTCAAAGAGACAGAGCATCAACTTCAGGATGTGAAATATGTCCAATCTCAACTCAGAGAGTTGAATGCAGCACAAACAGGTAAACATGTTGGCACAGACCACTGAGTCACAGACTGAGAGTCAGCTGTTTTGTAATTCAAACATCTGTCCTCAGTAATTTCTGAAAAGCACCAGATTGTCTCTGTTGTACAAGCAAAATAACAAACACCCAAACAATTATGAAAGGTGTGGATCTGCAAAAAGATTAATCTGCATTTCCCTGTCCTCTTCATCATTCCTGCTCACTCATACATCTCTCCCTCTACTGTATTTTTGTACTGTGTTTACTGTAATTTCGACTCCTCTTCTTCTTACCTGCAGTCCCAGTCTCACTCTCTTGGTGACGGCCGTATCAGGGAAGATAGCCTCGACGTGGGGCACCAGCTTACTGGTCAGCCGGCCGCCCTCCGGACCAATCAGATCGCTCTCCTGCTGAACGCGGGAGACCACAGCGAAGTAGAGGGGGAAGTCAGTGGAGATGATACGACGGATTCTCTTCTTCTCCAGCTCGTCGTGACTCTCCAAGTCTGCAGACAGGAAGCAGTGAAGAGGAAGAAAGTGAAAGAAAGGACAGGAATAGAAAAAAGAGGCATAGAGGAAACAATAAAAGAGAGAAGGAGAGTAAATGTTAGAATGTCCAGGTGACAGAAAGCGTACTTCTGTGTTGTTGCTTAGAAAACCTTCCCATAAAAAAGTATCCCCTCTCTGTGCCCTTGTTCTTTAAATCCAGGGTCATACATCAAGATTAAGACTGACTTATCTGCAACCGTGCAAGGTCTCACAAACAGTCTTTCATTACCATCACACTGACCTTCGTCCATGCCATTCAGAATAGTTTCCAGCACTTCGTCACCATAGCGATTGCGGTGTTCCTTCCAGACCGAGCCGTTTTCACTGCGGAGGACCACAAGTTCCCGGTCCCCTCGGCCCAGTGAGGCAAAGTGTGGGATTTCCACTATTACTGGCCTGTGGGAGAAACAACAACCTGCATAATAATCTGGTTCTGACACACACAGAGCATCATGAATATGTTTGAAATAAGAATATAAATAAATTACAAAATGGGGTTTTGTAGCCTTGTTTAAAAAAAAAAACAACAATATCCAATTTTGTTTTGTTCTATTATTGTTGCTGGGATTACACCATAATTTGCAGCCTCTCCATGGGAGGTGCAGATGTATCAATGTCCACTAGATGGCACAATCATTATTAGCTTGTAATTCACTTTCAAATGACAATAGATACAGCACAGTATTACCAATATCTTTCACAAATCTAGTGCAAGTCATTCTTATTTCAAATTTCTGTTTGAAGTTGACAGATGGAATGTTTTTCATGTATAAAAAATGTATAAAAAATACATTAAGTTTGTATTGGAGATGAATGGATTAATATAATCTTAGTTAATAAATTTCACAATTTAATGAAAATGCAAATATCTTTGTACGAAACAGAAAATGTCATGCAAACATTCCTTTTATGGCTTTTCCTTTTCATATTGGCACCATAAATTTAGACTCCTTTATGCATGAATATATAAAAGCACTAGTGAGCATACACACAAACACACTTGCACATAAAATGACACAAACACATGCTTTAGGGCTGGCCAAATACAGTAAATAAACCAAATACAAAGTTGACTCACCCAAGGAACTGCATACTGGACGGCCCCAGGGAGATGATACGGCTAGCAAGCCCCTCCCCCTCCACCAGCGGAGGAGGTGTGGTCAGTTTCTGAGGTTTGACCAGACGGCAGGTAATGCGTGTTGGTGCAGCGCAGGTTCGAGGAGGGACGATAACTCGCAGGCCGTGGTGTCTGCTGCCTCGCATGGAGCCTCCTCGAGCATCCACCATGAAGCTCACCAGGAAGCTGAGAGTCAAACAGTGATACGATGATTAAATGAAAAGGTTCACATGACCACTTAATCACCAGTCAATCAATCTGACTTTATGTTATTATGATCAAGATGCTTTTAGCATAACACAGGACAGGAACATAACATTTAACAGCCAATGATGAGCTTTCCTAACGGAAATACTTCCCACTGGATGAAACAGAAAAGCATTTGTGCAGCAGTGCTCAGTGATTTGAATTGATCTGGCCTCTGTCAATGTTTATGTTTTATGCAGACTGATTTATAAAGGAGACACCAATTCACTATCTGGGTGCCCTTTTCATTTGACAGTCTCAGTATGGCAGGGGAGGACAGGCCACCTGGAGTGGCCACTAAGTGCAGCAGGAATGACATAAAAACATTTTTTTAAAAAAAAGCCCCATGCTGTTTGATCCTGCCTGAGACTGTGTCTGTGTGTGTATGTGACAGGGTGACTCTTCTCCTCTCATGAGTTCACCCCCCCCAACACCTTCACTTAATATTCTGCTTTTCAAATGCCGACTCATTCTGCTGTGCATAAATTATGACTAGGCAGACTTAATGAAATTAACATTGCTGCATTAACATTATGAAGCTTGTTGGAAATACCTCAATTACATGCAGTTTATGCATGAACAACATAAACAAAGTGTAAACAAGGGGATGGTTAAAATCCTCAATTGACCAACATGTATCATTTTTGTATCATTCCATCTAAATCCTGGGTTAAATTGAACAGGAAACAGCCCTATATCTGTAATTATTTTTTGACATTTGCCAGTACAGTGGGAGGAGAGTATCTGTCCTTCAGTCTTGGCCACTGATTATCATCAGTGATCATCAGTGATCACTGATCATAAAATGCCTTCCCTCTTTATAAATCTGTATTTTGTCCTATGAATTACCAGTCACACTAACATAGCAGTTACTATTTCATCAAAACAAGACCCTTGTCTCTCACACACTATACATGTGAGTCTAAATTCAGAGTATTCTTTGACTGAGTTTCACATATTTCCCCCTTTATTCCATCTCCACTGTCCTTGTACTTTTAAAATACTTTTGCAATACTGGTAATCTCATTGAGTCTGCCGAAACCCCTTCTTTATGATAAGCCTGACAAGCAGCATCAATCAATAACATAATTGAACATAAATAAAATAAGAAATGAGGATTAACATGCAGCAAAATGTTTCATTAGCTAGCTGACCCAGTGTGAATAGGGCTGGCCACAGGGCTGACGTTGTCGGAAGTCTCTGTAGCCGGACTGCTGGGGATAAGAGAGTCTTCATCGTACTCCTTTGGCAGGGGGACGGGGGTGTGCTGAGGTCAGAGAGGGAGAAAAAAACAGAGACAGGCAGTGAAAAATTGAGAGGCGGTGAAATAACCATGACTGAAAAGATTAAGACAGAGAAAAGCAGAAGGGAGAGACAGAGAAAAGAGGGACAGAGAAAAGGAGAGAGAGGAGGTGATAACATAAATACAGCACAATGAAAGGAAAGAGAGACAAACCAGAAAAAGAGACAACCTAATTGAAGAGAAATTCAGAAAGCAAAAGAGATAAAAATAAATATTGTAGCTATTTGACTTTCACAGATTAATATCTGTCTTCAACAAATCCATACAAAATGTAATGCACCCTCTAAACGTCATGAGTTAAGCCTACCTGATCCAGTAGTACAGTCTCTGGGGACACACAAGGGATCCTGGGAATTGCAGGAGAATATGGCCTGTAGGAGAGGAAGTGAGAATAATGTAAGACAACATCTGTTATATTTGGTATTCAGAAAAATAAATCAAAACCAGCACAAAACTCTGTTTCAACCGTCACCTGCAGACCCCCAATTTACCAGACGACACAGATGCAAAATGACTTACGTGGTACCCATGCCGCCCTCAAAGTCTCTAAGGGTTTTCTTTGGGGAGAGGAAGTCATCGTCCTGGTCCTTGAAGTCATCGAGCTTCAGATAGCGTGCTCCATCCATCCCGAGCAACTCGTCTCCTGCGGACAAAACAAAGAGGTAAGAAAGGTGGAAAAGGGGGGCAAAGAGGAAAAAATGAAAACTGGCAAAGAACAATTTGCACATAAAGAATCAAGAGAGAAAATGACGAGAGCAAGGGAAAACTGATGCTGATCTCAACGCTCAAGTTCTTCCACTCAGTCGTAAAATGTAAGTTTCTCAAATCAAGTAAAAAGATCTGCCAATGGAATTCACCTTTCTCCCCAGTGCATTTTGACTTGTTTTTTTAGTTTTTCATGAGTGACAGTATCTTGAACTGTGGCACTTGAATCACAATAACGATTCAATTCTCGATAGATTAAACTAGTTACATCACCATCCTTCCCATCCCTTCACCTTCATGAAACCACTAGAAAATGGCCGCAAAGCAGTCTCAAATATTTTAGTCTAAGCAATGGAGTCAAACCAACAACAACCAGACCCAATGGAAACCAAAGGAGTGAAAGAACAGGATTGGTAAGACAGTGAATATTAACACAGTTTAGGACACTGCATGGACGGCAAACTGCAAGGCACCTGGTGACAGCTTTTTTAGTGAGCATGCCCATTAAAGATGAAATCACATGTGGTGATGGTTGTTTTCTGTGTAGGAGAAAATACCTCAATTATTAAGGAGGAATGGAATTGATAAAATAATCATTACAACAACAGTAAACTATAAACCACTTCACAAGACAGAGTTGTTTACAGACAATTAAACATTCATTAGTACAAACTGCACAAAAAAAATGTTAAAGAAGAAAAAAGCATTACAATTAAACAAGTACAACAAGAACAAAACAGATTTAAAAATGAAGCTTGCATGTAAAAATGCTTTCAGATTTTGTTGTAAATATTACATTTGATTTGATTTAATTCTTTCTTTAAAGCAGAAAGACGACTGCATAAACAGCAACTGTGCGTGTCGCTTGAAGGAGAGTGTCACAGCTGGGGCACAGCATGTGTGTAATCCGCTTATTGACCAATTAGGCTGTAAAAGGTAGGAGCACTCTTTTTCAAAATGTCTGGATTGGAAGGAGGCTGTTTGTCTTTAAATTGCAGAAATACTGGAGTTCTGTCAATAATGAGTCCACGAACAGATGTGCATTGAACGCTGGTAAAAGGAAAATGTCGTGACTACATGCTGATGAAAAACAGATTTCAAATAAATCTCTGAGCAAGAGGGAGAGGAGGAGAGAATAAAGATAAGAGAAGATAAAGCTAGAGAAGAGCAAACAGGGCTGGAGTTGAGAGCAGAGACAGAGGAACGGATTAGAAAGACAATTAGTGACACACAGAGAAAATGAGAAAGTGCAATTGCAATGAAGGGACAAGTTCACTAGCCACCGGACCGGACAAGCCAGAGATACAGACACAATCCTACCTAATGTTAGCTGGGCAACCCCTACAAAAACAAATGGAAAAGGGAGTTATAGACAGACATATACATTTTTAAATTCATGGTGGTACTCTGATGTGTCAGTGAACCTCCCATACAATCTTCTTCTACCAAAACAGCGAATCAGAGCTGAAAATTAATTATCAAAGCTGTACAGTTGATGTGTTTAACATAATCAAATTGGATAGCCTACCTTCATCCTCTGAAACATCCAAAATCTCGTCTACTGTCTCCGGAAAACTCATCCGATGCTTCTCTGTAGTGATCTGTGAAGAGCAGAGGGAGGTTGCAAGAGAGAGGTATGGATGAGACAGAGGAAGGAGAGAAATGGAAAGGAAAGAGAGGAGAATAGATGGAAAAATGCTGAATTATTTTGCAAGCAGGTGAGGGAGCAGAACCTGATCAGGACGAGACAATTATTTGATTGAACATCTGAGGCATGGCGTGGCAAGGCTACTTCTTTGCGTATTAGTGTAACCATGTGAACCAAGCATGATGTGTTGCTCACCGCGGAGACAGACTCCTCGGTAACCAGTTTCAGCACATCAATGACAGAGATGTAACCCAGTCGCTTAGCAATACCCAGGGGAGATGTCCCATTCTGTACAGAGAAAGGAGAGAGAACATCACGTGAAATGTTTCCATCAATTTTTTTATAAAAATAAAAAGCATTTCATTCTTTCTATAGAAAGTATATGTACACTTTCACAACATCTGTTATTTTGCCAGATGTCATAATGTGATTAACCTTTTAACTGTTTGTCAGAATACAAGCACAAAACATAAGGTGAATCGACACATAAAACATTAAATCAAAATGCAAATAAATGTAGGTATCTGTACATTCATAGTTTTTTAAGAGGAAACATTGCTACTATCGGTCAAGCCATTTGAATTAAGTATAACAGGTGTGATAGGAGAATGTAGGTATCATCTCAGGGGGCCTTCAAAAAGTCCTTTCCTTATTTGTTTTCACATTAACTATATAGTAGGACACATGTTTCTGTTTCTCCAGGGAAATCAGTGTGCAGGTACACAGGGAATGCTCAGTGTTCAGAGGAAGATTATAACAGGATAAGGTATTCCTAAAGGTGTCTCACCAAAGTAATCTCATTAGGCTGGGCTCCGTTTTTCAACAACAGGGTGACAATATCAGTATGGCCCTGCTGAGCTGCCTGGTGCAGCGGGGTGTAGCCCATCTGGAGAGAAAAAGAGGGAGGATGGACGGACCAAAGAAGAAACACAGAGAAAACAGTCTTTCCATCTAGGATTTTGGCACCTAATACTAATACCAGCCAATCTGCCCATACTGGTTAGCTATTGCTGGTGGTTAAACAGTGTTTTGATAAAGCTTCATAGTAACTAACAAGCATGAAACAAACAAACCAAAACACACAGCTAGTCATTAGGCCCATATGCAGTACAAGTCATATATATAGTCATACAAATGAGATAAAGATAGTTTACCCTTGTCTTGCTATTCACATGAGCCTGCTGCTGCAGAAGGAACTTCACCATCTTGATGTTGCCATAGTGACAGGCCACATGAAGGGGTGTGTAGCCCATCTGAGACAAGGAGAGAGAGACAGTTGGCTGATGCTCAGTAGCTTCATTAATGCCTCCTTATAGACAGCTTGGATCTTGTGTAAACGCGTGTAAACTCTTACAAACATGAGCATGGGTAATTGTAAAAAGGCAGCAGACATTAAACAAGCTGAGAAATGAGTACGGATTAATTTAAAAGATGCATCACCCCTACTTTTAGAAAACAAATGTTTATGTTGTCTTAAAGATATTTGATAGATTTTATATACATTTTGAACGTCTTAAAGAGCTAGTATGACAAGACCACACGGTGTTCATGGATCATCATTCATTTGTTTAACAGAGAAATGAAATTATATCAAATTGCTATCCACTTCTTCATTCCCAGATGGACTTTTATTGGTCTACTGGTTTAAAGAGCAGTTTTACCCGTGAAGCAGCATAAATGGAGGCTCCTTGTTTGACCAATGTGTCAGCAATTCCCACATGACCTTCCTGAGCCACAAGATGCAGAGGGGTCAATCCATTCTAAAAGACAGAATGTAAACAATATGTCTTTTTAAAACAGTATTTTCAGGGTATATTTATTTTGTTGGTTTTATTTTGTAGTCTAATAACTATTTTTTTCCAAAATTATTACAGTCAGTTTTGAAGGTAAATCAAATTCCACTATCTGGGATTGAAACGTTTTGATCCGTTCTAATGTTATACCTTGTTTCCCAGATTTACGTTGGCCTGTTTGGAGATGAGCAGGGCCACCATGTCGGGCCGTCCCTCCTGTGAGGCCAGGTGTAGGGGCGTGATGCCTTGGAGGGACTCGACGTTGGGTGTTGCCCCGTTCTGCAGTAGACAACTGGCCACCTCCATCTGGTTCTGTTTGGCCGCTATGTGCAGGGAAGTGTAGCCATTCTGTCGCGAGAAACAAGGACATACACACACAAGAGTGGGAATCGCTTTTCTTAACGCTGTTCATGTCTAATTTAAGATTAAAACTTGAGCGCTGTCATGAGAGAGTGCTTCAGAGTACAAAGATTGCCATGGAAGTTACTGTATGTGTAAGTATCAAACACACATTTGACCTGTTTTGGTATGTGTGTCAGCGATGGGGTGGCATGCTGTGTTGGCCTGCCTGTGTGAGTATGTGCACACACATATGTGAGCATCTTACTCGGGCAGTGCTGTGTGCAGATCCTCCCTTGCTGACCAGGAGTTTAACAACATCCAGGTTGTTGTGATGGACGGCCACATGAAGGGGTGTCAGACCGTTCTGTTAAACACACATACACACACACATACACATGTACACATATATAAACCCACAGACACACACATACACAAGAACACACAGAAACACGTATATATGAAACACATACCATCTATCAATCAGCTGATATCCCAAAATCATCTCTATGTATGCTCCTTCACAGCCTTGTAAAGAGTGCTTTATTGTTTTTGTGTCCTTCTACAGGGAGCACAGATTGTCTCACCTTCCCAGCTGCATTAGGGTTGGCTCCTCTCTCCAGGAGGAGCTCAGCTACGTCCACCTTTCCATACTTAGAGGCCACGTGGAGGGGAGTAAAGCCTTTCTGCTTAGACGAAAACAAAATCAGGAGAGAGATATTCCATGTTTGTCATTATTGTAGATTATACTCAGAAACAGGCTAGTTTTCTCATGTAATTTAGAAAATATGCATTTTTACTAATACCCAACATCAATAAAACTAAGTCTGTGTGATAGAATGAGAACAAGGATGAGGAGGAAAATTACAGAAATTAGATATAACTAGGTTTAATTAAGTATAAAATAAACCAAGAGGTGCTCAAAGTGGGAAATCTACAATTGATGCATTTGCACTGGACAGTTCCCAAATAGAAATGTCCCAGAAATTACAGTAAGGAAAGGTATCCAAGGATAATATAACCCATGTTCGCCTTCACTAGTGTAGTGCCTAATGTAGACCAGTTGAGGCTGAGATGTTCCTGCAGTCATTGAGCATTAATGCAGATGCAAGCATTTTTCTTTTTTGACTGTCATGGCTTCTACTCCACCTTTGTCATCTTGGTCTGCTGTGCCCCAGCATCCAACAAGATTCGAATAGTGTGGACATGTCCTTCACGTGCAGCGATGTGTAAAGGTGTGTGGCCTGCGGTTGTAGCCGAGTCGGGGTTGGCCTTGTGCTCAAGGAGCAGCTTGACAAGCTCCTTGTGGCCCATACGGGCCGCACAGTGTAGGGGTGTCTGGTCATCCTGGACACGAGGAGAAAGAGGTCAATTTATGTTTTAAATAGAAAAACATATCATTAAGCAGTGGGTAATGAAGTAACACTACTAGCTAGCCACCCAAACCAATCTGCCACTGATGTATGCTAATTCTGTTCTGTACTTGAGGTGGGCTTTATGAAACTTTTGCTGCAGTTTAAAAGGCAGCAATGACCTCCTCAAGAAAAACTGAACGGCAGCTACAGATACAAACATACAGAACGAACACAATGTTTGTTTTGGGTTGTGATGACTAAAGTGAGTCTACAAGGCTCGTACCTTCGCCCTGGCGTCCACTTGTGCTGAGTTCTGCAGCAGGAACTGAGCAACTTCGCAGTGTCCTGCTCTGGAGGCCATGTGGAGCGGAGTCTCCACTTTCTGGTGTAGATGAATACAGGCAACCAGTCACTCAAATTACATAATACTACGCCACTTGTATGTATGTAACTGAGATTTTCATTAATCATTCATCAGTTACTACATATTGCTGGACAGTGACAGGTTCAACTACTTCTACTTCTGGGCGATACAAAAAAACACGATTTGTTATTTTAATCTTTAATTTATCATCTTTTTTAGAACTTTTTGATCAAGTATGTTATTTGACACCAATCTTGTTCATCTTGTTCACTGGTCCAGACCAGTCTATTCAGTTCAGTAATTTAGAAACAATTCATGTTCATTCAGCAATATCATTAACAGCTTGGCTTTCTGTGCTGGCGAGAAAGAGGCTTAATCCATCTATGGCTAATTGCTGAATGTCTGACCTATGAAATTAATCTTCAAGTAATTAATTATTGAATTCAGTGTGGATTTCATTCCGTCTTAAAAATGTGAACACAAAGACAGATAACATCTGAACTTGGATTACTTAAAAAAAGAACAATAAATCAATTCACTCAACTGGCAATGTTGGAAAGTGATTTAAAAGAAATTAAGAAGGACTTTTGGGGTAGAAAAGGGGGTTCTCACCACATTGGAAGCATTAGGTGAGGCCCCTCTCTGGAGCAGGTTCTTCACTATGTTCAGATGGCCCATGAATGCTGCTACATGAAGAGGAGTGAGACCAGACTGCACACACAAACACAGACAGAGAAGGTCATGAAGGCTCAATATCAACGCGTTACATAGAGAAGTCGACATTCTAGTTCATTAGCCACATATGACTGGCATAAGCGGATTGGTGTCAATGTTTGCTCCAGCGGTTTGAACAGCAGACGACATTATTAATATTCCCTGGCATCAGACAGGCGCTCTATCAATGTAAAAATATAGCACATTCCTTGTTATTTCAAAGCCATATAAGCTACAAATGATCTACCATTGCTTGACCTTAAATGTGAAAAGAAGCGGTAAATACCAAACAATGCTAACATACGCTTGTTACAAAAGACAAGGAATGCTTTATTAAAGTCAAAAGCTTTTCTTTACGCCAGAAGAGTGGATATTTGTTCGCTATTTTTCAGACTCTGTCCCTGGTGGTCACATCGTCTCACCTCTGTGACAGCTTCTAGGGAAGCAGAGTGCTTTAGCAGCAGGTCCATGGACCGCATGTGGTTCTTCTTGCAAGCAATATGGAGAGGTGTGAAGCCATTCTGGAAACACAGAGAAAACAGTTCACAACTAGACTTCACATGTGTACAGTCCTGAAGCCAGAATCACTTTACGCCTTTTGATCCAAAGAAGAGTCAAAAGTGTTTTTTACAGCATTACTTTAATACAACTGTTCTCTCCCGACAGTGATGGTAATTGTTTGATGTGGTGCTGCTAAATGAATACAGACTCAAACAATAAAGTGGGCGTAAAAGATTGGCTTTCCTTTTAAGCTTTGCGCGTCTTCATTTGAATAAAAATAAATCTGCACTCCCTTTATGAACTTGTTCTGAGCAACACGATAGATGGGTAAATTATACCTATAAAAGTAAATTAAGAAATAAATCATTGCTCCATTTATTTCCTCTCAACATGAAGATTACCGTAGACATAAGACATGTACAGTATTATATATGGAAGTCATCTAAAATGAACAACAAAACAAACAAAAAAAGCTACCAGAGCGCGTGCATTGGCTTTGGCCCCCTTGTCCAGTAGGACTTTGGCCATCCGATGGTGACCACAGTGGGCTGCTACATGAAGAGGGGTTAAATGGTCCAGCGTGATATCATCAATCTCAGCGTTGTACTGCAGTAGCTGCCTGACGCAGTCCATGTGATCCCCCTGAGCTGCCATGTGGATGGGGGACAAACCATTCTGTAAGAGAGAAAGAATGGGACACAGACAGAGGCAGCAAAGTAGTCAGTAAGATTCAGTCTCTTGTGTCCAGGAAAGCATCAAAGAGTATGAGTCCTTAGAGGGGATATAATCAATGTGCTGTGCTAAAATTACTTGCAGATAATACAACTGCCAAGGATTGTTGTGGCAATAATATCTGCACACAGTATGCACATCCATGCCTGATGAGGCTCAGATCTAGGATGCTCAGCAAACAGACCAATGTGTCAGGCATCTAGATTTTAGCTAATTAGCCGAAGTTGGATGAAAGTGCATATGCTTCTAGCAAGCTGGTTTATATACTGAGATTTGCAAAGTCAAAATCAGTACTTAACAGTAAACCGTGATGATCACTGCTAATTAGAGAATGCTAAAAATCAGCCACAGTGATTATTTCAATAAATTCACCTACCTTGGTTTTAGCCTGGATGGGAGCACCGTGTTCCAGCAGGATCTCAAGGATGCGAACATGACCATTCCTGGCTGCACAGTGGAGGGGAGTCAGCTCATCCTACAAAGAGATGAGTAAAGAAAGACAGAGACCGGGAGAGTAATAAAAGTGTTAATCAACATAAGAGACAGACAGATGGGGGAAATAGATATTGGGAAGGCATTAAGCATGCGTAAGTCACAAAATGCCAGAGCAGAGTGGAGCTCAACAGTACACTACCTTAGTTTTGGCATCAATCTGTGCTCCTCTGTCCAGCAGTAGTCTGACCATCATCACATTGCCCCTCCTGGAGGCTATATGAAGGGGTGTGATGCCGTTCTGGAGAGGCAGGGGCAATAAATAAGCCAGCTGTATTAATCATCAAGTCTCTGGATTACTTTAAAACATGACAAGGCAAAAGTATAATGGAAGCTGTTCTATTGAAATAAACTAAATGTATAGGGAAAGTCCATTCCTGTATCCTTTATAATATTCTTCTCTTGTTTGAACCACATTCACACGTCGTTTTTGGTCCTACAGCTGAGACAAACTGACCTTGGGGGTGAAGTTTACATTGGCTCCTCTGTTCAGCAGCAGCTGGGCTACGCTCATGTTCTCATAGTGGGCTGCAATATGGAGAGGTGTGAAGCCAGTCTACAGAGAAAGAGACACACCGAGAAAAGTGCGAGAATAAAAGTGTAAATAAGGATCTGTTTATATCACTATTAATAAAACAAGGTTACAACAACGTGCATGACACAGATGAAATAGTTCAGGGACATAGTTAGAAAGAACAGTTTTTTATAACAGTGTATTTGGAAGATTATTTTTATAAGAGCATTTTTCTTTCGATAGTGATTTGCATTAAGAAAGCTGTGGCACCTAACTGTTTCCCTTTAGTATTTGCTTGGTGAGTTTTCTTTTCATTTATGGAAATTGCATTGCATTGTATTGCTGCATTATTTTCTGCTCATGCAATGCATTTTTCTTTTCTTTTTGACTGTAAACCGTTGCACCAGTACACACAATCTCAGTGAGGGTATACCTTGCTGAGAACGTCAGCGTTGGGGTCGTTCTGCAGGAGCACTGCGGCGGTGCGCGTGTCATCGTTTCGCGCCGCGATGTGCAGCGCAGGGAGGCGGACCTTGCCCTTGGTGCCATAGTTGATGAGCAGTGCCACGACATTTTCATGGCCCTGCTGGAGGGCTACTGCCAGGGGAGTGAAGCCATCCTGTGAGAGGGGGACAACGAGTGAAAGAGATGGAGAGATGACAGAAAAAGCAGAGGAGGTAGGAGGGTCAGGAAGAGAAAGAATGAGAAAGGAATAGAGAAGAGAAGAGGGAGGGAGGGAAAATAGACAAAGTGAATTCAACACCACGTAATATTATATTCTAGGAGCAGATACAGTGAAAGATAAAATATCCTGTTGCCTGATTTTTTTTTCTGCGTACATATTACTTGTAATCAGTAATGTTCCACTATTAAAGATTATTAGGCAAAATGTCAAAAATACCTTTGATACATAACAAACAGAGGGACATGGAAACCTAGAAATGGGCCTCGTGTCGATCAGAAAATTGTCCCATAATGTTTGCTCATAATTATAGCTGGCACAAATGACAGCTGTGGCATTTAGAGGTAATTTGCTTGTTTCGAGACAATAAGATTTAAGGACTCAGTAATGGACAAAATGACTTGATAAGATGATTTTGTTTTACAATGTAACACATTCCCACCCCTCTGATAGACAATATTTGTGCCCTGTGTAAAAAGAAAACACCTTCTGCTAGCAGTGTTTCACTTACTAAACTATCAATGCTACTTTATTTTGCTAATGTACTGTACACCCCACAGCCTCTTACACTACCTTTCATGCAATGCGTGATAGCACACAGACACGCTTGATGTTTGAAATAGATAATTACTAGTCATCAGTCTGGCTGGTCTCAGACAAACTCAGAGACACGTACCTCAGTTGGGAGACTCTGATTGGCCCCGTTCTCGAGCAGGAACTTGACCACCTCTAAGTGATTCTCCTGTGCTGCCATGTAGAGAGGACTGAACCCTTTCTGTTAGGGCACAAATACATTATGTATAGTCACACACACACACACACTCACACACACACACACAATAATATATGAAAAACACACATCTGCATACATACATGGATTTGAGACTCAACTGACCTGATAAATAATTAACAGGTGTTTGTCTTTACAAGGGCACACACAGACGTACACACACACACACTGATACTGTATGTAAATATATGGACAACAACACAAGAAATACACAAATGCATGCATACACACAGACTTCGCTCGCACACTCTTCTCTTGCTTGCAGTGACTCACATGTGACTGGGCATTAACGTTGGCACCATAGTTGACAAGCTCAGCCACCACTTTCTCCTGCCCTGCCAGCGCTGCGATATGCAGAGCTGTGTTCCCTTTCTGGAGGTCACACACACACACACACACACACACACACACACACACAAAACCACACCAAAAGAGAGAGAGAGGAAAATGAGAGTGAATGAGAGGAAAATGATTGCAACCTAATGGCCTAGATCTCTACACGGGGAACTTGACAGAGAAATACAGCTAGTGTATTGTATTCATACAGCATATAAGATAAAAGCAGGGCACTTTTGTTTATATTTACATTTTAGGCATTTAGCTCATGAAATTCATTTAGAAGTAAGATGCCTACACTGCAAACCTTAAAACAAAATCATCTGTTACGATGAAATAAGTATCCTGAATATTTCTGAAAGTATTGATTTAGAAAAAAGTTGGAAAAAATACAAGCCTGGTACAAACTGGCTTTGAGGAAACATTGTACATACATGTTTGAAAGTAAAAAGGGAGTTTAGTACAGTTTTTCTTTAAATAGGAAAACTGATAATTCCTTTAACTTTTTTCTGTTTCAGAATAAATCAGATATACATAGACCCTGAGGTGAGAGATCAAAGGATTGACTCTCTCAGCAAAACCCCAGCCTTTTTCATCCCTTATGACACTGAAAACTCAGACTCAGTAATGTCTGTTATTAAACAGGTTTGTTAAAGATTCAGATCATCCAGTTCTGGCGGCATGACATGATCTTAATGTTTGGTCAGTGCAGATAACCTGAAGTTAGCTAAAGCTAGAGGCGTATTGCATTTATTGTTTTAAAGACTTCCTTACTGCTGACGAGAGGCTCATGTTTACGTTTTTGAGGTTACAGGTATGTTAGTTGAGCTCGTGGCTGCTTGCTACAGTGGCTTCTATATTTGCAGTCCAGCTGAATTAGCTCTGAGCTTAGCTAAAGCTAAACAAGGTGTTGGGAAGGCTTGACAGTTAAAAGCTATTTATTCACTTCAGTTCAGTATGAAATGCTACTTTAGTTTAGTAAGAGTACAGAGAGAACAGAGTACCTTGGTGGTGGTTTCCAGCTCGATGCCAGCGTGCAGCAGCTCCAGGACCATTTTGACGTGACCTTCTTTAGAGGCCAGGTGTAACCCGTTGAGACCATTCTGAGGGAGAAAACAGAGAGATTTGGTCACATTAGAGTTAGAAGAAACATATACACACAGGATACAGTATTCTCTAAAAAGTCATCGCCAACTCATTTTAAAGAATTTTAAAGAAACAAACTCTTGATCTTTTGATTAAACATAGGATTATCTGTTCTTTTTAAAGCTTCAGTAATAGTATAATAATCCTGTTAATAACCTGGATTATTATAATCATAGTCTACATTAACTGAAAAGTGGTACCACATCTCTAAGGGCAACATAATGAGTTAAGTTGTGGTCTTGCGAGTTAGTGTAATAACATATACACACGTGTGTAAAGCTACACATTCTACCCATTAATCAATTAATGGAACAGATCTGTGCAAAGATCTCTTAGACATGTATATACATCCCTGCGGACGCCATCCATGGCCACCTTTGGTCTTGTCCTCTCCTTGGCCTCGATCATTGTGGTCTTGGCCTTAACCATTGACATAAAGTATCTCATGGCCTTTCAGAATTGCCAAAATGTGCTATAAAGTGTCTGAGAAACCAGACTGTAATGTGTTGGACTTCTGAAACTCAAACTCCCAAGTTCATATTCCATCTGTTTTAAATGAAACCACTTTACTGATTGATTTACTAATTGAATTTAGGAAGGATGAGAAAAAGCAACACTGTATCCTTCGGTCTCATGAGCACAGCAGCTGTGCAGAACATCACTCGTCTAGTTACTATATCTCTAAAAATAACTGACAAACCCACAACGGCAGCAGGAGGACTCAGTTCTGACAAAATTAACAACCTGATGAGACTGATGAGTAAGGAGGAGAGCGGTGGAGCGGGGGCTGGCAAACAACTGTTTTATCTCAACATTGTCTGTCTGATTGTCTCTCTGGCTGGCTGGCTACATACCTGCTGCAACCTGCCTGCTGTAACCAATATGGCCACCAGGAGTCTCCGTTATCTGCACTGTTCTCAGGCTGCACATCATACTGCGGCGTCACTCAATTCAAAGGGAGAACACAGTCTCTCTGCGAGCATGCGCACAGTGATGGGAAACAAACTGTATCAGTGGCAATTACACACACTGTTAAATGTAGTGTGTGAACGTCTGCTGTGCGCACATGGGACTAATGCAAATACACAGTGAGATTCAGTTTTGTTTTGAACACAAAAATAACACCTTCAATGCCAATTAACACCCCTTCCACAAACACCTACATTTATAAATTATAATATGCATTTATGCATACACAGTCACAGACAAGAGCACAACAATGGCAGGTAATTAGATACCTCGATGAACACAGGTAAAGGGAGGGAGAGAGAGCACCAACTAGAGCCTGCAGGGTTGTAGCTATAGCAAGGACAAGTTATTGCTGCAGAATCACATGAATCACGTATAAAAATACCATCTCTGTCCTTGCCTCATTCCTCAGTAAAAAGCCAGCAATATATTGGTAAATGAAAAACCCTAAGAAGAAAAGAAAGAAACAAAGAAAGAACTGCACAAGGAAATTGAGACAACTGAATCACATGGTTGTGGGTATGAAATGCAATTATTGTAGATCATATCAATAGCAATTCTTTAGTTGATTTCCATCTTAATACACAGATGGGAAAATTGTGCAAAAAGTACATTTCCTCTTATTTCAATAGTCATCTATCTTCTGTATCTCATCTTCTGTCTCTCTCTCTGGTGTGTGTGTGTGTGCTGCTTGCCTCACAGAGTGAGGGACCTCCATCTCTCTGGCAGAGTTTTGTCTGTGTATAAAAGCACTTGTCCATTCATTCCCCAGACTCCACAACCATCCTTAACACAACAACATACTAGCAAGCTAGTGTGCGTGTCCAAGCCACACACATTCACATCTCATGATATTCAGTCGTCAGCCTGCAGGTGTAAGAGAGCAGACAGTAGGGCTGAAGATTGAGGGGACTATAATCTAATATACTTAATTATTTAAGCACACCACTTTACACAAAGAGAGAGAATCAGGAGGTCTAGGAGTCGTGAATTTTTAATTTTCCTTTTGGTCTTTTATTTTACACCCTTATACTGCTGACACTGCAGAATGTCATTCAATTGAGAATATACTGGCATTATGTGGTGCATTCAAGTTCCTCTGAAAAATAAAATGAACTTCCTGAGTACCATTCTCCATTCAATCTGTTTCATAATCATGACCTTCTTACTGAGGGAAAAGCCTTTTACTTTCCCACAGTGGGTTAAGAAAGGGCTTCTTACTCTCAAAAACCTTTTTGATAATATCGGTCTCTTTATTTATTTTTATTTACAATTGAATTCATTTATTCCATGCTCACGAGTTCCCTTGGCAGGTCGAATAAGCCACTCATCCATAGAATGAAAAATGAATCTGGCTGCAGAGTGCGTACAATTTACAAAACATAATCACTTAGGGACAATTTGGAGTCCAGAGATACTGATCATTACCTGGTGCACTCTAAATTTATTCACCGATCATAGTTTGAAGATAGTTTGAGAAGGTTCTTTATTTTTGAAAGTTGTCATCAGGATTATATAAAGCATCTTTGCCAAGAATATCAGACTTTTTGCTTACCTGAGTAAAAGGTGCGTCTTCCTGGTCTAACAGCAGGTAGTCCCCACATATATTATCCCAAACATAGTAGTGGTGTCTCTCATGAGGCGAAATTTTATGCTCAAAACAGAGGGAAGCCAGAAGGCACTGATCAAAGGGACCACTGCAACCAGACAAAACTCTTTACTTTTTCCAACATGCTGCCTCTGGGCATTAATGAATGAATTGGAGGGTGCTTTCAAGAAAAAGACCTGCACCAGTGGAAATTTCTCCTGAGGAACATTAACAACTAATAACATTCTCTTGCCTCGACCTGCTGCTTTTGTGTGCATGGGTTCAGCAGTACACTTTTTTACTATATACTGACAATTGAATTGCCTCAATGGTTTTGTATGGTTAACAGTAAGAGGTAATTTACTTGCGTAGCTAACAGATTATTATTAACGCAGAGTAATACTTCTCTGTTGCATTCACATTTAATTTCTCTGTCACGTAGAAAGTTCTCTCTTTTTTTCAGAATGGATTTTGACTCCACCTGTTGCATTCAGCCACTGGTGTGCCATGTCAATTAAAAACACAAATGTACAATCAGCGATGCGCCCACAGAGATCCACACGAAAAGAAAAAACATGATTGGCACTGAGCGCTTTTAAAATTAGTTTCACTGTTTTACAATCAAGAAAAAAAAAAGTAATTTTGGATTTAGTGTGATGCTTAGAGCAGGTGCTCCTGTGTACGCTCCTATTTTTATTAAGTACTGTGAATACTAAGTAAGTATTGTAATTGATTTTGATATGAGCCACAATTTAATTTGTTAATTGAAATCTTTGGGTGGCATCTCTTTATTTACTCCCAGTGACACACAAACAGCTTTTCAGATAGCTGTTCTAGTGAGTTAAACAAAACTATCTTACTTGATTAGCTGTGTTGATGGCAATTCCATTCTTGATATGATCCAGAGCCTTGTCCAGGTTCCCCGAACGAGCTGCGCGCAGAAAGCTGGTGGCTGCATCGGCCTGCAACGAACAGAGAGGAGGACTGTTAAAAAGGAGAGGAGAGCGTGTATGTAAATAAAAGCTCAACACGTAGCACAGAGATACTGTTCAGAGCAAATACACATCCATTCCTCGTCCACCACCAGAAGTTACAAGATAAAGACAAAAAAACACAAATTGCACATCTACACCAACATCAACAGGTGAGAAATACACACAAACACTTGCTCAACATCAGCTGTTCCTCCAAGATGACCCACAAGTCCTCCATATCAGGATGTAGTTGCACTAAAAGCCCCAGTCAGGTTACATATCTAAATCCATTACAATAATATAACAATCACTTTAAGGCAAGACACAAGGCTACATGCAGGAAATACAATACTACATTCACTGGCTCTCCTGCCCTCTGTAAGAGGCTAAAAATGTCAGACTCCTTACAGTCATGCTTCGCCCACACTGTGAGTTTGGCAGGCATTCATAGCCGAGCGCACTCCGCCACGAGCTCCGCTGTCTGCCTGTCTGATCTCAGAGGAAAGCTCCTGTGGTTTGTGTCTCAGTGTGTGTCAGTGTTTGTACGCCCACCTCTAAATTCATTCATCAGCCAACAGTGTAATACGGCTGACCTGCACAATGAGATGTTTGCAATGCCCTGAAGAGGAAACACTGCATAATGTACTGTACTCTTGACCCCTTCTCCACCCCCTGTCACCGGCAAAATTATGTATCAGTTTGAGCTGTTCTTCTCGAGTGGTTTAATTATAATGAATTGTTGAAAGATATGTCTGCCCTTTCCGAATGACTGAGACATGCTTTTTTTCTTCTCTCCTCACATCTCTTTGTCTGTGCCGATGCATCAGGAGCCAGTGTTCTGGCACTGCATAAGATTTTATCTAACAAACAAATAAGATTACTTGGTCTTTTGACAGCCTCCTCCCTATCCACTTACTAACCAGTCCTATCTCCCTCACCCGGTTTTTCCTTCCAATTTTTTCCCATTATTTTCAGTTCATCTCCTTTCTCCAAACATCTCAGGATTTCCTCTTCAGTCGAGCTCCTTTGACACTCTGCTGAATTAAATCTCAATATTAGGTGTTTTAAGAAATAATTTCCCTCACTTTTCATTTGACCGCCCAGATTTACTTTGTGTTTCCCTGTTTAAAAACTAAAAACTCTTGTGAGTTATCTTACTTTAAATAAACAATATAAGCAACTTACAACTATTCATTAGTT
>SEMN01000884.1:118520-164165 GCA_005408345.1 Macquaria australasica | reverse complement strand
TGATGTTCTATTTTATTCAAGATAATTCTCACAAATTAATACACTGTTTACTGTATTCACATCATTTTATGTGTTCATATTTAATAAGATGTATTCTGTTATATGTAATTTGTGTGTGTGTGTGTGTGTGCAGGGGAGTTCCAGTGTGGGTTCGAGGACGAGGCGTTATGTTTGTTCTCTCAGGACAAAACAGACGAGTTCGACTGGACTCGTCACAGCGCCGCCACACGAGACACCAAATACACCCCGAACACCGGACCGAGCTCCGACCACAGCGGCTCCAAGCAGGGTACACACACACACACACACACAGAACCACACAGACACAGTGTGGATGTATACACACTCACTGAGGTCTAAAAGGAACAGTTTGACATTTGGGGAAATCTGCGTCTTTGCTTTCAGACGGAGAGTTAGCTTAGAAGATTGATACACTCTAATATCTGTGTTAGCTTAGCTTAGCACAAAGACTGGAAACAGGGGGAAACTGGTAGCCTGGCTCCGTCCAAAGGGAACAAAACCCACCTACCTGCACCTCGATAAAACAGCCAATTGTTATTTTCACACTTTGGTTTTTGTCACGATGAACAAACCAGATCTAACGTTGTAGGAAAGATGCCTGTTTTCTTTCCTTTTTTCACTTCCTTTACCTCACTTCCTTTCCTCTCCTCATCACTGATTAGCTCTTGTTTTCACCCTTGCCCCCCCTCATTTACCTGATTAAGTTCACCTGATCACTCCTTATTTAAACTCCCTTTCAGTCACGCTTTGACCTTCGCAGAGGGCGGCAGTTCTGATTCAGCAGCCCGTGTGTGTCTTTGTTCCTTTTCCTGTCTGTTCGTGATGCAATCATTTGAGTTTCTGGAGAAAAAAAACTTTTGTTCAAAGGAGGTTTCCTGACTTCATCTTCATTGCTCTTCCTATGCATTCTGATCCGATGATAGTCAACCTTTTATTCTGAATCTCCTAATTTACAAACGTGTCAGTCAGGGAGCTTTAGAGGTGCTGGTAGGTGGATTTTGTTTAGCTTTGGACGGAGCCAGGCTAGCTGTCTTTTTATGCTAAGCTAAGCTAACCGGCTGCTGGCTGTAGCCTTATATTTGACAGACAGACATGAGAGTGGAATCAATGTGAACATCTGACTCTCAGCAAGAAAGAGAAGAAGAGGATTTCCTAAAATGTTAATCTGAGCTACAAGTAGACATCAAACAAACTCTAATTTCCGTTTGAGCATGTGAGAGTGTTTAACAGTTTAACATCGAGAGCCGACAGGAGACACATTAACAGATCTGTCCGTCACCTGTTCACACTCCTCTCCGCTTCCTTCATGGCCTTCTGCTCGCTGTGGGAGTTTTGATTTGTCGGTGTGTGTTTGTGTTTCGTCTCGTGCTGTCGCCAGCAGCTCTGACAGTAGGAGGAGAGCCGAGGATTAAAACTGACACTGAACGTTAACAGTGAAGCGCTCGGGCCCACTCCGAACACGATAAGAGGCTGAAAATAAAAAGCAGCAGTGAAGCAGCCCGAGGAGTCGAGTCCTCGCTGACTGAATGAGAGCAGTGAGACGGACAAACTGCAGTTTTGTTCTGCTGCGGATTTAATAGTTTGTTCAAAAGAGGCAAAGAAAAGTAATTTTAATGAGTGAGCGATACGACACATCTGGCTTTGGTTACAAGAGAAAAGATTTTGTTTGTTTGGGGGATTATTTCAGTAATTATAGCTGGAATTTAGGTATTGATACTCTTTTATTTCTTTTTTAAAATAGCGAGCATGTTAACTTTGCTGTTCTGAGATCAGAGATCATGAAGAAGTTCGTAAACTCAAAGGACCAAAACATCAGTTACCTGAGACACCAGAAGTCCTGCACATGTTTTCAGGTCATAAACATATAAAGTGATATTCATAAAAGAATAATAATAATACTGAAATTGTATATATAACTTTGCTGGCTACCTGTGAGGCTGGACAGCAGAGCCATTATTCACAGGGGGGGGGAGCTGCGTTAACACTGTTGCCTTCATGTGGTATCTACCTAAAGTCAACTCTTTATCTGGTTTCACTTGTTAACTAAGTGAAAAAATGTGACCTAATGAAAATAGTTAATTTAGCTGTTGATTTGGTTCGGAGACAAAGCTAGCACTGAGAGCAACACATGAACATTCCCACTTCAGAATGACGGACGTTTTCCCGCTCTGCACATCCTGTCGACATTATATGAATACTTTTAGTAGCTCACTCATCATGTAGAAGTGATTCTGGTGGTTTAAAACTATTTAAATTCACTCCTCACACTCGACACCAGTGTTGCTAATGAGTTAATATGCGTTAACTAGCAAGCTGACTTTAGTATAAGGCATCTAGCAAGTTAAATTAGCTCGCTAGCCACCAACTAACAAATGTCAGGGAATTTGAATTAAAGTAGTTACTGTTCAAATAGTGGTTCTCTGCAGTGGTAGAGCTAATATGCAACTTTAGCTGTGACAAAATGTCACAGTCTGAAATTGATAACGCAGGAAGAGACCGAAGCTACAATGCTAACAAGCACCACAGTGCAAATAAGCTTTTATCTGTCATTTTAATTGCACGTCAAAACTGTGTCTGCAGTCTTTACCTTCTATCTTAAGTACATAAAGCTTTGTTTCATCAGCTAGCTAGCAGTTAGCTAATTAGATAGTTAGCTAGTTAGTATTTTCTAAACACAAAATCAGTCACATGGATCAGAGACAGAGTAACACCTCCAACATGGCTGCCAGAGGGAAATTTCATCACTTGAACGCTCCAAACTAAATTGCCACATTTTCCAGTGGAGTTTGGCATTTCTCCCTCCCATGCAGACAAATTACCTTATCAGGAAAAAGCAGGATGTCACAGATACAGACTGACTTTCACAGCCAGACTGCAGAGAGGAAAACGTCTGACTGAATTATCTTAGTACTGTCAGCACTGACACTGGATCAGTGAGGAGGCGTAGTGAGCCGACCTGTCAAACTGTCCAGTGCCTTTAGTTAGATAAAGATAACTTTAGCATCTGTCCCAGAGCAAAGTATAGTTTGCAGAAAAGACTGACAGTTCAGTTGAAAGATTTGTCTGTTAATTTACTTCTTACTGTTAAACACAACAGTCAGCTGTCCAGATGTTTCCAGAAGCTCAAGAGCTTCAGTTTGACAGATGAAACAGTTTCAGCTGTTTAACGTGTTCAAACTAAATGTCAAAAGTAAGGGCTTCTTTCTAGAGCCGCCATTTTGAAACAGATGTTCAACAGTGATAAAGGAAGAAATCCGTCAGAGGAGAAGAAACATTAAGACAGACAGAGACGATAATGACGTGCAGATTCAGGATGAAGTCCAGGCTGATGCTCCCACACTTTCTCATAAAGAAACTAAATACCTTCATTTTTACCTACAAATTCATTAACTGACCCCTAAATAAAGCAGAGAAGTACTGAATGTTTCATGTGATGAGGAAGTGACCATTTAGGTTTTGAATATGTGGTCGATTTATCCAATAATGCCTATTTGGACATTTTCTCTGACACGTCCATCATCGCCCGGTGAGGCTCTGACGTCTCTGCAGAGTTTGATTATTATAAAATTACTTTTGAAAGATAAACTTTGGTCTCAGAGTGTAAATCGAATATTTGTTGGTGCCACTTTAGTTTGTCTGAAAGTAAAGTTCATCATTTTGTGTAATGTGGCGAATCTTTTCATCTCACTGTCAGTGAGGTTCATTTCTCTTCAGAAAAAAACCTGTTAGTGGGAGTTTGAGTTGAGATTATTGTGTCGCAGTGCAGCCAGGTACAGGTGTGCTGAGGTGTGATCACCTGAGCCGAGCTGAGCTGCTGATCGTAGAGCGTCCTCCTGTTCACGAGTCTGAACTCACTCTGTGTTGAGAAATGGAGGAAACTAAAGCTGCAGTCTGTGATCGGCGTCGCAGTAACGTTTGAACGCCTCGTCAGTCAACCAAGATGAAACGTTTGTTTTACTAACAGGTTTTGCTAGTGAGCCTGATGGAAGGTAGCTCTGGGAAAGATTCCTACTGGACGACTCCAGGCAGTTTAATTTCTATAGCAGATTTCATCACAGGTAAACTCGATGTGCTGCACCGGGTGCAGTGTGGGAAACAGCCACACAGCAAAATGCAGAGTGTGAGTCAACCTGTCGTCTCAGAGGCCGCCTGCTGCAGCTCCTCCAGGCAGGAAGAGGCTAATAATCAAATGTGATTGGCTGTCAACACCTGGTCATCACACCCCACCCTGAGGTAGAGAGACAGCCGGTCAGACAGAGAGAGAGAGAGAGAGTTATACTTACAGGAAGTCCAAACAGCAACAGAAACAGCAAAAACCTGCAAGCTCATTGGTTCCTACTGAAGACGTAAATCTTAAAAAACACTCACAAATATAAAGTTTCATTTTTAAAAGTCTCAGTGATTTCATGAGGAATAATCATCTGATGATATAACAGTCACAGGGAACATTTACTACTTTAAGTACATTTTCCTGATTATACTCACATACTAATTCAGGACTTTTACTTGTACCAGAGTATTTTTACAGTGTGTCTCTGCTTATAGATATTAAAACAGTGAGGGTTAAAATAAAGTGTTGCTGGCAGCAGCTCAGTATGATCAGGATTAACTGTACAACAGGGAAACAGAAGATAGCTGAGCTCAGAGTTTAATCCCTCAGTAAACAAAGGTTAAAATAACTCACACACACACACACACACAGTTAATATGTTGTTTGCTTCCCCCCCGCTCTTCTTCTTCTTCTGCAGCTCGTTTCACTCTGCAGTCTCATTAAAGTGAACCTCAGGCTGAATGTTTTAAATCTGCTGTCAAACAGGAAACACATGTGACTGTGTGTTTTCTACACTCAGTTTAATTAGTGAGGATTGTTTCTCTGCTGGAGGAGCCGGAGGTGGATTTGTTTGCGCTGCTGTTACATTCGTTTTTACTGTTTCTGCCCCGTGGGTGAATCTGTGCAGGTCAGTGGAGGAGAGCAAGGCAGCGTTACAGGTTCGAGTCCCGGTACAGCTCAGGAAGTCAAAGTAAATTAAAAGGAAAAATCCACATGAATTTGTTTGTTTTACATCTTCTGTCGCTTTGTTTTTACAGCATTTGATTTTTAGGAGCCTCAAAGTGCTCAATACTAAATTAATAAATAAGAAAATCATAATGTGGGTTAACTCAGACTTTGGTTCAGACTGAAATAAATCTGGAACCGTTTGATGGATTTGTACAAACATTCATGTTCCCCTCAGGATGAACTGGAATAACTCTGCTGATCCTCTGACTTTTCATCTAGCGCCACCATCAGGTCAACATGTTAATGTGTCCAACACTTTGGTTCATAGAGAGACTGGTTAGCTTGGTAGCTAAAAAGAGGAGATGAGTTATTGTGTCTTTGTAATGTTTGGCTCTGGCTAACAGGAGCTTGCTGGCTAATTGGTAGCAGTTGCTGAGCTTGCTAAGAGCGGCTCGAGGCGTGTGATTGGCTTAGATTATTAATACAAGTGTCATAAATTAAAAACAGACTTTTGAAAAAGGTCTGAAATAAATAATAATGTATCAGTTTATTAACCCTGAGCTGACCTGTGATGGTCTCTCAGGTTTCTACATGTACATCGAGACGTCGAGGCCGCGGCTGGATGGAGACAAGGCCCGGCTGCTGTCTCCCACCTTCAACATGAACTCCAAGAGCTCCTCCTCCTCCTCCATCACCAACAACCCCACTTACTGCTTCGCCTTCTACTACCACATGTACGGCAAGCACATAGGTAAGACTGCAGCCGCCTGCCTCAGGTACACGATGTGACAGGTAATAAACACCTGACCCTGTTGTTTGTGTCTGCAGGAGCTCTGAACGTGTTTCTGCGTCAGAAAGCTCAGACGGTGACCGACACCTTGGTCTGGAGTCTGACCGGTAACCAAGGAGACCGCTGGCGGCAAGCCAAGGTCAACATCCACCCGACCGCAGCCTTCCAGGTACAAACCACACCCCTTTACTGCAGGCCACACCCAGTTTATTTCAGCCTTTGATATCAGCTGGACGGATCCAAACATCTGCCCTCTGGACTTCAGTAAGACACGCTGTGACGTGTCTGAAGAGGAGCTGCAACTATCGATTATTTTCATTATTGATGAGTTATTCTCCAGTTATTCTCTTCAACTAATCAATTAGGCATTTAAACTAGTTGAAACTGAGCTCCAACAGTAAAATCCTGCTTTTCCATGAACGATGAGGAAGAATCATCTAATGAGATCAGATAGAACATTTACTGCTTTAATACTCAACACTACACTTTATTGAGTACTCACACTGTTACTGAGTATACTCACACTGTTACTGAGTACACTCACACTGTTACTGAGTACACACACACTGTTACTGAGTACACTCACACTGTTACTGAGTACACTCACACTGTTACTGAGTACACACACTGTTACTGAGTACACACACACTGTTACTGAGTACACTCACACTGTTACTGAGTAACACACTGTTACTGAAAGCACAATAATACACTGTTACTGAGCACAATAATAATACCGTTACTGAGCACACTCACCTGTTACCAGTACACACCGTTACCGAGCACAATCAATCGTTACTGAGTACACTCACTCTGTTACTGAAAGCACACACACACCGTTACCGAGCACAATACCATCAATCGTTACCGAAAGCACACCTGTTACTGACACCGTTACCGAGCAATAATCAATTCGTCACCGAGCACACTCACCGTTACCGAGCACACCACCTGTCAATAGTTACCAACACCGTCACCGGTTACCATCAATCGTTACTGAGTACACTCACTCTGTTACTGAGTACACACACACTGTTACTGAGTACACTCACTCTGTTACTGAGTACACTCACACTGTTACTGAGTACACTCACACTGTTACTGAGTACACACACTGTTACTGAGTACACACACACTGTTACTGAGTACACACACACTGTTACTGAGTACACTCACTCTGTTACTGAGTACACACACACTGTTACTGAGTACACTCACTCTGTTACTGAGTACACTCACACGCTGTTACTGAGTACACTCACACTGTTACTGAGTACACTCACACTGTTACTGAGTACACTCACGCTGTTACTGAGTACACTCACACTGTTACTAAGTACACACACTGTTACTGAGTACACTCACACACTGTTACTGAGTACACACACTGTTACTGAGTACACTCACTCTGTTACTGAGTACACACACTGTTACTGAGTACACTCACTCTGTTACCGAGTACACTCACACACTGTTACGGAGTACACTCACTCTGTTACTGAGTACACACACTGTTACTGAGTACACTCACTCTGTTACTGAGTACACTCACACGCTGTTACTGAGTACACTCACACTGTTACTGAGTACACTCACACTGTTACTGAGTACACTCACGCTGTTACTGAGTACACTCACACTGTTACTAAGTACACACACTGTTACTGAGTACACTCACACACTGTTACTGAGTACACACACTGTTACTGAGTACACTCACTCTGTTACTGAGTACACACACTGTTACTGAGTACACTCACTCTGTTACCGAGTACACTCACACACTGTTACGGAGTACACTCACTCTGTTACTGAGTACACACACTGCTACTGAGTACACTCACGCTGTTACTGAGTACACACACTGTTACTGAGTACACTCACGCTGTTACTGAGTACACTCACGCTGTTACTGAGTACACACACTGTTACTGAGTACACTCACAGTTACTGAGTACACACACACCCTTACTGAGTACACTCACACTGTTACTGAGTACACTCACACACTGTTACTGAGTACACTCACGCAGTTACTGAGTACACTCACGCAGTTACTGAGTACACTCATGCTGTTACTGAGTACACTCACACTGTTACTGAGTACACTCACACACAGTTACTGAGTACACTCACGCTGTTACTGAGTACACACACTGTTACTGAGTACACTCACGCTGTTACTGAGTACACTCACGCTGTTACTGAGTACACTCACAGTTACTGAGTACACTCACACTGTTACTGAGTACACTCACGCTGTTACTGAGTACACACACTGCTACTGAGTACACTCACGCTGTTACTGAGTACACACACTGTTACTGAGTACACTCACGCTGTTACTGAGTACACTCACGCTGTTACTGAGTACACACACTGTTACTGAGTACACTCACGCTGTTACTGAGTACACTCACGCTGTTACTGAGTACACACACACTGTTACTGAGTACACTCACGCTGTTACTGAGTACACTCACGCTGTTACTGAGTACACTCACACACTGTTATACTGTTGAATGTTGGGTGTCAAATTCACTCTGTCAAGTCAAAGTCGATCAAATAAAGCAAGTGCTGAACACCATCTGATTCCTATCACAGTGTATTAGAAGTGTCCTTACTGCTGAGTAATGCATCCTCTCTTATTTCAGCTTAGGTCGTTATTAAATCGATCAAATTCACACTGTGGAGCCAAAATGTCCCAAAATATGAACCGACAAAACCGATAATATTCCCGTGTTGGAATATTTAAAACAAAGAGGATTTCAAGGCTGCGGTTTGAATGTTTCCTGAATGTTACCTTTGTGTTTGCTTTGAATCACCTTTAGGACGGTGTGCACGTTCACTCACCAAGAAATTCTGTTCCATTTAAGCAAATCTGAGCGAAATGTTTGGAGTTTTTACACATGTACTGAAGAGCAGAGTTATGATTAATACATTTACCACCAGAGGGCAGCGTGAGCTCTATTACCTGACTGTCTGCAGAATTAACTGGTTAATAACGTGGATGTTGTACTGTTGACTTCCAGTACGCAGCTGAATGATGTTTATTACAAGTTATTTACCTTTTCAGATCATATTTAGAAAAATCTGTGCCTCAAATATCCAAATGGAACATTTGTAAAGAAACCAGGAAGTCCTCAGTTATTATTAATGTTATTACTGTTGTGTGATATAACACATTGCAGCATCTGCAGCCTGTTCATGGAGCTTCAGACTCGTCTCCTCCAGCTTTAGTTCCTTTGCAGATTCTGATCATTAATACAACATATACTCAACAAATAAATGATGTCATTTTATAGATTAAGATCAAACTTTATTGATCCCTCGGTGCACGTCTCAAGCTACCCAGCAGAATATAAAGTGATTAAAATGAGCTTCACCTTTATCAGCTGCAGCCAACAGAGTATTTCCACACTGTGTGTACTAGTACTTTGTGAGTACCCCCCCCCCCCCCGCTGTTCCTGAGTCAAACTGCAGCTTCCTGAGTGAGACTTTCACCTCAGTATCTGCAGTAAATATTTGCAGTGAGTCGTGTTGAGTCAGACTGAATCAGACTCAGAGAACCTTCATCTTCCCTTTAAACCTCTGTGTGTTCTGCCTCATGATGTTGGTGCTGATCAGTTTGGTGTTTCAGCTGCTGTTGTTTTAAAGGTGTGAGCGGAGGGAAGGTGACAGGACGTGAACCCTGACGTTAGCCTGACCTCTGACCTCAACAGCTGTTCATTTACACAGCTGACCTCTTTCTAAACAGACAAAAGTCCGCTCGGTCACAGAGACGCTGTGGGTGAAATACTCCCTCAGCGTGACCGAAAGGTCCCAGTCCACAGGTCAGGATCCATCTTGATTTAGGGACATATTCAGGTTTCCTCTGGGACCACCACCATTACTATTATTATTAATGAGGTGACATGTTCCCCTTCATGAACACAAACGCTCCCTTTCACTTAATTATAGAAACTTTCAAATGTTAAAAACTCACCTGTATTTATTGTAATATTACATTATTTCAGTTTATTCATCCTGTTTGGTTGTTATGTCTTATAAACTAAATAATACTATTATTAATTAAAGATTAAATGTACTGAGCAATAATCACTATGTTGATTAGAGCTATAGTTTCTCATTTTCCAGAATATTTCCACATTAAAGAATATTTACGTTTTTCTACAAAAAGCTCATTTTTATTTAACAAAATAAAACAAAGCAGCTGTAAAAGAGGTTTACCTGCGCAAGATAATCTAAAGTTTTCATTAATCGATTAATTTGATCAATCAATAAGTAAACACGATCAGAGAATCAGATCAGACTCCAGCTTTCGGTTCGTAAAACTTTTCTTTTCTCGGTTTATTGATTTAAGGAAACAGCAGAACGTTCAGGAACAAACACATTTATATATTTAAACCTGTGAACTTCTTCTGTTTCATTCTGCTGCAAAACACTTCAAACTGCATATATTTGTACACAGAGTACACAGAGTACAACTGTAATCTAGATCGTGATGATTCACAGGAGTCGTGTTCACGTCCTGATCCTGAACGCAGCTCGGTGAGTCAACATGTTGAGGATTCACACTAAACTGGTCCCACTCATACTTTGACCCTTTGGTCATTAACCCCCCCACCCACACACACACACAGAGAGAGAGACAGGTTGAGACCCAGAGACAGACTGAAGACGGAGTCTGCTGGATTTGGTTCTGAGGATCTGCTTGGAGGATCATGGTGGACCCAACATCTAAACCAGCTGCTGTTCTCCTGCTGTTCCTGCTGCACAGCTGCCTGGCAGACCATGGTACCTCGACGTACTTCATAGTACTTCTTATCACTGTAGTAGTAGTAGTAGTAAAGTAGGAGCAGAAGCAGAAGCACTGTGGGATGTAAAGATTTAATAATCTTAATAATAATAAATAATAATCAGGTGTTTTTCCAGCAGAACGAATCAAAACTAGTTTAACGTGTAGAAATATTTAAATGTATTTGTTACTTAATGATAGAAAACTTTAATTTCCACATTTTTATTCTCACAGTTTGACTTTAATCTTAAACCTGAGCGAGTACATTTAGTACTTGTGTACTTGAGTACATCCTCTGCTACTTTATACCTGTACTGCAGTTCAGAGTACTTTTTACTGCACTACGTTTACCAGCTGGTGACTTCTCAGATTAAGATTTTACAAACAGTCACAATGTGACGAGTATAAATATTGTGTATTGTTACAGATTCAACATTAAAATACTACAATAGCATATTCGTTTTTAAAATTTAAAGAGTACTTTTACTTTTAATATTTTACGTACATTTAGCTGATAATACTTGTGTACTTTTACCTATTTTCAATGCAGGACTACTTTTACTTTTTACACTGCAGTACTGCTAGTTTTACTGAAGTACAGGATCTGAGTACTTCTACTTCTTCACTCAGCAGTGTATTTAAAGTACACGCAGCGGCCACTTTATTAGGTACAGCTGGCTCAAACTAATATTAAATGAATCCTCTCGTCATTATAAAGTTCAGTTTGTTTATTCTGACATTCAGTTTCCTCCCTGATGGACAAAAAGATAGAAACAGCTCATAAAGCACCATGAAAAGCAGCAGAGGGGAAGCCAACAACCTGCGAGACAGGACTGATTCTGTCTGCCTGCCTGTCTGCCTGCCTGCCTGCCTGTCTGCCTGCCTGTCTGCCTGTCTGCCTGTCTGCTTGCCTGCCTGCCTGCCTGTCTGTCTGTCTGCCTGCCTGCCTGCCTGCCTGCCTGTCTGTCTGTCTGCCTGTCTGTCTGCCTGCCTGCCTGCCTGCCTGTCTGTCTGCCTGCCTGTCTGCCTGCCTGCCTGTCTGCTTGCCTGCCTGCCTGCCTGTCTGTCTGCCTGCCTGCCTGCCTGTCTGTCTGCCTGCCTGCCTGCCTGCCTGCCTGTCTGCCTGCCTGTCTGCCTGCCTGCCTGTCTGCTTGCCTGCCTGCCTGCCTGTCTGTCTGCCTGCCTGCCTGCCTGTCTGTCTGCAGTCTTCCTCAACAGCCAGGTGGCCTCACAGGTGTTGGTCAGGAACCGTCGGGCCAATCAGATGTTTGAGGAGATGAAACCAGGTAACTGGAAGAATCACATGAAGCTTTAAAACGAAGCGATCTGTAAAGTGAAGACGTGTCTGAAGATCAATAACATTTGTGTCGCCCTGACAGTGTAACTAAGTACATTTACTAAGTACAGTTTTGAGGTACTTGTACTTTACTTAAGTATTTCCATGTCATACTTCTACTGCACTACATTCATCTGATGAATTTAGTTTCTCTGCAGATTCAGATTATTAAAACTAAATATAATCAATTAATAAATGATGATGTAATTTTACAGATCAATATATATTATTCTGCATGATGAGTACTCTTATTTTTGGTACTTTAAGTATATTCTGATGCTAATATGTTTGTACTTTTACTGAGGTAAGATTTTAAAGGCAGAGAATATTTCTACAGTGTAGTATTACTACTTTTAGTCAAGTAAAAGATCTGAGTACCACTGTGTATTACTGTGAATGTGTATTATTCCTCACTAGGGAACCTGGAGAGAGAGTGTGTTGAGGAAATCTGTGACCATGAAGAAGCCCGAGAGGTGTTTGAACAGACGGATAAAACAGTACGACTCCACTCATTCACTATTCTGTCGTCTAAAGTTACTGCAATACTCGTAGTGAAAGTACTCGTCGTACTGCAGTTTACAGTCTAACCAGAAACTCTCTCCTCTCCAGGAAAACTTCTGGGTGAAGTACCTGGGTGAGTACTGCGTCAGCACACAGACAGGAAGTAACACCTGAGCGGAAACATTCAGTCTGATCCAGTTTATCAGCGTGATGACGTGCAGCCTGAAAGAAAAGCAGAGAAGAAGAGTTTCGTTTGTTGTTCGTGAAGTTTAATCAGACGATGTGAAGTGCAAACATGAACAAAGTCCAGAACAGATCACACATACACAACCCTGAGTACACAAACACCCAACTACCTGCCTGTCTGTCTGCCTGTCTGTCTGTCTGTCTGTCTGCCTGTCTGTCTGCCCTCCAGACTGTAAAGGACCCCAAATGAAAAGAACCAAAGAGAACATCAACATCATCAGACAGTGTGTAGAAGGTAAATACAAATAAATGTCACGTAAAAAAGTTCATCTTATAAAATATACGTATGCATTGACAAGTGTGTGTGTGTGTGTGTGTGTGTGTGTGTGTGTGTGTGTGTGTGTGTGTGTGTGTGTGTGTGTGTGTATGTGTTCAGGTCAGTGTATTTCTGGTATGGGGGTGAAGTATGAAGGAAATATCAGCATCACAGAATCAGGGAGACAGTGTCAGCACTGGAAGCACAGCTTCCCACATCCCATCATGAGGTACCTGACTGACTAACTAATAAGTTTTAATAAAAATAATGAACTAAAAAAGAAACCTAAACTAGTAAATAATCAATGAATCAAGTATTAGACTGATTGGCCTTTTGACTCCCTTAATGAGTTATTAGCTGTCTGTCTGCTCACCTGTCTGTCTGCTCACCTGTCTGTCTGTAGGGAGTATAATGTTTCAGAGCCAAACAGCATCCTACATGAGAACTTCTGTCGAAACCCAGACAAGCGTCCGGGGGGACCCTGGTGTTTCACCAAAGACCCGACAGTCCAGAAAGAGACCTGCAGGGTCCCGACATGTGGCAAGTACCTGCTAGTACTACGAACTTAATACTAGTCCTTCTAGTAGCCATATTCATCATACTAGTACTAACATTCTCTGCAGGTCTTACTACAATACTATCTGAACACGTACTGTGTACTCTGTTGATCTGGGTTCTGGTTGATGAAAACACACACAGTCCTTTTCTGTCCAGGTGAGGCCTTCGTCCCGCCCACTCTGGCCCCTGAACCAGTCAAAACTGGCGACTGTTTACAAAATTATGGCATAGACTACGTTGGCGACCTGGCCGTTTCCCTGGGAGGCCACACCTGTTTGCAGTGGTCATCAGCGGAGGCCAAGACCCTCAGCCAGGACAAGGAGTTCATCCCCGAGGTCAGTCTGCAGGGCAACAAGTGCCGTAACCCTGACAACGACCCCGAGGGCCCCTGGTGCTACGTGGTGGTTTCTGGGAACGTGACGGTGGACTACTGCGACCTTGAGCTGTGTGGTAAATACTACAAGTATAAATCCACTCCGAGTACCAGTACTACCGCAGAACATTACACTGGTGATTAGTGAACTCTCTACCTACCTCCTACCTGTCTGTCTCTCCACCTGTCTGTCTCCCAGAGGACCCGCTGGTTGGTGAAGTGCTGACGACAGAGACCGAAGGCAGGGAGCGCTCCGTCCTGAAGCCCGCCAGGAAAAACTTTTTCAGCCCTCGAACCTTCGGAGAGGGAGAGAGCAGTGAGCATCACTTAACATCAGCTGATCAATAACTAGTCATTCAGCAGGCAACCCAACTAACTGGTTAACAGCCTGGTTGACTGACTGACTGTAAGACACCTGCAGGAGACTTGTTGTGAACCGGCTGGCAAAATGATTCATTGACCGGTTAACTGGTGACTGAACAGACAGCCCGACTCCTGAACCGACTAGTTAACAGGCGTATCGACTGACCGGTTAACAGTGTGGAGTGACACTACCTCCCTGAGAAGCAGAGAAACTGGTTTACTAACTGGTCCAACAAATAAACTAGCTGTCTGACTCCATAACTGACTAGTTAACTGCTTCACTGATTAGTTAACAGGTTTACTGACTGGTTAGTTTAGTGGCGTAATGAGTGGTTTACTGCTCAGGTTGCTGACTGTTTAACTGGTACTGACTTTTTGACTAAATATCTGACTGTTAAACAGGTTCGTGTTGGGGTCCTGCATCACCCTGTCAGGGTTCATTTACACTCGCTGTACATTATCTTTTACGTATTGACTGGTTAGTTAACTGGTTTATTGGCTGGTTAGTTAACTGTTTGACTGACTGGTTTACTGGCTGGTTGTGTCGCAGTGTGTGGAGAGCGCCCCCTGTTTGAAAAGCAGAACAAACAGGATACGAAGGAGGAGGAGCTGCTGGAGTCGTACAGAGACAAACGCATCGTTGGGGGTGACGACGCCGACGTGGCCTCGGCACCATGGTAACCGCACTTACGATAACGATAATTAAAAGATGAGCGGTAGAATTGTATGTACTGCTAAAACACACCAGAATGCCTTCATGAGAGCGTCTTCAGTCCGGTACGGGACAAAAGTCTGAACTTGTTTGGACAAGAGACCCAAACTCCCGCACCACGACACAACGTCCTGCATATGAAGTGAATGTTGTTGTTTGCAGGCAGGTGATGCTGTATAAACGCAGCCCTCAGGAGCTGCTGTGTGGAGCCAGTCTGGTCAGTGATCAGTGGATCGTCACTGCAGCTCACTGCGTCCTCTACCCGCCCTGGAACAAGAACTTCACCACCAACGACATACTGGTCCGCCTGGGAAAACACAACAGGGCCAAGTACGACTTCCTGTCTGCACACATTCACGGACTGAACCATTTCTTAGATTAGAACAAGACTGATGAGAATATTTATAATAACTTTTTCCAGGTTCGAGCGCAACACTGAGAGGATCGTGGCGATCGACGAAATCATCGTCCACCCGAAGTACAACTGGAGGGAAAATCTGAACCGTGACATCGCTCTGCTGCACATGAGACGGCCAATCACATTCACCAATGAGATCCACCCCGTCTGTCTGCCCACCAAGAAGGTCGCCATGACGTAAGACACACACAGAAACACCCCCTCCATCAGCTGTTAAACCAATATATTCTCTAGAGTCGTGTGACAGCACCGTTTCTCCTACAGTCTGATGACTGAAGGCTACAAGGGTCGAGTGACCGGCTGGGGGAACCTGAAGGAAACCTGGAACCCAGCAGCAAGAAATTTACCCACAGTCCTCCAGCAAATCCATCTACCAATCGTGGACCAGGACACCTGCCGCAGCTCCACATCAGTCAAGATCACAGACAACATGTTCTGTGCCGGTAACATTTCTATTTATTTCATTTCTATTTGTTCAACAGACAACGGTCTGTCAGACTGAAACATCTCCACAACTGTTGCCATGAAACTCTGTCCAGACGTTCATGTTCCCCTCAGGATGAACTGTAATAACTCTGCTGATCCTGACTTTTCCTCCAGCGCCACCATCAGGTCAACATGTTAATGTGTCCAACACTTTGGTTTATGACCAAATACCTGCAGAACTACAGACATTCCCATCAGCCTCAGCTGCTCTCTGTGTTTACTGCTGATGTTAGACACCTGTTGCTTTGAGCTAAATGCTAGTAAACATAACACGCGACCTTCACCTTTTATAAATGTGAAACACTGTGTGTGTGTGTGTGTTGCAGGTTATAAAGCAGATGATTCAAAGCGTGGAGACGCCTGTGAGGGAGACAGCGGTGGACCGTTTGTGATGAAGGTGAGAACCATCTCACAGAAAGAAGAAGAGCCAGAATCAATATATAATCATTTAATAAAGTAGTGAGCAGATTAACTCCTGTGGACAAACAGATAATTAATGATAAAACAGTAAAACAGCTGGAATAAAATATCTTTATAGAAGTTAGACTTGTTTACATAAACTGATCATTAAAAAACACTATTATTTTCATTATCGGTTAATCTATCGATTATTATCTATATTAATAACTGGTCAACGATATGTCATCAAATGTTTTGACTAATAAACGTCCTCACAGCTGCTCACATTATAAAACATCTATTAAACATGTCTGAACTGCTAATATACAACAACAACCAACCAGTCATGAAGACTTTTGAATGTGTCTGTCTGTTCAGTACCCGGCAGAGAACCGCTGGTACCAGATGGGCATCGTGTCGTGGGGTGAAGGCTGCGACCGGGACGGGAAGTACGGCTTCTACACTCACCTGTTCAGGATGAGCAGGTGGATGAGGAAGGTCATCGAGAAGTCAGGAGGAGGCGACGACGACTAGACAGCACTTCCTGTTCTCCCTGTCAAAGCAACATGATGCTAATAAAGTTTGTCCACGTCCTTCCGGGCTCACCTGGGCTCCGATTCAAGTCATGTGACACAAAGTAAACCTGTGAAAGGTGTTCGATCACATTAAGAGTCTCATTTAACACAAACAGCTTTAATATCAGCAAAGCACAGATACAAAATCTCCAGTCTGCTAATAAGAGTAGTGTTGATCTCCACTGACACATTTACATGTTGAGCGTTTGTTTGTTTCTGAAGGCGTGCAGCTGCTCCCACCAATGACACAATCAATCAGAGTGATCAGTTTCTGAGATGTTCAGGCCGACGAGCGGGAAAGTTTCTGACAGATCGGACAAAAATAAAAAAATCACACGTCTGAAAACCAAACATGGTCGTCTATCCACACAAACCAAACTTCAAAGTCACTGTGAGGTGACGCAGCTAAAGACTCATTTCATTATTGATCAGTGTGTTGATTACTTCATGATTTAGTGTATAAAATGGTGTAAAATGGCCGTGAGATGCAACAAATCGTCACTTGGAGAAGACGTTTGATTTATAACTGTTCATTAAAACAGTCGTCCATTAGAGCTGCAACTAAAGATCATTTATATTTTGGATTAATCTGTATATTTTCTCTTTTGGTTCAATGAAAACCACTTTTCCTGAAGCCCAAAACAACGTCTTCAAACGTCCAAAACTCAAAAGATCTTCAGTTTACAGAGACAGAAAATCAACATGTTCATATTTGAGAAGCTGGTTTGAAAAATGACTTCGACAGCAAATCGATCGACTCGTCGTTTCAGCTTCATGGACACTTTCAGAGGGTGAAAAGGTTCAACAGTCGCTGCTCGTCGCCGCCTTCCAGAACAACAAATGTGACTAAATGTTGATCGGGACTGATTATTTCTCGATCAGCAGTATGAGACGTAAATCTCATGAAACATGCACAACAACACAGTTTTTCTAATCTCTGGAGGATCAATGTCAGGCTTCGTCGGCCATCTCCACCACCACCTCGCTGTCAGCAGTCCTGTGTGTCAGCAGGTGTCTGTTCAGGTGAGTTTTGCGGGTGTAGCTCTTGGGACAGTAAACGCAGGCGTATGGACGGACGTCGCTGTGAGACAACATGTGCTTCTTCAGATCAAACTTCCTCCTTAAACATTTACCGCATTCTGGACACGAGAAGGGCTTCTCTCCTGGACGGCAGACAGACAGAGAGAGAGAGAGAGAAAGTCCGTTATTTTTGGGGTTATTTTAAATAGTTAAATATAGTTACATTAATCCACTTCTTTCATTCAGTCATCTGGATCCTTCAGGATTCGGTTTGTTTCGCTGCTTCACGTCTGCAGCGTCAACGTTTTTATCATCAGTTGTGTCATAAAATGATGTTTGTGACGAGGACGCGAGGTGACAGTTTGAGGGAATAACAACATTATTAATTCTGAGGAAAGAAATTTAGTAAACTGAGTATATTTTGACCTCAAATCTTATCTCAAGGTCCATTTAGTAGCTTTTTCTGGAGCTTTCAGCCACATCTGAGGAGCTGAGATGCAACCGAAAGCTCTGGCAAAAAGTTAGCAGGTCGGCCTTTGGTTGAGAGACGACTGTTTTTACTCTCACTTCAGGGAATCATTGGTGATTTGGGGCACAAACAGCCTGTAAAGTTCTTTCACTAGTACACCTGAAACCAGCTCTCCTGGCTCATATGTCACTGTCACACCTGTACCTGAGACGGCCCCCATTGCCCCCCCTGCAGGGTGTCTTACCGGTGTGGATCCTGCGGTGCTCGGTCAGGTGACAGGAGATGGAGAAGGCCTTCCCACAGTCCTGGCAGACGTACGGCCGCTCTCCCGTGTGAGTCCTCATGTGTTTCTGCAGGTCGCCTCCGGACGGCCAGCCCTTCCCGCACACGGTGCACACGTACGGGCGCTCCCCGGTGTGCCGCCGCACGTGCACGTTGAGGCCAGCAAGCGCGGTGAAGTCTTTGGGGCAGTAGGGGCAGCGGTAGGGCCGCTCCCCGGTGTGCGTCCTCAGGTGGCCCTCCAGGCCGTCGCGGGTCTTGAAGCGCTTGCCGCACTGCGGACACAGGAAGCGGCTCTCGGTGGTGTGGCTGGCCCGGTGGGAGTGGAGGCCGGTCAGGGAGCCGTACGTCTTGCTACACTGGTCACACTGGTACGAGCGGAAGGTGTGCGTGCGCTGGTGGATCCGAAGCTGGGTCACTCCTGGAGAGCAGGGACCAGGGCGCAGCTTGTTAATGAGGTCTGGTCCACTTACTTCCTCCTTCTGGAGCTTTCAACTGTATCACATGGCCCTCAACAGCAGACTGAGTCAGTTAGACTGTACTCAATACAAATATGAGGTACTTGTACTTTACTATTTTATGCTTCTTTATACTTGTACTCATTTATCTGACACTTAAACAAACAGCTGGAATCAGACCGACTGCATCAATCATAGATGAATCGTCCCTGAGCAGAAAAGGTGAGTAAGTGGGCCTCGACTCATGCTGAGCTCTACCTGAGAGAGTTACCTGAGAAGGTCTGGTCACAGAAGCGGCAGTTGTAGCAGGGCTCGGCTCCCTCCACAGAGTGCGTCTGCAGGTGTCGCAGCAGCTGCGTCTGAGAGCTGAACGTCTGATCGCACACCGTGCAGGTGAGGTCCGGCAGCCGGTGCTGCAGCCGGTGGGTGTCTCTCTCCTTGGCCGACTCAAACACCTTATCACACCTGCTGCAGGTGAACCCTCCTTTGTCCAGGTGGGTCTGCTTGTGATTGGTCAGACTGGACAGGTGGTGGAACTCCTTGTCACACTGGCCACACTGGTAGACGGGGCGGGCCCGGTGGCTGCGCTGGTGCGACAGGAGCTCGGCTTTGGTTTTGAAGATGGCGTTGCACTGGAAACAGGAGTGGGTCCTGGGGGGGCGGGGCTCCGGGGGGCTGGGCTCCGGGGGGCGGAGGTCCTCCTCATGACCAGCAGGTTGAGACAGCAGGTTCACAGCTCCAGGTGTCGTTAAGGCCGAGCCGCAGGACTTATTGGTACGCAGGTGACGGATCACCTGAAGACAGCAGAGGTGAAGGAAGTACTCAGATCTTTTACTTTAGTAAAAGTAGCAATACTACAGTGTACAAATACTCTATTACAAGTAAAAGTCCTGCATTCAAATCTTAAGTACAAAAGTATCAGCATCAAAATATACTTTAAGTACATATACAAGTAGCATAAAATGAAAATACTCAAGTACAATTTTGAGGTACTTGTACTTGACTTAGGTACAGTACTTGAGTAAATGTACCTGGACAGGTGGAAGTGAAGACAAACTGACCTGAGAACGGTAGATGAAACATTTGCCACACTGAGGACACTTGTGAGCCACCCGCTGAGAATTATGGGAAATGCTGTACAGAGCATTAGCTGTGACCTCAGAGCAGGACTGATCTGATTGGTCGACTGTGAAGAAAGGTGGGAGTTAGAGAAGACATTCAGATTGTTCAGTTCATCAGTGTGTGTGTGTGTGTGTGTGTTACCTGTGTCGTCTGATTGGTCTGCAAAGTTTCCAGGTGAGTCCTTCAACCTGACAGGAAACAAGGAGGTTATTGGTTTGTGGACTCTGGAGGATCCAGTACCTGAGCTGGGACACTGCTGATGTCTCACCTGTCCACCTCCAGAATCACAGGTGTGACAGCACATCCGTCGCCACCCACTGCTGAACTGTCATTGGACGCCCCTGGCGACATGGTCTGACCAATCACAGTCTCCTGTACCTCCTCCTCCTGTTCGTCCTCCGTCATCACCACCACCTCCACCTTTACCAGCTCCACGTCCAGCTGGACCTCTGTGTCGGTGGGAGGAGGGTCAGGATTGGTCAGTTTGGTGAAGAAGGGGTGGGACCAGGCTGAGAGGAGGATCTTCTCTGTGTCATGACCCACTGAGGAAAATAAACTTGTTAGATAATCAATAAATACAGTTAAAATATGTTCCTCTGCAGTCGAGCTCTTTGTGGTTTAGTACCCGTGGTGGTTGCTCGTCCCAGTAGACCGCTCCGATTGGTCAGTAGCTCCCTCAGATCCTCACTGTCAGCCTCCTGCAGACAGTCCTCCAGACCACCAGGGGCAGCATCGATCCAGGAGGCAGCCTGAGAGACACAAAGTCAGTCGCGTTGTGTCTGGGGACACTTTGAATAAATGTAAAAGAAATACAGGCTAAAAACACGGGGCTCAAGATGTAGCTCACAGCTAACTCATTGACTCCATGGCAACATTATACTTCCTGCTTACATCCCCCATAGCATTATGGGGGATGTAGTTCCGTGACAGACTTTGGTTTATGACCAAATACCTGCAGAGCTAATGAAATTCCCATCAGCCTCAGCTGCTCTCTGTGATTGCTGCTAATTAGCTAATGCCAACCAGCTAAACATCAGCACATTTCACACTCTCACACCCAACATCTTCGCATCTATGCTCCACAGTTCATGTTGGCTTTGTGTGCAGGTGGATTCACTGAGCACCTGTTTGAAGTCGGGCACCGGGAACAGCTGCTCGATCCTGGACAGCAAGTCGGATATGAGAGACTCGAGGGCCGAGTCAAAACTCTGGTCGAACACCTCCTGAAACAACCGAGACCACAACGTCTGTTAGAGAGATGAAAAGGACCCGGGCCCACTTCACTCTGTGCAACGCTGCTGTAGCAGCACTGACCTGCAGGAGGCGCTGTCTGTCTGCTGGACTCTGTGTCAGTTTGTCAGACAGAGCCAACAGAGCAGAACACCATTCATCTACTTCTTCATCCGGCTGCTGAGGAAACACACACACACAGACTGATTCAAGCTCGCAGAGTCGGCGAAGCTCTCTGAGGAACATCTGACAAACTGACTTCAACAAGCCCCCTCACCGTTGCCTCGGAGACGGAGTGGATTTTGTCCAGGTGGGCGTGGACGTCCTGCAGGTCCGGGTCACAGAGGGTCACCTGAAGCAAGAACAGAGTGGAGACGTCGTTCTGTGCTCTGCTCACTGAACAAACTATGCTAAACGTGTTAAAACACGGAGGTGGTTTTTAATGAAGTTCTAATATTTGAGTGAGTTTGATGCCGTTGGGATGATTTAACCAAAGTGAACACAAACCAAACCAGTCCGTCAACAGTTCGTGTCTCTCATGTATTAACATCACATTTACAATATAAATACCCGGTGGTCTAACAGCACATATCGCTGTTCTGGAGTTCCTCAAAGACACCGTCTGCTGCACAAAAACAAAGATTTTAAACCAGTTTCTCAAGTTGAAACTCTCTGAAGCAAAATGATTATCAGTTATATTCGTCCATATTGATGTTACTGTCTATTATTTTGATATTCTCATACAAAATAATGCGTTAACATTTTTCCTGAACAGGAAACAGGTGCAGGTGGAGAAACAGGTTAAACATCAGTGGGCGGAATATTTCTTCATCCAGGACTTTCTCTACTTAAAACACAATCGGGATTTAAATCAGGAAACATCTGGTCAAAGAATAAAGAAGAACAGAGGAGAAGTGAGGTTTCTCACCCAGCTCTGATAAAACGGCCTTTTCTAACACAGACGCTGGTGTCACCTGAACACAGTGTCTCTTCAACTTACACCAAGGTAAAAACATAATGATCATAATGATGATGATGATGATGAAGATGTGCCAGCATGCACAACATCGAGGCCCCGGCACGGGAACACTTGGCTGACAGGAAGCCATTAATAATGTTATTATTAGTCTCACCTGTCTGACGAGTACACGTGTTTTTACAGCCTGACGTCTTCTAACATGACTAACAGTGTCTTATATTTACGGTGTATTACTACACAGTAATGGTGTATTACTACACATTACTACACAGTAACGGTGTATTACTACACAGTAATGGTGTATTACTACACATTACTACACAGTAACGGTGTATTACTACACATTAACGGTGTATTACTACACAGTAACGGAGTAACGGTGTATTACTACACAGTAACGGTGTATTACTACACATTAACGGTGTATTACTACACAATAACGGTGTATTACTACACATTACTACACAGTAACGGTGTATTACTACACAGTAACGGTGTATTACTACACAGTAACGGCGCAGAGCTTCCACTGCTCTGTGGTTCGGATAAACACAATCAAACCGTCACCTTGGCTCTCAGCGCCAGCAGCAGCAGACTCCTCTGCCTGGTCGTCAGCAGCTGCGGGACGGCCTCGGTTACCAGGGAAACAAAGTCCTCCAACATCCCATAATGCTTCACGCTTTGCCGGCGAGCGACCTGCCACATCGCTGCTGTCAGCAGGCGCAGAGGAGGGACGAGGAGGCGCAGGGAGGAGAGCGGGGGGGCGGAGGCTGGGGAGGCAGGAGGAGGACATTTTGACACGTCGCAGCAGGGAAAGTTATCAATAACACCAACAGTGGGTCCTGGCACTGCTCGTGCTGTCACCTGAATGGAGCAGAACACCTGTGCTTCTTCTGCTGTGACGAGCCAAAATGTCATTCAGAGAAAAAACTGTATTTCTAATTTATGGCAAGAATAGATTAGTGTTTCTATTAAAACTAAATCCAAACACACGGTGGACGTTTCTGCTCGTCACAGCAGGAAAACTAGAGGTGTAACTACATAATAATGGCTCACTCAGGTGTGTCAGTACAACCACACCTTATTACTCTTAGTTACTACACCAACTCAGTAGCAGACTACCTACTAGCACCACTAATAAGGTGGTATGTGACTATAACACTGTTTCTTCATCCCACATGGTTACACAAGTCAGAGTTTGACCATTCCCAGCCAAACTCCATAACAAAAACTCAGAATTTACGGTTCCGTTGCTTATTAGGGACGTACAAACACGTAATAACACTGGATTTGAGACATTTTCTAAATAAATACAAACCGGTCTTCAAAACGGCACAACGTACAACACGGGATGTAGACTGTTACTTCGTGAAGCGGTCATTTTCCTTTTACAATCCCGTGTTAATGGCCCCAGTCACCGCGTTATGATTTGGGTTTTATGTAATTAAACACGTGCGGCTCACAGCGACGTTTTAAATAGCTTTCTTTAACTAAAATAATCTCCGCTTGGCGTGTTGCACATACGCCGAATTAACTTGCAATTACAACCGACTTATAATAGCTACAACGATATGTTGTATTAAATACCTGTCTTTTCCACGAGCCAAAGTAAACTAAAAATCTCATTTCTTTGCATGGAGTTCGGATCGTAGCGGTCCGAGGAGCTGGGTTAGCTGGCTAACGTGTGCTGACGAGTTAGCCCCACAAACTAGACACCGGTCCCGCTAACAAAACAGTCAACTGATCAATAAGCACCATCGATACGTACCCATCCTGCTCCTGCAGTCCTGCTCACTTTTCAGCGCTGGTTAGCTTGTTGAGCTAACGGCAGCTCCGCCGTCACACCGGATGTTAAAAAAAACCGCACACCGGACACGTCCGGTTGCGCGTGCGCGCGGTTTATTTTAGCCTGTCGGGCAGGTAAGAGGTTTACCTGTGATCGATATCTGAACAAAGCTTCTTTATTGACAAAGCTGCGTCAAGTCATTACACAAATTAGAGCCTGATCAATACCTGATCAATGAGGCTGGTATCAATAGTTCAGAATTTAAACATACAATCACAAAGGTTAATGTAGGTCATTAATTCCTCCACATTTATTCCAAAGGAGTAAAAAGGTAAAAGTTTTCTCAGGTGTCACAAAAACAGTAAATAAGAGTTTAGACTTTTTTTTCAAAGATATTTAAGATGAACTTTATTGATCACAAACAGCGTGAAGGAAGAACCAGAACAGATGCATAAGAACCTTTAAAAATAAAGCAGAACACTGTACATTTAGCGTTAAAACAAAGCAAAAGTCTTCAGCCTACGCGTATCTGTTGGGTGGTAAAGTCTTACGTGTCTCACGTCTCACCTGGTCTGACCCAGGTTCGGTAAGCCAGGTGTAATCTCCCTCCTTCCTCCCGCGGGTCAGGAAACGGATTAACAGAGTTCGGGCCAGAGCAGCACCGACAGCAAGAGAGAAACGACAAGGAGGAGGAAAGAAGCAGCGCAGGTGTGGGAGAAGAGCTGGAGCCGGGCTTCATGTTTCCGTCTGTATGGATCCGAGCAGAGAGAGATGGACAGTCAAGACTGGATTGTGGATCTGTTGCTCAGATAATCCGTCCGTCCTCTCAAACTGTCGCTGCTAACTAACTGAACAGCTGCTGATTCAGCCTGTTTGTAATCTATCCTGGTTAGAATTTAGCACAGCTGTCGTGTGGCCTGGTTATACGTCAGCCTGGATGTGACTCAGACTCAGCCTGGTTATATATATTGTGGCCTAATCAATACAGGTTGTATCTGTACTAAACTGAAGCTGGTTTGAAACGCGGCTGTAAGGCAGAACTTTATCAAAGCTTCATTAGCTGTAGCTGTTGGCTCCACCAGCAATGGACAGAGAAGAAGCTGAAGTGTTTTCGGACACAGAAGACCCGAGTCCTCTGAGAGCAGAGGAGGACGAGGAGGGGAGGAGGGGAGGCGAAGAGGAGGGTGAAGAGGAGGAGGAAGATGCTCGGATCTTCAACACCTGGATGCAGCGATACAGAGGGGGGGAACGGCAGGAGAAAATCGGAGAAGAAGAAGAGGAGGAGGAGGAGGAGGAGGAGGAGGAAGGGGAGTCAGAGGGGGAAAGAGCTGAAAGCAGAAGCAGTGCAGAGCCTCCGGTCCAAATGAGGACCGACCGCCGGGCGTCGCTGCCATGTCCGGTAAGACAACAGAAACCAGCAGCTCTGCCACACAACTCACAAGGTTGTATGAGTCTAGTCTTGTGAGGCCTAAAAATACTGTGCAAACGTGGATACAAGTAGCCAAAATTCACCCCTAGAGAAAGGTTGAGGAACATCCAGAAGGAGCTTGCAGTAGAACCAGTTCCTTGTCTGGATTATATATCCCACCCGGCCATGGAACACCTCAGGATCCCCCAGGAGGAGCTGGAGGATGTGGCCAGCATAGTATTCATAATCTGTCAGCAACCAGGTCCAGCGCTCTCAAGGAGGCACTAGTTCACCATTAGTCCACAACAGTCCGTCATTCACCCTCCATTGGAATGAATGACTTCCTGTCAGAAGATGTGCATGAAGCGTTGAGGTGTCTGTCTGAATTAAGTCGTAACCACTGGAAGGTTTCATAAAGGAGTTACCGTCATTACCAGTTTCTGACTTGTAAACACTTCATGTCCACATCCACCACGTAATAATACGGAATAAGTGCCTGAAAAAGCAAACAAATAAAGATGCTTCACATCCACTAAAGCATGTCGTTCAGGGTAATTCAACCCAAATTTAATGGGCACAGAGCTTCATTGTCAACGTGCAAACCCTCACACGACCAACTCTGCAGTCATATAACTGTCTTAAATGATCCAGCTGACTCTCGTGGCTGGCTCTAATCAGCTAGCTGTGTCTTCAAGGGGTTCCCAGCTCCTGATCAGGGACATCCTGAGGCTGAAGAACAACAGTGAGGTTTTAACTTCTCCAGGAGGAAAATGTCTTGTTAGCTGTTGTCTTCACTTCGGGCTCTCAGAGCCTCTCAGGATCCATTTTTAGCTGCATTAGCCACAAGCGTAGTGCTGTAAGGAGGGCAGCTCAGTTGGCTCAAGGCTTTGGTCCAGTTGGTTTGTTGCATAGCAGCTCAAGGCCACTAATGAGGCTTTTAGACTTGTAGTCTTGTTTATTTTTTGATCAGTGAGACGTTCTGTTTTTAAAAACTATCAAACCTTCTACAGGGAAACATTTAAATAGAGAATAACCCTAAAATGTGACAGCTCAGAAGACCGAATTAAAAATGGTATTCATTGTTTACTAATCCTGCTGGACTTGGATCTACTGGACTTGACCGGTGTCCCTCTCTGTCTCTGTCTGTCCAGGCTACTCTGTTGGCCATGCAGCTGTCTCGCCTCCACTCGTCCACCCAGGCTCCGGTGACGGCGAGGGCTCTGCTGCAGCGCTCCTCCTCCCGACGCCTCCTGCCATCACCGCAGGACGCCGCTGACCCCGCCCCCGAGCGAAGACCCTCCCTCATAACCACCATCCCCGAGGTCACGGTGCCCGAGAGGCGGGGCCAGTTCAGGAGACGCAACGTCATGTCGCTGGTGGGTAAAAAGACTGATGTTATATGTATATGGCACAATTCATACATGAGTGCTTTACAGGCATTTAAAGGAATAGTTCAATACTTTGGGGAATACGGTTAGCTTAGCTTAGCATAAAGACTGATGGCCCCAGGCAGCAGTAAATAACCGGGCTTTAAGCGGGAACAAGATGAACTCTGACTGTAGCGTCTGTGTGTGTTTGTGTTGCAGAGCGATGCTTACAGTGTGTGTCTGATCTGTCACAACGACTTGAATCGAGGACCCGGAGGCACCAGGGAGCTGCAGTGCACACACACCTTCCACAAAGAGGTAACACACACACACAAACAGTGATACCAGAATAAGACCAAGGCAGGAAGCTCTACGGCAAGGTATCGCACTGTAAAAATACTCTGATACAAGTAAAAGTCCTGCATGTACTTTTTAAAGGAGAGGATGCATTTAAAGTTAAGTTGCATTTGGAGGTTTCCACGTGGGTTTTGTGAATTAAAAATTCAGAAGAAGGCCAGTGGTAAGTGACCTTCTCTCCGTCTCTCTGCAGTGTATAGAGGAGTGGTTGTGGAGGAAACAGTCCTGCCCTACGTGTCACGTTCAGGTGTCCATGCCTCAGCCCATCTACTGGAGCTCCTCCAGGGTCAAGGTCCCCTAAACACCTCCAGCAGTTTACTGGGACATCATGCAGGTCCCCAGAAACCTAAAGCAGCGGACGGTGACATTATTAAACTCCCATAAAAGCTCCAACCGTGGACCGAGAACTCATCTTAGTCTACATCAACATCGTCAAAGTCTCCAAAAACCTAAAGCAGTGGACTCTGACATCACTAAAAATACCTTGTAAACGTCCAGCAACATCATGACACATCAAGAAGTGGACTGTGACATCATCGAATCCCCTAAAAATGCCACCAGCAGGAGGATGGTGATACCAAGGGCCTCGAAGTAGAGGACTGTGCCATCGTCGTAGTGCTCTAAAACACCATTAGGAGAGGACGTTGAAACACTGAGATAGAAGACAATGACGCCATGAAAGTCTCCATTTCTGTCATTTCTTTCCAAGTCTCACAATTTTAATAAGAATAAAAAGGGACTGAAACAACACAAGATGAAACTCAGCCTGGTCAGTCGAGTCAGTGGATCTGAACAGAATAGACTTTATAGCAGTGAAAACGTAAATGTAGATATCTACTTAAATGGCCAATTGTGAAGCTCATGTACAACCACAGTAACCTCACTCGTGTGTGTGTGTGTGTGTTAGCAGTATTTTACTAAACTTGTTTTTACTATTTTAGCAGCGTTGTTAAGGGTTTTAAATAAAGTTTGATTATACAAGTGGAGGAAAAAGTATTGTAATTCTTGAGAAAAAGGTCGTAAACAAGCACTTCTAGTAGCTTCAACAAAAGAACCACAAAATGTAATTTCCCTTCTGAGATGTAGCGCAGTCAAAGTAGAAAAGAAGCTTAACTGGACAGTAAACAGCAGTAAGTATTATTGCACCATCATTACAACACAATGACATGTTTTATACCATCGCAACACTGATAGGCAGCTGAGGAAACGTTAAAAACACAGGAAAACGATGGAAATATAGTCAAGAAAATCATCTCAGTTACACAGAGGACACATTTCGGTAAAACATCACAATATTCTGGATTTACATTGTGAATAACTTCAGGTTTTCCTCCCTGGTGTTGGTGTGGAGGAAACAGCGCCCCCTCTGCTCGCATTGTGGCCGGAGGCGGGACTGCAGGCGGAAGTGCCGCACCTGTTGGAGCGTTGACTCCCGGTCAGCGTCAACCTCACCGCCACACCTGAACCTAGAAACACCTGGGAGGCTTCCACAGAGTCCGGGAGGGTTTTGTCCAAAGTCGGGCAGGAAAAACAGGCAGTTTATGGATAAATTGAAGAAGGTGCTGGGCGGACAGGATGACGGAGACACGGACGGTCCCGGTGTACTGGAGGTGACGTAACCGGCCGCTGGTCTCGGTCTCGGTGTCGGTGTTAGGTTTTAGGTTTTAGCTGCTCAGTTAACTTTTAACATCACGGTCAGCGGTGGAGGAAGCGTTCAGATCCTGCACTTCAGTACGAGTACTGTCGGAATACTCTGTTACAAGTAAAAGTACTTTAAAAGTAGATTATGACTCCACACGTCAACCTTATTACATTATAATGTATTTATACGATATAATTACAGTTATTAAATAAGTAAGATCCAAACTAGTTTCTTAAAACTACTCTCTAACAAATACATTATATATATATATATATATATATATATATATATATATATATTATATGTATGTGTGATTCCTAACTTCTCTGTGTAGACGTCTGTCTGATCAAGTCCTCCAGCCTGGAGGACTCTCTGAACACACCTGGTGCTTCTGGATGTTTGAACCCTTTAAAAACCCCTCTGACGGAGAAGAAAGTGAACTGGATCGTGTAATTCATGTTGTAGTTAATGTTGCATGTTGATGACACCTCTGCAGAGAGCCAATCAGGCGTCGACGCTGGCCTGGGGGACGAGGATGAAGGGCTTCCTGATCTGCTTCATTCTGGGTGTTGTCTGCTCCGTCCTGGTGAGTCAGTGTGACTGACGCCGCTGTCTGTTTCTATGGTAACGACCAGTCTGTCTGTCTGTTTCTATGGTAACGACCAGTCTGTCTGTTTCTATGGTAACAGCCTGTCTTCCTGTTGGTATCCATAGTAACAGCCAGCCGTCTGTCTTTCCTGTCTGTTTCTATAGTAACAGCTTGTGCGGTTTTTTTCCATCTGTTTCCACGGTAACAGCCTGTCTGTCTTTTTGCCTGTATCCATGGTAACAGCCTGTCCTGTCTCTCTGTATTCAGGGTACCTGTATACTGTGGGTCCCAGGTATTGGTCTTGCTGTGTTCGCTGTCCTCTACACTATGGGAAACCTCTGCGCTCTGGCCAGGTACCAACCAGAACCAGGTCTAACAAGATCTAAACCACACAGAAACAGACTGAGCTAGTCCAGATTAAGCTGAACCAGGTCAAACAGGGTCATTGTTTTATTTTCTGATCATCCTGTTGATAAGAAACCTGCTAAACTCTCTTATCCGAGTGTTAACTGAGGAACTACATTACCCATCATCCCTGAGGGCCTGTCTGCAGCTCAGTGGCTTTTGCTTGGTTTAAAAAAAAGGAAACACCGCCCTCTAGTGGTGGACGTCAGCAGCACATGCTTTATCAGGATCGGCCCACCACCTCCAAACAGACGGCTCGTAGACGGTTTGGAGTGTCAGAAATCCCAGCATGCAACGCTGACAGAGCAGATCTGAATATCTGACGGGAACAATCACAACATTCAAAGTCTTAATGTTTTTAATCTGGCTTCAGCACCATGTTCCTGATTGGTCCGTGCAGGCAGCTGAAGACCATGTGCGCTGTTGAGAGAGCGTTCGCCACCGCCATCATGCTGGTGAGAGCAAACACACACACACACACACACACACACACACACGCACAAACACGCGCACACACACACACACACACGTAATTAAAAGTACTAATACCACACAGTTTTCCAGCTGATCCAGGGGAGGTTAAACTGAAATTGAAACAATAAACACACATGTAAATCTGTGTGTGTGTCTGCAGGTGTGTCTGGTGTTGACGCTGTGTGCTGCTTTCTGGGTGAGAAACACGAACACACAGGTTTTATTCTTTTTTCACATCGTGTTGTCACATTTTGGACTGAACGTCTTTGAATGTGTCGCTCTGCAGTGGAAGAACAACGGCCTCGCTCTGCTGTTCTGTATCCTCCAGTTTCTGGCATTCACCTGGTAGAAAACACACTCACACACATCTGTATCTGCCTGTCTGTCTGTGTGTTTGACCTGTCTGACTGCTGCTGTTGTATTACAGGTACGGCCTTTCATACATCCCCTTCGCCAGGTAACTCTCGCTCTTCTCTCTGTTTCTCCACATGAAACTCAAACTAAATAAAACGAACCTTTAAACTCAATGAAATTAGAAACGTTGCAGCAAAAGAGAGAAATGAGTCCTGTGTGTTTTAATCCCTCCTCTCCGTCTTTCAGGGAGGGCGTCATCAAACTTTTTTCAATGTGTATCTAAGCGTGTTCGCCCCTCCGAGTGACCTCCTGTCCGACCAATCGGGACGCGGGACACTGTGAGGTGTGTATCCAATCAGCAGCGAGCACGCCGCTCCTGGGAAGCTCTTCGACTGATCGAGGCCTTAAAGATTTCAACCTCCAAACCTGGGAAAGTTAAAAATCAGGTGTCTTAAAAACCACATCAGAACTGGTTTCCATGGAGACCAGTTAACTCTATACGTACAGTTTGTGTTGTTGTAGCCACTTTTAGCTGTTAGCCTGATGTCCTGTTACCTGTCTGTTGCACCTGGACTGTTACCTGTCCCTCCTGCCAGCATCACAGTTCGTACTACAGAAGCTGTGACCAATAGAGTCGTTCTGCATTAAGAACAAAACAGCGAAAAGCATTTTTCAGTGATTTTAATTCTGTGTTTTACCCAAATAATGACTTTCAACCTTAAATTCCAAAACAAATGAATAATGACCTTTTTTTATTGGGCAGATTTAAAAGTGACTGATTGTTCTGCAGGAGGCTCTGAACATTAGCTGGACGTAAACAGGTTCAGGTAGAGTTCACCTTTAAATGTGATCTCCAGGTCTCCTCCTGGTCGTCTGGTCCAAATGATTTCAGCAGAACCATTTAACTAAACTCTGTCTGTCTGTCTGTCTGTCTGTCTGTCTGACTGTCTGTCTGTCTGACTGACTGTCTGACTGTCTGTCTGTCTGACTGACTGTCTGACTGTCTCTCTGTCTGTCTGTCTGTCTGACTGTCTGACTGTCTGTCTGTCTGACTGACTGTCTGACTGTCTGTCTGACTGACTGTCTGTCTGACTGTCTGTCTGTCTGTCTGTCTGACTGACTGACTGACTGACTGACTGTCTGTCTGTCTGACTGACTGTCTGACTGACTGACTGTCTGACTGACTGTCTGTCGGATCAGCTGTATTCATTGTGTGTCGTGTTTCCTGATTTCATTTGTTGGAACTGTTTTAATAAATATTATAAATATCTGTATTTAAGCACACGTGTGTCTCAGCAGTTTGTATGAAAACTTCCTCTCAGCACTCCCCCCCCCCCCCAACAATAAAAAAAACAGCAAACAAAAATTAATTTCTTAAATAGATAGAAGTTGTTGTGTGTGTGTGTGTGTGTGTTACCTGTTGTTCTGATGTTTACCTGCCACCTTTCTTTACGCCTGTTAAGTCTCTAAAGCCTGTAATCTCCACCCGCTGATTAAAACACACACACACTCTCCCTATTTAAGGCAGCAGCCTCCGTCCAGATATCGGATGTCGACGGACGGACGGAGCGCTGTGTGTCCACATGTTCTCCGTCTGGATGTGACCTATTCTCCATTACATGCTGATCTGAGCAGCTTATGGTGTTTTTCTTCCACGCTGTCATGTGACATTTAAACCTGCAGGACGTCTGTCCGCTCCACAAATCATCTATTTGTTTATAGTCACAGCGACAAAAGGTCATTAGGTCATTACCTGCGTCCAGCGCGCCGGCTGTTTGTACTGGTTATACTGAGATGATACCTGAACAACATCTCTTCTTCTCTGCTCTCCTCCAAACTAAAACACAAGCAATAACTTTCTTACTTTAAAACGTGCTGCAAGTGGTGCCACACATTTCAAAATAAAAGTTCAGCTTTCCTCGTTGTCAGATGCATCCACTCTAAAACAGAGAGAGGGGTAGAGCGAGGTGGAGTGTGTGTGAGAGAGAGAGGGGTAGAGCGAGGTGGAGTGTGTGTGAGAGAGAGAGGGGTAGAGCGAGGTGGAGTGTGTGTGTGAGAGAGAGTGGTAGAGCGAGGTGGAGTGTGTGTGAGAGGGTGGGAATAAAAAGTCGATCGAAAATAACAAAGTCGATCAACTCACGTCGATAAAAATCAAAATCAATCAAAAGAATCGCTCCGTCGATAAAAAATCAAAATCAAATAAAAGAAAAATCATAAAGAATCAATCATAAAATCAAATCGAGAATCAAAAAAATCAAAATCAACAAAGAGAGAATCGATCATCATCAACAAAATCAAAGAATCAACAAAGTCAAATCAACAAAATCGATAAAATTAAATTTTAAAAGTCGATCAAAATCAATAAAATCAATCAAAGTCGATCAACATAAAATCGATCAGAATCAGTCGATCTTTAAAATCGATCGTCATCGTCAAATCATCAACAAAATCAATCGAGAATAAAACTCAAATCCGGTAAAAAATAAAGTCGAATCAATCTCGCTCAAAGTCATCATCCAGCATAAAAATCAAATCATCATCAACAAAGTCATCGAAACATAAATCGATCAAAAATCAATCAACAAAATCAAATCGAATGAGTATAGTGTGTGTGTGAGAGAGAGAGTGGTAGAGCGAGGTATAGTGTGTGTGAGAGAGAGAGTGGTAGAGCGAGGTGGAGTCAGACTGAGTGTTTCCGTGTGTTCAGTTGGAGGCTGAGCAGCTCACAAACCAAAACACAGTCAACTCTTAATTAATTAACTGATTAATTAGCAGTTCTTTTAATTAAGACTTCGTTTAGAGTTTGGATTATTTGTCCTCTCAGCGCCTGTCGGCTGTCACAGGTGAGTCCACTTTGATTCCATCTGCAGGTGTATTGATTACTCACTGAAGCAGCTCTAATCATTATTTAGTGCTGATAAAACACCTTAAAGTTTGTGAATGTGCTGATTGAAACGTGACAAATTCAGTCAGTCGGGGTGTTTTAGTTTTTATTAAAAACGCATTTTATTGTCTTTATTTGTGGATTTTAATAATTACTTGATTGCGTCTCTTTGTGTCAACGTTTCCTTTGAAATCCTCCTCCCTCCCTTCCTCCACGGGAATCATAATTAAGTCGTTATTTAATTAGAATAAACAGAAATTAACAGTATGATATTTATTAATGCAGCCCCAGATATATGTGTATTTAGTAATAAACGAGAAATGTGTACACGTCTGGATTTTTGTTGTTTTGTGAGTTTCATTAGAAATATTCTAAATATATAAAAATGAAAATAATACAGAATTGATTTTTTTAAAATCATTGTATTTGAGATTTTGATGCTTTAAAAAAAAAACATCCTGCACGTCCCCGTTGTTCTTCCAAATGATTATTATTTCCAGTAGATTTATAATTAAAAATAATATTGCCTCCAAAATGATTAAGCTTTAATTGAAAAAAAATGAAAAAAATGTGTTTTTTAATAACATGATGATGTAGATTAATATAATCAGTAATATTTAGTTTTTAAATAAACCTTCGACACACACTGTAAATACACACACACCATCACATGCTGCCTTAAAAAGATCAAAATGTAAATTTAGTTTGTGTTTCAGAGATCCATTAAAAGAAAGATGAAATATAGAAAACACAAAATAAGAAGCTCAACATTGGACCCAATAAAAGATTTACAGCTTATAACTAAACTAGAAATAAAGTGTTGCTTTAAAAATGAAAGAAAAAACTACAGGCAGCACAAGGAAAGCTGCAAATAAAGAAAAGAAGCCACATTATAAAGCAGGAAATAAAGGAGTTTTAACAAACACAAATAATAAAACAGAAGAAGGAAACTGGAAATATATGAAGCAGAACTGGTGTCTAGAAAAGAAAAGCTTTTGCAAAACCTTAAAAATGCAGTGACACAAAGTTCACGTTCAGGTCGACTGAGAAATGATTTAAGGTGTTTGATCCAGTTTACTCTGACAGAATGAGACAAAATGTGACTCGATGGAGTAAAAGGTTCGATCAGTCGTCCGTCGCTGGAGCTCCGTCGTTATTTACCTTCTCTTTAAACCAGAAGACCGATCGTGACTCCGTATCTACAGGCTCTCATCAAACCCTCAAAAAACCCAAAGACAGAAAAGAAATGTCAGCTGAAATATGCAGTATACAAAGTATGCAGGTGTACTGTATTTAGTACTGTCTGACAACAGGTTAAAAAACTTAAATGAAGTAGAAACTGAAGGCAAACCAATACCTTAAACTGATGATGCATTATTCAGCCGCACATTAATTTAGACTGCAGTGTGACTTGCCACCCGTCCGAACTTCCACCTCTTGATTACGACAGTAAAAACTTCAGTTACGTCGTATTCGAGGCTTCATGTACTTCAAAGTTCCCTTTTTATTAAACGGAGTATATCAGCAAACGCATCGTTTGAATTCAGCCGTCTTTCACGCAAATTTGGAGACACATTGTCGTCCATCCTTTTGTCTGCAGTGCATTCAGGAAGTCTTTGTTACTTGTGTTAACTCAAAGTGTTTGTGACACAGATGAGTCCGGCAGTGTGGGAAAAGTTCAAATTAAGTAGAAATTTAAGGGAATAATCAAGAGTTTAAAGTTGAGGCTTAATTTCGTTCAAAGTCGACAGAATAATTCAACGAAATTGATCATTCAAAGACTCCAAATTACCAAAAAGTACAGCCTATTTTTACCCATATTTGGAGAACACAACTAGTTGGTAAATGTGTCTTTGTTTGTGTGTCCAGATGAAGGTGGAGGGGCTACAGGAGGACGGGGAGTCTGGTTCTGTGTCTTCAGCAGACCGGACCACCGCCGCTGTCCGTGCCAGTGGGACGGCAGCGTGCAGCCCCGGCTCGGCTGAACGCTGCATGTCGCGGCTGCTGAGCGCCGTGGAGAGCGAGCTGCAGGCCGGCCGGGAGAAGGGTGACCCGACGGAGAGGGAGCTGAGGGTGACGCTGGAGGATGCCGAGCTGTGGAGGAAGTTCCAGCACATCACCAACGAGATGATCGTCACCAAGAACGGACGGTAACCAGGACAAGTGTCCTGTAATAAGTCCACCTGTGGGCCGTTAGTCCACCTCTAGATCATTAGTCCACCTGTGGGCCTTTAGTCCACCTCTAGGTCAGTAGTCCACCTCTAGATCATTAGTCCACCTGTGGGCCTTTAGTCCACCTCTAGGTCAGTAGTCCACCTCTAGGTCATTAGTCCACCTGTGGGCCGTAAGTCCACCTGTGGGCCGTTAGTCCACCTGTGGGCCGTTAGTACACCTCAAGGTCATTAGTCCACCTGTGAGATGTTCGTCCACCTGCAAGTCGTTAGTCCACCTGTGAGTTGTTCGTCCAGTCATTAGTCCATCTGTGAGTCTTTAGTCCACCTGTGGGTCGTTAGTCCACCTGCAAGTTGTTAGTCCACCTGTGAGTCTTTTGTCCACCTGTAGGCCGTTGTACATACGACTGTCTGTACATACAGTTCTCAGATGATGTCTGACCAGGCAAAAAAGGTAAAAACACCTGTGTGGGTGGGCCATGGGTATGCAGGTCCTTTAAGGTGTGACCCTACAGACGTTAAATCCCTCTGACTGACTCCTCACCAACTTCAGGAATATCACACAGCACCTGTAGATAAACCCTGATCTCCCCCAGAATTACTCAGCTGGTAAAGCTTTGAAACAGCATTTCTGCTGTTAGGAAGGGAGATGATATTTATAACTGTATAGTTAAATAATTCAATTATAATTTTTTTAAATACTCACAGAGTTTGGTTGGTGGCTCATCCGTAATTTCCAAGGTGTGTGGGTGGTGATGGGGGGGTTGAACACAGTATTTATGTACTCAGTGCCTGAAACAAGTCATGCTTTCATTGTCCGGAGTACTGTGGTGATAAAAACATAATCTGAGCGATATTAATGCAGACTAGTTGTTCATGAATTTTGTTTTTAGGAGACGGTTTGTTTTGGGAATATTTTCTCGACTTCGCTGTCTGGTGGTTGGTGTGTTGGCGTTTGCAGCTGACTCCAGACCAGTGATCCTGTTAACCGGGTTATTCATTAGTCTCGATAGCAGCCGTTAACGGCATCTGTGTGTGTGTTTATTTTGCCGAGCCGAGGCGTGTTGACCAGTCACGCCCTGCGGTGGGAAAACACTCCATTCACACCTGCAGAATGCCACTTCAACTGCTATTACTGACGGAGAACAGGCTGTTAGTCTGAATGTGGCCTCAGACACGTGAAAACTTAACATACAGGTAGCGATAGATGCACAAAGTACTCGTACTTCACTTGAGTATTTCCATTCTCTGCTACTTTTTACTGCACTACATTTATCTGACAGCTTTCGTTACTTTACTTTACTTTATAAAATATTAAACTACCTGTGTATCAAATCTGAGCTGAAATAATTTGTCAGTTATCAGAAAATTAATCCTGTTTTAGTCTTTTTTCCTGGTTCCAGCTTCACAAATTATGATATTTGCATTTTTTAAAGATATTTTGGGATATTTATGTGAAGCTCATATTTCTTCTTCTCTTTGCACAGTATTTGTTGGCCTAGATGGAGAGCTGCTGTGTGAAATGGCCCTCGCAGGGATAAATAAAGTTGAATTAAACGGACATGTGAATGTTAGAGATTTTCAGCCAGTTAGTATTTCAAGCCACATGCAGTACTCAGTAATCTGTAGCCATCTACCACACTTTAAATCTGGATTATCTTTGAGAAACGGAGGATAAATGTGAGTCAGGCTGGCTGATGTGGATACAACCTGTCACCTCATTGGTAATTTCATATCACAGTACTGGTTTATAGAGTCATATAATACGTTTTTTGGACAGCAGATAAGAAGAAATCCAAATATTACCGTTAATCAGTTCCGATTATTGATTTGCAACATTGCAGCCAGAGATATGAAAAGGTATAAACTCACAGTAAATATTTGATCATATCATCTGATCCTAAATGTGTAAAACGTTGTGACTGACCTGAGAAGGCACAGGAAACCCTGAAAGTGTGACCATGAAAAGTGACACATATTTCTCACCTTTCAGGATTAAAAATGCTAAAATATAAAATATGTGAATAATGAACATAAAGCTGTGAATGTGTGTGTTTGTGCAGCCGGATGTTCCCGGTGCTGAAGGTCAGCGTGTCCGGTCTGGACCCCAGCTCCATGTACTCCTTCCTGCTGGACTTCGTGCCGGCCGACGGCTGCCGCTGGAAGTTCGTGAACGGGGAGTGGGTGGCGGCCGGCCGGGCGGAGGGCCGCGGCGAGGGGCGGGGCCACGGCGGCATCTACATCCACCCCGACTCGCCAAACTTCGGAGCTCACTGGATGAAGGCGGCTGTGACCTTCAACAAGGTCAAACTCACCAACAAGGTCAACGGAGGAGGACAGGTGGGTTTCACTCTTTAAACACTTTCAGTCTGTTCTCGGTCTCTTTCATGTTTCATTTAGTCCTTTTACCTTTCATTATTAGTTCGTTTATTCATTTGTTTATTTACTCCCTCCTTCCTTTTCCTTTTCTTCTTCCTTTACTTTTTCCTCTCTTCCTCTCTCCTCCTTCTTCTTCTTCTGTCTAATATCGGGTTCACCATGTCAAGAGCGTCTCTTCTTCTTCTTCTGTCCTTCCTTTTTCCTTTCTTCCCCTCTCACTCTTCTTCCTCTTGTTCTTCTGTCCATTATCAGGCTCTCCATGTCAAGAGCATCTCTCTCTCTCTCTCTCTCTCTCTCTCTCTCTCCTGCCCGTATTGTATTGGAGTGGGCGAGAGACTACCGCCTCTAATTAGCCACTTCAGTCCCTCTCCTCGCTCACTTCACCTGCTCGCCCCCTCGTAACCACGGGAACGGGATAAACAGCTCTTAATTGGCCGGCAGCAGTTTAATGCACTTCCTGTCGAGAGCCGTTCACCACTCAGAGAGGCCTTCACACACACACACACACACACGTCCAGCACTACAAAATTGGCAATAATGTTGTTTATATTTACCCCATTATCCCTGTCCAAACACACACACACACACACACACACGCGGGCAGTAATGCAGAGTTGGAACAGAGAGCTCGGCCATAATGAAATAATTGCTCAGCTTATTTGTACATTATGGTAATTATGTTTTTTACTGGGAAATTAATTTACCCATCATGCTTCAGATGGACGAGAGAGAGAGAGAGGTAAACTATATTCAAACACACACACACACACAGTGCCGGGGTCAGATGTGAAGCCAGCCTCTCAATCTGAATAGAAAACAGTTTGTTTTTGTGTGTCCGCCTGGAGAGCTCGGATTGGTTAATTGGGCCTCGTTAGTGAGGGGGAAGAGGAGGAGGAGGAGGTGGAGGTGGAGGGGTTGGTGGAGAGATGGACGACAGATGGATAAAAGAGTGTTTGGGCCAAAAGACAAAGATGGCTCCACTCCATAAAACCGACTGACAATAACTCCACCTGGATTTGATTTTTGTTTTTCATTCGTTCAGAAGTACAAATCAGTTTCCAGACTTTGAGTTTCAGTCTGGATCCGATCAGACGGGACGGGCACGAGGAGCTGCTGCAGGTATACGATGATGTACAGGTGCTGACAATATGTGTGTGTGTCAGTACCTGTGAAAGTCACCAGAGTGACTACAGTTCATCCTGAGGGGAACATGAACCACATTTCATCACAGTCCATCCAGCAGAACAAAGAAGACGACTAAGACCAGCGACGAGCTCCTGAGACAGAAAACAGGTGTATGAACAGGTATAAGAACAGGTGTGTGAACAGGTATAAGAACAGGTGTGTGAACAGGTGTGTGAACAGGTGTATAAACAGGTGTAAGAACAGGTGTATAAACAGGTGTGTGAACAGGTGTATGAACAGGTGTGTGAACAGGTGTATGAACAGGTGTGTGAACACATGTATGAACAGGTGTATAAACAGGTGTGTGAACAGGTGTATGAACAGGTATAAGAACAGGTGTGTGAACAGGTGTAAGAACAGGTGTATAAACAGGTGTGTGAACAGGTGTGTGAACAGGTGTATAAACAGGTGTAAGAACAGGTGTATAAACAGGTGTGTGAACAGGTGTATGAACAGGTGTGTGAACAGGTGTATGAACAGGTGTGTGAACAGGTATAAGAACAGGTGTAAGAACAGGTGTATAAACAGGTGTGTGAACAGGTGTGTGAACAGGTGTATAAACAGGTGTGTGAACAGGTGTATAAACAGGTGTGTGAACAGGTGTGTGAACAGGTGTATAAACAGGTATAAGAACAGGTGTAAGAACAGGTGTGTAAACAGGTGTGTGAACAGGTGTATGAACAGGTATAAGAACAGGTGTGTGAACAGGTGTAAGAACAGGTGTATAAACAGGTGTGTGAACAGGTGTATAAACAGGTGTGTGAACAGGTGTATGAACAGGTATAAGAACAGGTGTGTGAACAGGTGTGTGAACAGGTGTATAAACAGGTGTGTGAACAGGTGTATAAACAGGTGTAAGAACAGGTGTATAAACAGGTGTGTGAACAGGTGTATGAACAGGTGTGTGAACAGGTGTATAAACAGGTGTGTGAACAGGTATAAGAACAGGTGTATAAACAGGTGTGTGAACAGGTGTATAAACAGGTGTGTGAACAGGTGTGTGAACAGGTGTGTGAACAGGTGTGTGAACAGGTGTGTCTCTGTGTCCTCAGATCATGTTGAACTCTCTCCATAAGTACGAGCCTCAGCTCCACATCGTGTGCGTCGGCTCTCGTCATCGTCTTGTTTCCAACGTTTCCTTCAAAGAAACTCAGTTCATCGCAGTGACGGCCTACCAGAACGAAGAGGTGCACACACACACACACGCACACGCACACGCACACACACACGCACACGCACACGCACACGCACACGAAGCAGTAAGTGCTGAGCAAAGTCATTTAACTTGAAAAGTGTTTAAACAGCTGTACTGTATTTTGAAACAGTCAATAAAAGTCAGCTAATAGTATATATGTACTCATGTAATTAATATACAAATGTCAGTTAGGTGGTAATCTGCATGAGAAGTAAGAAATAAAATAAAATAAAATAAATATCAGTTGCTTATAGTAATCAATTATTCTCTCGTTTGAAGTAACAACCAGGTGAACAGGAAACACGCGCTCTTTCATTTTATACAAGAGAAGAAGAATTTAACAGGAAGTGAAATAAGTGGTTTAAAAGAAATAACAGTTTTCTTCTTCTGTGTTTTTCTGTGCAGATCACGGCTCTGAAGATCAAATACAACCCGTTTGCTAAAGCCTTCCTGGACGCCAAAGAGAAGTACGATCAATCACGTCACAGATCAATCACATCACTGATCAATCACCTCACAGATCAATCACGTCACAGATCAATCACATCACTGATCAATCACCTCACAGATCAATCACCTCACAGATCAATCACATCACTGATCAATCACATCACAGATCAATCACATCACTGATCAATCACATCACTGATCAATTACATCACAGATCAATCACATCACAGATCAATCACCTCACAGATCAATCACATCACATATCAATCGCATCACAGATCAATCACATCACAGATCAATCACATCACTGATCAATCACATCACAGATCAATCACATCACATATCAATCGCATCACAGATCAATCACATCACTGATCAATCACATCACAGATCAATCACCTCACGTCTTTATTCTTCTTCCTGCCGTCAGTCCGTCTGTAAATACTGTCTCACTTCCTGTCTGAAGTACTTTTACTTTAATTCAGAGGAACTGTTACTTGAGTATTTGATGTCACTTCATACTTTATACTTCATACTGCACTACATCTATCTGACTACGTGAAGCTGAGAATACTCGTGTACTTTTACTTATACTGTATTGGTACTTTTCCTGAGTAAAGGATCAGAGTACTTGAAGTAGAAGTACTATGACTGAGAGTGGTGTGTGACGCAGCAGACACTTAGCGCTTAGCATTTCTCACCAGGATACCAGAGGAAGTTAGCGTTAGCAGGCGATTAGAGAGTCATTATCAGCTGCTCGGAGCTCCACACACACACACACACACACACACACACACACACACACACACACACACACACAGGCTGTGCTCTGACAGCGTTTGATTTGGCCTCCTCAGGAACCCGGGCGGGCGGGGCTTACCGGAGTCACTGGAGAGTCGTGCTGGGATTCAACCCTGTGAGTCCAAACTCTTAAATCAATTTATACATAAAACATGTATATATACATATATATATATACAGTACAGCTTTTTTATATAAAATATATAAATATATGAACATTTGTTGGTACAAAATTGGAATAAAAATATAAAAAAATATTTTTACAATTACAACACAAGTATTTTTATATATAGTATTTCTTAATAATCGTATGTGTGTATGTCATCTGTAATTAATCCTCGAATGCAAAGGTAGTAAATTATTTATATGCACTAGTGAATATGTATTTTAGATTTATACACAGTAGTATATGTATGTATGCTGTATATAATTAATCATAAAAAATATTTCTAATTAGAATATTTAAAAAGAGCAAAAGAAAAAATTAATTCTCATTAATATTTTACTTTTCTTGCTTTGTTGTAAAATGTCTTTCTTATAATTACAGAATATGTAGTTTATTATATACAAAAAATAGAATGCAAATAACCAAGTAGATTAATTTTATATTTATATGAATCTATATCACAACAAATATATTTTAAGAAGTAATGTGTCGCAGGTTTGTGTGTTAAATGTTCGTGTTAATGTCTTTGTTTCCCTTTGATTTTTACATCAAAACAAACATATAACAAAATATATTGCGCTGTGTGTGTGTGTGTGCTGTGTGTGTGTGTGTGTGTGTGTGTGTCTGTGTGTGTGCATGTGTGTGTGTGTGCGTGTGTGTGTGTGTGTGTGTGCGGTGTGTGCTGTGTGTATGTGTGTGTGTGTGTGTGTGTGCTTGCTGTGTGTGCATGTGTGTGTGTGTGTGTGTGCTGTGTGTGTGTGTGTGTGCTGTGTGTGTGTGTGTGTGCTGTGTGTGCTGTGTGTATGTGTGTGTGTGTGTGTGTGTGTGCTTGCTGTGTGCATGTGTGTGTGTGTGTGTGTGCTGTGTGTGTGTGTGTGTGTGCTGTGTGCTGTGTGTGTGTGTGTGCTGTGTGTGTGTGTGTGTGTGTGTGCTTGCTGTGTGTGCATGTGTGTGTGTGTGTGTGTGTGTGTGCTGTGTGTGTGTTTGTGTGTGTGTGTGTGTGCTGTGTGTGTGTGTGTGTGTGTGCTGTGTGTGTGTGTGTGTGTGTCAGGCTGGTCGCTGTGCTCGGCTGGAGGAGGCGGAGCTTTTCCTTACAGCAGCAGCCTCCCGCTGACATCACATCATCACCACGGTTACAAACACCACAGTTACCCGGGGCGACACACACCTTACCCCACCGCCTACCTGCCGCACCGCTCACACTCCTCAGGTAACTGTGTGTGTGTGTGTGTGTGTGTGTGTTAAAGTTTAGTGCATTTGCCGTGTTTGCGTATGTGTTTTGTATATAGTAATTTATGTGCACTGTAATTCTAATATAATAGAAATATAAACTTGAAAGAATAAAGATGTTTTTCTTAAAAGATTAATATGAAATATAACATCAAACAGAAAATACATTTATATACAAAAATCTATTCACAATATACATATTTTACAATATACAAACATTTACACATATGTATTTACAGTGTAATTATATAAACATTTATGTACACTTTTATTTACAGTATAGATACAACATTTACATTCATTTACATATTTAATTTACTATATATATATATACACAAACATTTACGCACATTTATGCACAGTACATACATTTATTTATTTACAGTATATAAACAAAATTAGCATACATTTATATATATATATATATATATATATATATATATAAATATTTTATTAGCCATATATATACATACAATAATACTTACATTTATATATTTAGTACATTTACAATATACTTACAGTACATACAGAGTATATATGTACACACACATATATACTGTACTGTATAGGAGTACTGTTTATGAAGTACACTGTGATGAGTAAGCAGGATTTATTCGTGTGGTGTCAGTTTGTCTGACTGAAGGTGTTCAGGTGTTATCAGACGGATGGAGCAGCTCCTCCCCTCGTCCCACCTCCTCCTCCTCCTCCGCCTCCCTCCCCCTGACCAGCAACGCTCCTTCCTCACAGCCTCCGCCTCCTCACAACTCCAGGTGAGGCTCTGCCCGTAGCCTTATATGGCACATTTAACAGTAAGACCAGGTAGACCCCGCCTACAGCCTAATAAACTCAGGTAATCAATAAATTAGAAGGACACAGTAATTTACTGATCAATGATTTCTGTGAAATAAACTTCATATATAAATGTGTGTGTGTCTGTTCAGTCAGTATCCCTGTCTGTGGACGGTTGGATGCAGTGAGCTAAGCCCCTCCCACTCACCCTGCGCCGCTCTCCACGGGCCAATCAGCAGCGAGAGCCTCATGCAGCCTCCCAGTCACAGCCGAGTGGGCGGAGCTGGATGGCCACCTGGCCCCACCCACTCATTCTGAGGAGGGATGTGATTCGCTACTGGTGACCACTGGCTTCTAGTGATGACTGATACTGACTATTGGTGACTTTTTGTACATACTGTTAACCACTGGTGGCTACTAGCGTTTAGTGGTGGCTACTAGCGTTTACTGGTGGCTACTAGCATTTACTGGTGGCTACTAGCGTTTACTGGTGGCTACTAGTATTTACTGGTGGCTACTAGCGTTTACTGGTGGCTACTAGCGTTTACTGGTGGCTACTAGTATTAACTGGTGGCTACTAGCGTTTACTGGTGGCTACTAGCGTTTACTGGTGGCTACTAGTATTAACTGGTGGCTACTAGCGTTTACTGGTGGCTACTAGTATTAACTGGTGGCTACTAGCGTTTACTGGTGGCTACTAGTATTAACTGGTGGCTACTAGCGTTTACTGGTGGCTACTAGTATTAACTGGTGGCTACTAGCGTTTACTGGTGGCTACTAGCGTTTACTGGTGGCTACTAGTATTAACTGGTGGCTACTAGCGTTTACTGGTGGCTACTAGCGTTTACTGGTGGCTACTAGTATTAACTGGTGGCTACTAGTATTAACTGGTGGCTACTAGTATTTACTGGTGGCTACTAGCGTTTACTGGTGGCTACTAGTATTAACTGGTGGCTACTAGTATTTACTGGTGGCTACTAGCGTTTACTGGTGGCTACTAGTATTAACTGGTGGCTACTAGTATTTACTGGTGGCTACTAGTATTAACTGGTGGCTACTTGCATTTACTGGTGGCTACTAGTATTTACTGGCGGCTACTAGCGTTTACTGGTGGCTACTAGCCTTTACTGGTGGCTACTAGCGTTTACTGGTGGCTACTAGTATTAACTGGTGGCTACTTGCATTTACTGGTGGCTACTAGCATTTACTGGTGGCTACTAGTATTAACTGGCGGCTACTAGCGTTTACTGGTGGCTACTAGCATTTACTGGTGGCTACTAGCGTTTACTGGTGGCTACTAGTATTTACTGGTGGCTACTAGTATTAACTGGTGGCTACTAGCGTTTACTGGTGGCTACTAGTATTTACTGGTGGCTACTAGTATTTACTGGTGGCTACTAGCGTTTACTGGTGGCTACTAGTATTAACTGGTGGCTACTAGTATTTACTGGTGGCTACTAGTATTAACTGGTGGCTACTTGCATTTACTGGTGGCTACTAGTATTTACTGGCGGCTACTAGCGTTTACTGGTGGCTACTAGCCTTTACTGGTGGCTACTAGCGTTTACTGGTGGCTACTAGTATTAACTGGTGGCTACTTGCATTTACTGGTGGCTACTAGCATT